>OX424573.1:52664243-53242483 GCA_949152435.1 Gastracanthus pulcherrimus
TACATTTCTGTGATATTCTAGTTGTATGTATGTATGTATGTATGTATGTATGTATGTTTTTTTTTTTTTTTTTCTTATAGAGAGAGAGGTTTAAGGCAAATC
This sequence comes from Gastracanthus pulcherrimus, assembly GCA_949152435.1. Lineage (NCBI taxonomy): Eukaryota > Metazoa > Arthropoda > Insecta > Hymenoptera > Pteromalidae > Gastracanthus > Gastracanthus pulcherrimus. The sequence continues at coordinate 52,664,346 of OX424573.1, forward strand.
CATTATGGACCATGACATGATACAGTGAAGTACCACCATGTGTGAGACTCGCACTCACTAAACCTTCCAGTATACGCCAGGGTTTTTACGCCCCACCGCAACCGGATCCCCTCCGTTCACTTTTTGACCCTTAGTAAAGTAAACCGTGCCCTTTCTTCTGAGTTGACCTCACCGCGGTACTACCGCCAAGCAATGCTTCGCGGGGGTCATTGGGCTCCTGCCCTCTTCTGTGAATGTGGTCGGCATCACTGGTTCTCCCTTTACCGTCATTAGTAGTCTTCCGTGTTGTGTGCCTTCTACATCTTACCGCATCGTCCGGTCGCCAGCTTCATTCAGCATCTCTCGTCTTTTTCTTCTTCCTTCTTCGTCTTTTCTGACCTTCTTAAGTATATCTGCTGCATAGTTGTTTACTGTGCACCATCCATCCTCCGAAGTCAGCATAGCCTCCATAATCGACTCAGGTGTTACTCTGGTCTGGAGATAGCTCTCAAGTTCTTCTCTTTCCTGTTGGTATCGTGAGCAGTCACAGAAGACATGCTCCGCATCCTCGTCAGCGTCCATACACACTGGGCAGTTTGGACGGTCTTCTAATTTGAATCGGTGCAGGTTACGCCCGGAAGCATCCGTGCCCGGTCAAAAACTGTGTGAGGTAGTAATTTACTTCCCCATGTCTTCTTTCGGTCCAGTCCTCTATCCTTGGTATGAGGCGATGTGTCCATCGCCCCTTGCCACTGGAGTCCCATCTTTTTTGCCACTCAGTCAGTGTCTGCTTCTTCGCGGAATCCTAGATGTCCTTCTGAGTGTTGTTATTTTGTTGTCGCTTTGTCTCGAAGACATTCTTTCTCTCCATTGCTAGGAGGTTAATAGGCGGCATGCCTGCTATAATACAGGCAGCCTCATCTGATACCGTACGATAAGCAGACGCGACCCTAAGTGCACTTCGTCTGTATACAGTCGACAGCTTGCTTGCGTACGTTTTCACTAACATGGCATCTGCCCATATAGGAGCCCCGTACAACATAATCAATGTGATTACACTGACTAAGAGCAACCTTCTACCTTGCGTTGGCCCTCCTACATTTGGCATCAATCGAGATAAAGCAGCGCCAACTTTTGCTGCTTTATCACTCACTGTTTCAAGATGCTGCTTAAATGTAAGTCTTGCATTAATGGTAATGCCCAGGTACTTAATGGTTGGTTGAGAAACAATCTTGTGTCCATCCACCATTAGCGTTATTTTCTCCATTTTCTTCCTACTAGAAATAAGAAGAACTTCGGTTTTATGACTGGCCAATTCCAGTCCTGTCTCTGTCAGCCATTCGCGTATTATACGAATAGCCTCGTCAGCTATCTCTGTTATATCTTCTATGCTTTTCGCTACCACGACTAGTGCTATGTCGTCAGCGAATCCTATCACTGTCGCCCCTTTGGGTAACTGTAGCCTTAGTACCCCATCTTACAAGCAGTTCCAAGTCGGTGAACCAAGCACTGATCCCTGGGGTACTCCTCCTGTTACTTCATAGGTCTTGGTGCCATTGTCAGTGTCATATAATAAGATTCTGTCCTTCAAGTAGTCGGACATCATCCTTCTTATATATAAAGGCACTTCTTGTTTACGAAATGCCTCGTGTATTTTGGTCCATTTGGCCGAGTTGAATGCATTTTTGACGTCCAGAGTGACGACAGCGCTCCTTTGCTCCTCCTTTCCATCTCTTTCCATCTATCGCTGCGCGCGCAGTGTCAATCACTATGTTCACTGCGTCTAGAGTTGATTGTTTCCTCCGAAAGCCGTATTGGTGTTCCGCAAGTCCCCCTTTTTCTTCTATTGCCTGATCCATTCTGACGCAAATTATGCGTTCCAGAATCTTGCCTGAGGTGTCCAGCATGCAGAGCGGTCTGTATGATGAAGCGTCCTCAGGTGGCTTCTTTCCCTTTGGTAGTAGCACAAGTCGTTGTCTCTTCCAGTCGGCGGGAAATATTCCCTCTTTTAGACATGTGTTGTACAAGTCTATGAAGATCTCTGGTTGGGCGAATATAGCATGTTTCAATGCTATATTGGGAATGCCATCCAGGCCTGGAGCCTTGTTGTTTCCAACCCTCTTGCAAGCGCTTAGCAGTTCCTCCATTGTGACTGGAGGAATAGCTTCTTCGTTTGCCTCTGACAGTTTAGTCACTACTCGATCTAATAATTGCGGTAACTTGGGAGGGGGTGCGTAGCTTCCTTTGATCTTCTTCATTACTATTTTATATGGTCTACCCCAGGGGTCTTTATTAACCTCGTCCTGTAATTCCTTCAGGCACCGTCGCTTATTGGTACGGATTGTCTTCTTAAGCTTTCGCTTAGCGTCCTTCATTTCCTGGTGGTAGGCATCTACTAATTCCTGGCCTCTTCCAGTTTTATAGTATTTCTTTCTTGCCCGCTGCTCCTGTCTCCTAGTCCGATGGCACTCGCTACGAGCGCTATCCGCCTCACTATTCCACCAGTATACTGGTGGTCGTCTTTGGTTGGGCACTCTTCTTGGCATAGCTGCGTCGCAGGCTCGGGTGATATTTTTCATCACCTGTTTAGCCATGCTGTCCGCTGTCCCAAACAGTTGTATTTCCTCCAGTGCCAACAGAAACATCTCCTTATCATAGTCTTTTACTTTCCAACCGATTCTATTGGTCCTTGTACTCGCGCTGGAACCCTGCTTTGATCTTCCTATCTCCATAATTATGGCCTGGTGATCACTATTGGTGTAGTGTTCACTCACGATCCACGTGTCGACTGAGTCAATTAAAGAGCTGCTAACATATGTCAGATCTACTATAGATCCTGTGTCCCCTCTTCTAAAAGTGTTGGTACAACCCTGATTAACTAGTACCAAATCTAGGAGTGCGAATGTTTCCAGCAGCACCCGTCCTCTTTGATTAGTCCTTTGGCTGCCCCACTCTACGGCCCATGCGTTAAAATTGCCTGCTATTATTACTGGCTTTCTTCCCGCCATATCCTGTACGAGTCGATCTAACAGTCTTTCGAACTGTTCAATTGGCGCATTAGGCGGGGCATAGCAGCTGTATACGTATATACCTGCTACCTTCGCCGGTACAAATCCTTCCTCACGAGTCATCATTTTTTCCTGGAAAGCTACGTCGCCACATGTCCAGATCGCTGCTTTGCCAGTGTCGTCCGTGTCCCATGATGGCTGGTCCAGATCTCTGTATTGTTCACATATGATGGCCACATCAACCTTCGTCTCTCGAACGTACTGGTTAAGTAGATCCTGTGCTGTCTCGCAGTGATTTAGGTTTAACTGCACTATCTTCATTATCTGTTTTTTTTTTCTTTTAACTCTTCTAATGCAGCTCTGTAGATAGGACATGTGTAGCTACCGGCTGCATGATCAGTTTTTCCTCCTGCGCTCCTTTCACAGCAGAGTACGCAATTTGGTTGATTCTTACACTCTCTTGCTTTATGCTCTATATTTCCACATTTGTAGCAGAGGTTACTTCGGTCCTGTGCTACCTTGCAACTTTTGGCGAGATGTCCAAATCCTAGACACTTATAACATCTAAGTGGACGTATGTTCCTTTCCATCTGCCGTATTCGGCAGACTACCCAGCCTATCTTGATTTTGCGCTTAGCTATCATCTGTCGAGCCATTTTTGTTGGCATTTGGGTGACCGCGGTCTGCGTGTCACCGTATGCCTTACGCAATGATTTTACTACAATCTCGTCCAATGTGGACGCGTCGCTACTTTGGGACTCCCTGCGTAGCGCCTCTAGAATGTCCTCCTTGCTAGTTAGTACGTCGAGATCCTTTATTTCAAAGGCCACTACGTCTTGTAGGGTCCTTATTTTGGTACCCCCATCTAGCACTTCTTGCACCGCTTGCCGGAGTTCCTTAGCCTTCCCTTCCGCTGTGCGTTGGAGTTCCAAAAGCAGGTCCCCAGCCGCAGTCCTGCGTACCCTGTTTACGCATTCGCCGAGTGCCGTCAATTTGGGTTCCGCCTTCATCTTTCTCAAGATATCAGCGTAAGAGGTCCCTTCGGCGGCCTTTATAATAAGGGCCTCCGGTCGGGTTGGTCTTGCCCGTGTCGTTTTAGATTTTTTAGTGCCTTTTTGGCTTAAGACACCAGTGTCACTCATCCCGTCTTCTTTTTTCTTCTTTTTCTTTATCTTCCTCGTTTTCTTTACCTGCCAAGGTGTCTCTCTGACTGTGGAGGGCGGTGGTGGGGACTGCGATGTTGTCGTCCTTTGTGCCTTCTTCCTGGCCGCCGTGACCTGCTGCGGTGATGTTCTCCGATGCTTGTTCGGAGTCTGGTCCATCTGTTTCTGAACGAAGGAGGGAAAGGTTTAGCTCTCTCGATCCTTGCTACTTCTATCCTTCGACTGAGTACCTGCTTTGGCCTTCGTAAAGTCCTGTAGCGCTCTGCTAGTAGCCTTCGCCATAGTCTTCAACTCTGTGTGTATGTTTTTCTTACCCAAGATAAACGGCACCAGAGCTTCGACTTGCTCTTTGAGGAGCTTGAACGACCGAGTCTCTTTATCCTGCTCCTTTTCTTGGTCTTCCCTTATTCTGTCCTCTATACCTCCACTTCCATACTCCGTCACATGGACAATGGGGGACAGAGGTGTTATCAACTCTCCGTCTGAAGTGTTTTCCAGGCAGTTGTTACTGACTAGTTTCACTCCCTGCTCGTTTACCAGGCTGTTGTTGCTGCCTGGTTTCTGGGTAGGGAACCCAGTTTCAATGACACTTTTTAGGGCATCCGAAGTCCCTACGTTTGTCCTTGCTGGTGTACGTATCATATTTTTTTTTTCCCTTCTCTCTTCTCTTACCTACTTTCCACTTAGATTTCACTCGCAATTCTGGCCTCGTAGACGTGTATTCTGGCCTCGTGCCCCAGTGCAAGCCGTCCTCGTAAAGCATCCGGAGGGGGGTAGCGGGGCCCCCCTTCTGACCATGACGGGGCCCTGTCCGGGCGTCACCCGGCACCACCATAGCCATCAGGATTTTCGCCGGTTGATAGAGCAGCTAGGGCATGTCGGCTAATCTGCCCCGGGCTCCTGTACTTACCGGCAGCCTGGGAGTGTCAGAGCCCAGTTTATCTCACATCCTCCACCCTCAACAGTCGAAGTTAAGTCGCGCTGCGGCAACCAGCGAGCGTCTGGTTAGCCATGCTTTGAAGATCCATCCTCGTTTCTTGTGGTGATTTTAAACAGATCTTCGTTTGGCTTTTGGTCCGCGGGAGATATTTTATTTTTCTCCTACCCTCTGCAGGCAGTACTCGTATTATGTGCCTACAGCGAGCACTCCTCAATCCGCCACCCGAGGACGCGCCACATGGGGGTACAGCCTCCCCCTCGTGAATGTATGTATGTATGTATGTATGTATGTATGTATGTATGTATGTATGTATGTATGTATGTATGTATGTATGTATGTATGTTTGTATGTATGTATGTATGTATGCATGTATCTATGTATGTATGTATGTATGTATGTGCCTCAAGGGGTGGGTAGTATCGGAGTAACACTCACTCCGGGTTGGCGGTCCCGGGCTTTTCCGAGCCCACATACTGCAGTGAGACCTGCTCCCAGCCCGAGGGTGCGGCAGATGTGATGTCACGAACATCAGTGACGATTGGGAGACACCGGGTGGCGAACCCGAAGACCTGCGTGGCTAGTTGCCTACGAGGGCGCCAAGCGTAGTCAATTTCATGGATCTGACTAAGATAAGAGAAAGCCGTCGGCGTTTGCTTTGGAGCGTCGACACTGCGAAGTCAACCACACCATCCATAGATCCTCGGCAACAATTAGCTCAACCTAGCGCACCAAGTGACCGCCTGGAGGAGCAACAACTTTACAGGCTCCTCCTGCTCCAACGAATTCCAATAATTATGAACGCACACCGCCCGTGCAAGCACCATCAACATCTGCGCAGGCGGATCTGGGCTTTCCGTGCCCGGATTGCGATCGATTCTTTCCCACGAAGAAAGGGTTAGGAGTACATCGACGTAGCACCCATCTGGAAAGGGTCAACGAAGAGGTCAATGTGGATAGAGCAAAGGCGCGCTGATCTGATGAAGAAATGAGAACAATGGCAAGGGAAGAAGCGGCAACGATAGTGAATGGAGGAGTGCACAAAATCAACGTGCACCTCATGAAGTTCATGGGAGAAAGTAGGACGCTATCGGCATATCAAAGTATACGCACAAGACCAGCATACAAAGAGCTGGTCAAGGCAGCACTTGATGATTCCCCAGAGCTGTCCCAGAGAAGACACAGGCTGTCTTAGCATCACCAAGTCGTATGCATGAGGACGTTAGCGACACTCCTACTCCAGTGAGCAGAGTTATCGCTGAACCAGAAATTCTGGAATGTGTAACTTTACCTGCGCAATCGCAGTCTTCCCCAAGATTCAGTGCGTCAAGTTCTCCGCGGTGGAGTGATATGTATGATAGTATTCCCTCGGCAATCGATCGCCTTCGGGTGGTCGTCGAGAAGGTAGACGGATGGCATGTTGATTGTTTGCTGGCAATATCTGCGGATATGCTGGAGGGGAGAGATGTGTCGTCCGCCTGTAGTGAGTGGCTTAGGACTATTTTCCCGCCACCTCCTCCACCGAGGCCACGAAAACCACGAGAGGACATACCAGATGAGCGGCCCGTGCTACGAAGGCAGGAACGTCGCCGCGAATTTTCTAGAGTACTCGATATCGAGCTGTGCAGGATTACGAGAGCCCTCTTGAAGCCACAACAACGTTTGTTGATACTGCGTTACATCTTCATAAGCCGTCGCTATCACAAGCTTGTCTTGGAGGAACGACTCTTGGGAAACACTGCCACGGCATAGTTCCACACTCCGTGTGACAGAGGAGGTCTGAGCATTCTTTCTTTCACCGTAGCTATCCCTGGCTTGATGATGTCACGTCTCAAGTCATTGGAGGCATCCTCATCCCCTGCGACACGTGATATCGCCCGTTCTAAATGGGTTAACATGCGCCTAGAGTGGGCTAGGAAAGCAATCACGTTGGATAGCGACGTTCTCGATACCAAGCCGAAAAGGGACAAGTGGTGGGCTCGGAGTCTCTACAGCTCTGTCGATGGTAACGAGTTACGGCGTACCCGGGCGTGATGATATTCACTATCATCACGTACGGATAAACTGCTTACCCACCCGGATAAGAACATCAAGAGGACCCCGCAGGAACCAGAGGGACGTGAGGTGTCATGCCGGCTGCAACACTACTGAAACAGCCGCACACATCATCCTGGGATGTATCCGGACACATGTCGGAAGAGTCAAGCGACATGATGCCGTGTGTCGGGTCGTCACCTCGGGCCTGTGTCAAAAAGGGTGGGAAGTAGCGGAGGAGCCCCGCATTGAAACATCTGAAGGATTGTGCAGGTGATTAGCATCTCGCAATCGCTGGACGACACAAATGAGAATAAAGTGGCGAAGTACAGGGACAACCGGGATCTCGTCACCGCCATAAAATCTTGGCGTGGCAAATCCTATGAGACTGTCAAATTCTCATTGTGCACTCTTTCGTGGAGAAGCGTCTGGTCGGCAAAGTTCGTTGACTTTCTGCTGGATTCGGGCTGACGAAGAGACTCTTGGCGGGCATAACGACGAGAGTTCTCCAAGGAAGCTACATGAATTGGATCCGCTGGGGCCAAATGACATATGTTTTTAACGGTCGCTCGGCAGCCCGAGAGGGTGTGGAATAGGTGTGGCAATGTTATATAATAATAATCAAGCGTGCAATGGACACAGACATTTATCATCAGGGGGTTTCTTTTAGTGAGTCGGACCCGAAATGATTGAACGGTGTATGTATGAGGGATACCACGGAAAGCCTTTCGGGTGAGTGCGTAAGCACTGAAAGCTCAGAGGACTGGGTGGTTGCGCAGGCCAGCCTCACACATGGGAGCGCAACACAACAAAAGCACGCGCACTTCTACGGTGCTGGAGAAGCACTTTTTTCTCTTCTCTCAAATCCCCTGCCTGTTTGTTCTTAAAAACAAAAATATGTATGTATGTATGTATGTATGTATGTATCCACGTATGAATATATGCATATATGTATGGGCATATATATATATATAAATATATGTGCATGTATGTATGTATAATACATATGTATCCTATGCGATTTTCGGGCTGTGCCTATATATGAGTGATTCTGTCATAACTGTCCCAGTTTAGCTTTAAAAGTATCCGGAAATTTATTAGACCAAAAATTCTTTATTCTCTGTAACAAAACTCTATTTCAGAGTTTAGATTGTACTCATAATATTATTTAAAACAAAATGCTTGAATCCGTTTAACGGATTTAATTTGATATCAAAAGGGCAGACGAAGAACGATTTTATTGGGAATCGATCTACTGCGCAAGCTGCCTTGCTTCGTTTGGAGTAATCTCCTATTGCACCTGTATTTCTCCTGACTCGCCACTTATACATTTGACAATGGAAGACATTAAAAAGTATTATTATCGAAATGTACAAAATATAATATGATGTTAGCAGGGGACGAAACTAACAGGGACATAACTGACATTCCATTTTAAAAATGCTCGTAACGTCTCGTATAATTCTTATTCAATTTTTTCCGCATAGATAATTCTTATGTCTACCAAATACTATGAAAAATGCAGTTTGTTGCTTTCTTGTTTACTTACTTACATATTTACTTACTTGCTTGCTTGCTTACTTACCTATTTACTTACTTGCTTGCTTACTTACGTACTTGCTTTCTTGCTTGCTTGATTGCTTACTCACGTACTTGCTTGCATTTATTTATTTATCTATCTATTTACTTATTTATTTATTTATTTATTTATTTATTTATTTATTTATTTATTTATTTATTTATTTATTTATTTACTTACTTATTTACTTACTTATTTATTTATTTATTTACTTACTTACTTATTTACTTACTTACTTATTTATTTATTTATTTACTTATATATTACTTGGATACATATGGACTAAGAAAGTTTGTTCTCTTTATATCTAACGTATGCTAGTGGCTATGAGCCAAAAATGATTCATAGGCCTGAGGAGAAATCGATTTCAATTGAAGATCACGACCTGATGAGGTGCCTGAGGATTATTATCACGCCCTTATAAGGTACCTGATTACGGCGTGATAAGGGATGTAATGGCGCCCTGAACACGACCTCGTAAGGCTGTAGTCACGCTACGACCATGGTCAGGCGCTAGTCCGTGAGCCTGAATATCAACACAAAATAGTAAGCAAAATGTTGCTAAATTTATCATGTAGAATTAAACTCTAAATTGATGAACGTTGTTGATATTTATGTGTAAGTACTTCATAAAGAAAACACACGGACATCTGATTTATAGTTAAGAAACTTATATTTTTGTATTCCCTTAAAAGTGAGGTTGGATTATAATTCAACTTTATGTTCGTTAAAAGTTCATAATCCACTTGACAATCAACCTATTTAGTTAAAACAGTATAATCACTTTATAGAAAACTTTTACCCTTTTGTGAAAAGAATACTTAACATTTAACACTGAAAAATAATATAATACAGTAGTAATTTAATTATTTTATCGAAGCAACTCATGTATTGTTAACTTTCTTGAAAATTTGTATTAAAAAGTATAGGAAATTTCATTATATGAAAATTCCTATATGAAAATAAATAGTGTATTTTGATTCCTAATGCCTGAAAACATGTTTCTATAATGATTTTAGAATAACTTATTTTTACCATCACAAAGCTTCGTCTACGAGGAAGCAAAATTGTCTTTCAGGTAAAGAAATAAGTTTTGTAAAATTAGTAAACTTAACAATAACCCAATAATCTACATCATTATGTTTAGTAATTTAATAAATATACTTACGCTAATGGAAATTAAGTAATTTATAATATGAACATACACTGAATATAAAATTAACTATAAGATGAAAGTAAACATAACAATAAATTAGAAATAACTGTACAATTTACACTTCTCATAAAACTTCTTTCTCCAAAATCATAAGAGTGTCACATGATGCTGTATGACGTAAGGAAATTGTAAGGATTATCAGTGCGGAGGGTGAACATAATGCCTTGATAAGGGCGCCGTTACATTCCTGATCATACCGTTGTAAGGTATCCTGATAATGCCGTCATAATTAGGTCGGGCAGTTTGACCACTATTTCTACTCGGGGTATAAACCAACATCAAATTAGCGTACTTGGATAAAGCATAAGGTTGGGATGCCGGCAGCTCGGGTTCGATTCCACTCCTGGGCAACGTTTTTTCTCTTTTTGAGACCATATTAGATTATTGTAGCCTCATTAATAACTATAGAATTTTTTAAAATGTATAAATACATTTATTCTTTTATGATATTTTGAAACAATTATTAAAAACGACATGCCGAATTATGTGCAAAATCATACGATAAATCATGTACGAGATCATATTATAAATCATATGACAAATCATATGTTAAATCATATGACGATTTCCTCTAAAACGTCTTATGATTCGGTAGATGATTCATCATATGATTTATCATACGATTATTTTCAGTATGGTTTAGTTTATTAAAACGCTACTCAACGCTTCTTGTATACGATTTGAATTTTTAGTGCTTTTAAATATTGATTATTTATTACAATTTTTGGAAAAATATTAAATGAGAATCCTGCGTGCCACACGACAAAGCAAAAAGAACAAAAGTGGAGCGAATTCTTAAAATTGTCTATTCGAACAGAGCAAATGAAGACGGTCTTTTACGGGTCACTCGTTTTATAATCATACAGATGACTGGCTGGGAGAGGGTATCTGTTTTCGTGGACATTAGAAAATCGTTTTTTTCTACAAAATGATTTTTTTTACAAATGGATTTTTTTCTTGGAAAAAGAAAAATAAAATGGCTGGAATATCAGAATATTGTACTCCATGTTACCGATTTAATTCAAATTTATTCATTGAATTTGCATAATTCCCTTCGTCTGTTATAAACAGAAACGTGTCTCTTTATTAAGGCCAGCTTACTCCAAATAATTTTGAAAAAATCGAAAAAATTTTTTTTCATAAATTGCTACTGTATACTCGTAGAAATAGTATAGAATTAGTCCCGAAGGTCAGCAAGACCGAGAAGCAGGTATAAAAGAGTGGGGAGCGGTGCGCGCCAAGCGGTAAATCCGGCCGCTCGAACGCCTTCGGTAGCGGCAGCTGCTGCGTGCCTTCGGATCGTCTTATTGTTTTGATTCCCCTCTATTTCTCGAAAATATTCTGTCCTTTACAATTAGAGAGCGTCCTTCGTATATAATATACGGCAGTACAAGTGAAATTTTCGTTGGTGATGGTTGTTCGCTTCAGTCCTCGCACGCGTCGGTAAATTTTTCGTTTGTGTGCTCTCAAAATTTATCATCGACAAAAAAAGAAGAAGTGGTGTCCCACATAGATCGGGAAGAAGGAGTTTTTTGGGTAATCAACATACTTCAAATGATGATACAGAACAAACCAGTGCTGCTGCAAAAAAACTGAAAAACGCCGTTTCTCAACTTGAAGTGAAAATCCATCCGTTGCTGACTTACGTGATCGTTCAGTGGTCTGTATTTGCTACATTGCAACAGAGAGTTGTTTGTGCAAAGTGTAATAAAAAAGTGGAATTTGCAAAAAGTGACGAAAAAGGATTAGGTTTCGAATTACAAATTATCTGTGATTGTGAGGAGAGTGAACCAATCCCTTCATCTCCAAAAATCAAAAGTGGTTATGAAATAAACCGGAAGCAAGGCACTTTGCTGATGAAGCTACTGAAGCGTCTAAGGAACACAGAACTGCTTTAAGAAATGCAAGAATTCTTCAGAATGATGCTTACGAAAACCAGGAAGGAGTTGTGTATGAAGCTGGAATGGATATGTGAGTAAAATTCAATTTTTTTACGATTTTTCACGAATAAAAACTTTAAACTGATTTTTCTCCGAACCACGTTTTTTCGCATGGATGACACTCTCATTTCAAAACTATTGCACTTATCGATATGAACCAAACGGCATTTTACTCTTTACATGTCTGGCTATATCCTCAAGCAGAACTAGAAATATTCATTATTATTTAAAAAAGTTATAAACAATTAAATGTGAAAAAAAAGGGTAAAAAAATTCAAAAGTCCGCCATTTTGTTTTTTTTTCATTGAAAATGTTTCATTCTGCTTGAGGCCATAGCCAATTCGATACAGAACATGAAACCGTTTTGTTTTTTGCTTTCAGATAATTCGTTTCCAAGAAATGATGTCATCCATCTACTAATCAGACGAGTTTCAGCAGCCATTTTTAAAACCGCCATTTTGAACAAAAAAAAAATTTTTTTCAAGTACTTTAATATATGTGTTTTTATATGTAAAAAAATTATTTACTCAACATGTTTTGTACTATGAATAAAATTTATTGAAAAAAATCACGTTTTTTGGAGTAACCTGGCCTTAAGCTGTTAAATATCAAAAACGTATAATGGAAATTCATTGAAAAAATTTGAGATGATCAGTAACATGGAGTACATAATTCAGTAAATTTTTGAGCCATTTTATTCTTCTCTTGCCGAGAAAAAAATCTTTTTATAAAACAAATCGATTTTCTATGGCCCATGATAACTTGAGTAAAACGGCACCACTATTTTTGAAAACTTCCAGAGAAATAGCTTTTTATCATCTCTTGGCTGAGTTCTTTACCCAGATCATGAGGACTCTGATTTTTCAAGATACTTGAGGTTATATTCTTTCAATCAAAACTCATTTCTTTTTGTTTTTTATGAAGATTTTAAATCAAAAAGAATTTTTAAGATTCATCGATTCGTTTTAGTTTTATAACATTTCTTCATTTATATATATATTTTTTTCAACAAAATGATGATCGCATATTTCTTGGGTATTACGCGGTAATTATTAACCATTCAAAGCTTATTATTTCCGTCTTCTAATGAAGATTTGATGTTAATTTGAAAAGGTGAGCTTTTCTGGATCTTGCCAAAGCTTTTTATGCTGTTGATCATGGAATATTACTTGAGAAATTATATTGTATTGGTATCAGAAGGTAGGCGTTGGACTTACTAACAAGTTATTTAAATAATAGATACCAAAAAATAAAGATTAATAACAGTGAAAGTGATAACATGATAATAAATATTGGTGTTCCGCAAGGTACAATTTTAGGACCTTTTCTTTTCATTTTTTTTTTTTTAAATGGCATTTCGAACTCGAAAGTTCATCGCCTCATCTACGCAAGCCTTCCACGTTTCCCTATTTTGTGCCAACCCCATCCATTTCGCGCCTTCCCGCCCAATTTCAGTTACGTCTGATTTTACGTTATCCTCCCATCTGCGTCTAGGTCTACCAAGAGGTCGCGTTGCTTTCGGTTTTCCTTTCATTATGCGCGCTGCTGTACGATCATCGCCCATTCTTGCCACGTGCCCTGCCCATCTTAGTCTCCGTGATTTTATTATTCTGTTAATATTTGGTGACGCGTACAAATTATGTAGCTCGTCATTGTGCAGTTTCCTCCACTCCCCAGTTTCCTCATCTTTCTTTGGCCCGTATATTTTCCGCAGAACCTTATTTTCAAATACCCTAAAACGATTTTCTTCCGCTTTAGTGAGCGCCCAGGTTTCGCACCCATACAAGATTACCAGCATTATTATAGTCCTATATATCCTTATTTTGACATTTTTCGACAGTAGCTTTGACTTAAGTAATCTGTTCACAGCGTAGAAGCAGGCATTACCCGAATGAAGTCTCTTATTAATCTCGGCTTTAATTTCGTTTCGATCATTTATAGTTGTACCTAAATATCTGAATTCGCTAACCTTTTCAAAAGTGAAATTTCCGACTCTGAGATTCCCCTCTGCTTCGCGAATGCCCAGTTTCTCCATGATCATATATTTCGTTTTCGATTCGCTCACTTCTAACCCCGTGTTTTTAGCCGCATTTATAAGGATTTCCACATTTCTCGCCACCGTTTCACCATTATCTCCCACTATATCCAAGTCATCTGCATAGCCTAAAATTTGCGTTGTTCCGTTGAGTGTTGCGCCTAGCTCGCTAGCCTGCATTTTTCTAACAACATGCTCTAGCGTCAGGTTAAAGAGTACCGTTGAAAGCCCGTCACCTTGCTTCAAACCGTCGCGTATCATGAACGATTCGGATATATTACCGCCTACTCGGACCTTTCCAGTGCTTCCGTTGAGACATATTTGAATTAATTTTACGAGTTTTTTTGGTACGCCAAGGAGCACTAGGATTTCATACATTTTGCTTCGTTTGACAGAGTCGTACGCTTTCTTAAAGTCCACAAAGAGCTGGTGTATAGTTTCGCAATATTCCCACTTTTTCTCTAATAATTGCCTTATGGTAAACATTTGATCGCTCGTTGACCTGTTGCGCCGGAATCCACACTGATAATCTCCTATTATATCTTCCGCGAATGGTGTGAGTCTGGCCTGTAGTACGTTTGACAGAACTTTGTAGCAGGTAGCTAAAAGTGAGATTCCCCGGTAGTTATTGCAGTCTGTTTTATCTCCCGTTTTAAAGATCGGTATGATGATGGATTCTTTCCAATTTTCTGGTATTGTTTCATTTCTCCAAATAGCACATACTAGATAAAAAATTTTAGATGTAAGCGCGGTGCCTCCATATTTAAGTAGTTCAGCTGGTATAGAATCGTTTCCTGCGGCCTTATTTCCTCGGAGTTTTCATGAACGTTTAATAACTTATCGAAATAATCTTTCCATAATTTCAATAGTTCATTCTTGCTTGTCACGAGGTTCCCATCCTTATCTTTCATTAACTGCGATCTACTCTGAAAACCCTTCCTAATAGCGTTTATTCCTTTGTACATCTCGCGCGGGTTATTTTCCCTACTATTAGTTTCTATTTTTCTAATTTCATTTTTCTGATACTCGCGCTTCTTGTTTCTGTAAATCACACGTACTTGCTTTCTTATTTCATGCTATTCTTCTACGGCCCTACCGCTTTCATTGTGTACACTATCTAATTTAGCCTTCTTGCGCCTTTCAAACCAGAGTTCGCACTCTTCGTCAAACCATGGTTTGCTCTTCGGCCTTTTTTTCTTACCCAGTACTTTGTTCGCGGCCCCTTTTATAGTTTTTTCGATAGCCCCCCACAACCTGTTCGGATCGTCATCTACTCCCCTCTGTTCATCCGTTTCGTCGAGCGCTTGAAATCGGTTGCTAACTTCTACTTGGTACTTGATTCGCTCTATCCCGCTTCGTAGTTTTCCAATATCAAAGGTTTCTACTTTGTTCGCTCGCTTACTATTTTGACCGGCTACTAATCTGGCTCTTAATTTGGCCACTACTAGATAATGATCTGAGTCGCAATCCGCCCCCCTATAGGTCCTTACGTCGAGTACATTCGTGTGGCGCCTCTTATCAATAAGAAAATGATCGATTTGATTGTGCATGGCCCCATCCGGCGATGTCCACGTTGCCTTGTGTATATCCTTGTGCTTGAAGCACGTGGTCTTGACTATAAGATCTTTTGCGGCTGCGAAATTTATGACCATAATACCGTTATCATTGCTGGTTTCGTGCAGACTTTCTTTACCTATGGTGGGCCTAAACATTTCCTCTCTCCCTATTTTAGCATTGAAATCCCCCACTACTATTTTGGTGTCGTAAGACGCGAATTGGTCGATTAATTGCTCTAAAGTTTCATAATAAAGATTTTTGACTTCTTCCTCTTTGTCCTCCGTGGGACAGTGGAC
Organism: Gastracanthus pulcherrimus; assembly: GCA_949152435.1. Classification (NCBI taxonomy): domain Eukaryota; kingdom Metazoa; phylum Arthropoda; class Insecta; order Hymenoptera; family Pteromalidae; genus Gastracanthus; species Gastracanthus pulcherrimus. The sequence continues at coordinate 52,680,090 of OX424573.1, forward strand.
GTTAATAACCACGTAATTATACCACGCTCCTTCGATGATGATATACGAGAGTCGGTCATTCACGAAATTGCAACTTTTAACGGAATGTATGATGCTTTTGTTAACAAGAAATCCGGTGTCTAGAGAATGCCCGCTCGCGCCCCCATATAAAAAGGTGAAGTTACCGGATCCTAGCATCGCGTTATCTTTCCATCGGGTTTCTTGTATTGCTACCAAATCTAAATTGTACCTCTCAGTTTCATTTATGATTTCCCGGAACGCGCCTGCTCTGTGTAGACTGCGTACATTCCAGGTTCCCACCCTTAAGTTTCTTTTCGTTTTGGTTTGGTTTTGTTTTCTTTGAGCCATGATAGTAAGTTAAACCCGCGCGTTTTGGATCCTGTTCCGATCGCAGGTGAGTCCATCCGTCTAGGGGTGATAACCCTCATACCTCCCTAGAACTAAGTATGAGAGCTTTCTGACTTTGGCGAGGACATAATCAACTCGTCGTCAGACACACTCGGTTTCATTCTCATATCCTAACGCCCCCCTGCAAGGCAGCGCGCCTTCGCTGGCTTCGTTGCCATGTAAGACCAGGTGGCGAATCATTCTACACATCCCCTCTCAGGGCAGTTGTCATCGCTCCCGCATCCTCCACGACAGCAGGATTTTTGGCCCATTTTTTGTTTGAAATGTGTGGTAAAAGAGATAGATTACAGAGTAAGGTAGAAGAAGAAAGTAATATAGGAGATTTTGTATAGTGTTTGTAGTTGTTGCAGTGCTTGCGTAGTGTTTCTAGATGAATGCGTTCGCCAGTGCGGGCTCATCACACCCACGCCTGGGCCTATCGGCTGTCCGCGACTGCTTATTCGCTTTATTCGCAGCTAACCTCTTTCTCAGGGGTCGTTCCTCTATCCGCAACCTGAGGACGCGCTGTGTAGTGGTGATAGGCACCCACCCGTCCGCTCTGGACGACTACGCCCAGGACCCGCTTAGGGTAACGGCGTTGCAACAGCCTTTTCTTTTCATATTTTATATAAATGATCTATTAGAAGAAATTTTTTTTAAAGCAATGTCATCTTATGCAGACGACAATACTGTAGTAGTTACTAGCAATAACTGGAGCAAAGCTCAGGAAACTATGAATAATTATCTTCTGACTGTAGATAAATGGTTAGCAGTAAATTAATTATCACTAAATGTTGTCAAGGCGGTATATATGACTATTGGTAACTATAGCGATAGTATCCCAACACAAATCAATGTTAAAATAAATGATAAATATTTAACAAGAGTTGAGAATTATAAATATTTAGGTATAATATTTGATTATAATTTAAGGTGGGATCGTCACATGCAAGAAATTATAAAAAGAAATTAATATCTAGTCTATATTTTTTATAAGATCTCCCAGTTTATATTAACAGAAGTAATGAGAATGATATACTACTCTTTTTTTCACAGTATAATTAATTATGAAATCTTAGCCTGGGGTGGAATTTATAAAAATAATAGAAGTATACTACAAAACCTACAGAATAGAATCTTAAAAATTGTAAATAAAAACAATTTTATTATACAGGATAATCCGATGAATATCGAACAAATATTTATTTTTGAATCTATAAAGATGCACTACTCTGATCTTAAAAATCAGTACCTCACATGTGATAGTATAACTAGGAATAAAAATATAATTATACCTAGGTATAAGAAAAAAATTAGTAATAAAATACTCATACAAAAGCCATTATGATTTTTAACATGCTACCAAACATTCTAAAAATCTTAGATATCAACAAATCATCTAAAAGAATAAAATAAAGAATTGGATTATATCAAATATTTAAATGCTCATATAGTTAATTTTTATAAATATTAGTTTCACTGCGGTTTTATGAACAGTATTTTTAAGTTTACTTTTAAGTTTAGTTTAAGTTTAGTTTTTAAGTTCTTTTCGTTTTTTTAATATATATTTTAATATACACCAAACCTGCGAACAGATAACGGCGTTTATCTCTGCAGAATTTTATGGATGTAAATACCATGTAACTACTCTGTAAATTATTTCCTGGTTTAAACAAATAAATAAATAAATAAAATAATGATTTATATCTCTGCAGAAACGTGTAGATTCAAGAGCTTCTCTCTTGATTTTGTCATAAAGATTTGTATTTTAGGCAATACGATTTTCACAAACGTATAAAGTTGTTGTCATTGACGTAATAAATTATAAAGAGGGTTAGAAACTAGCTGCTGATATTTTTGTTTAAGGTGACGTTAAAACCACCTGTCACCGACAAATACGAGAAACCACTTTTCTAATTTAATTTTCAATTTTTTGTAAATATCTTTATGAAACGTTATTGTCCTAATCAAAAACAATAACTTACCATAGAGATATTTTCTCAAAATTGAAAATTGAATGAAATAAGTGGTTCCCCGTATTTGACGGTGACAGAGCATCGCCTTAAAAAAATGAAATGTATTGGCGGGGCTGCGTTCCCGAAATCACGGTAACGACTATATAATATAGGAAGAGATATTTATATATATATCTCACCGTTATATGCTAAATGTATATTTAATTGAATTTTCATAATAAATATTATGTTTGTAATCAATTTTAATTAATTTATTCACAAATAATTGAGTTATATTAAAGTTGAGATAAAAAATAGTCTAAGTCCACGCATAAAAAACCTATTTATATAAGTCAGAGATGACTTACAAGTTTTAAAGCATAGCTTAAGGTGATGCTAAAGCCACCTGTCCCCGACAAATACGAGGATCCACTTTTCTCATTTCATTTTCAATTTCGAGTAAATATCTCTATGGAAAGTTGTTGTTCCAACCAAAAAGAACAACTTTTCATAGAGATATTTTCTTAAAATTGAAAAATGAATCAAAAAAGTGGTTCCCCGTATTTACCAGTAACACGGGGTTTAACATCACCTTAACTTATACATGACAACTATATCTACAACTTTGTAATAGTAAGTTTTTTACCAAATTGACATCTGACAATTCTATAAAGTTTTTCTTGATTTTCTCGAAATTCAAAGTTTTTCTTGATTTTCTCGAAATTCAATTCGTCCCAATTTGATTTGGGACTTCGACTGTTTCTTATGTCACCCTTCATTTGATGATATGCTTTCCGTAGGTCTATTTTAGAAAAAATAGTTTTTCCCCGTAAGTTGGTAGAAAAGTCATGAAGATGCGGTATTGGATATATATCAGACACAATGATCGGAATGGGAACGGTCGCATTGCAGAACTTCCTCGTTATAGGGCGATGTAATTTTAAGTTCAACGTCAGACGTGTTTCACCGAAGGTATCAATACGCGTGTTGTTTGCAGCGTACAATTTAAAATCAGAGGGATTTTTACTCTTTTCTTTGGTAGCCGGAAGGAGGGATATTTTAGTTCCTGGATCGATTAAGAAGACTAGACCAAACTCAGATTTACGAATATGGAGACGTTTGGATACTTCAAAAACTCCACCCACAGTCTCCACGCGGGGAAGTCCCACAAGTTTTTTCGTTTTCGAAACCGACCCCAGGAACACGACATTAGATAGAAGTTAGCTTTATCCCCATACTTCCGATGTATGCAACATAGTTGATCAGATTTTTTATCTTCTGATCTATCTCGTTTATCTCTTTTTTTTAACTTTGAACGTCCCCTGGACTGAGATCGCCCGCGATTTTGCTTATAATTATTATTACGCCCGTTACTTGTCTCTAAAGCCGCTACTTTGGCTGTGAGCCGATTTATTTCCGTCTTTATCACTAAGTGATGATGACGTTTCTGCTGAGACCGCTGAAACTCAAGTTGTACTTATCCGCAAGCACGGCTAATTTCTGTACATCGGTAATCTCCGACAACGACACAACCGCTCGACAGGGAGTACGTACTTGATGTAAAAAATACTGTACGAATAACGTTTTCATCGCAACTGGTGATTAAAGCACGCAGACGGTTTAGTATGAAGAACGGTTTTCCTATCGTCGAAACCTGATCCTTTGTTAGGGTTATTTAAGGGGTTATATCCCCCAAATTTTTTTGTTTTTTTCCATTTTTTTTATTGGCTTAAATCGAATAAAAATCTACAACGCCCAAGTACCGATTTAAACTCAACATTTTTTTAAATCAATTTTTTCCAAACAGCTTTGATGCTCCAAAATCACAATTTTTGCTTATTTTAGCGATGCTCGCTTTTTTGAATTTCGCGGCTTTGGAAATTAGTAGAAGTTACCTACGATCGATATCGTGTTTTAAATTTGAATTATAGAGGTCGCTACATGACATTACGACGGTTACAGCGTCTTTACAGCACGTGTTTACTCACACTTGCCCTGTGTTTAGTCGATCAGCCGTTCTCGTTATTTACGTTGTTATTTTGAGTTTGCTTTACTTTTTAACTGTGAATTATATTTACAAGTACTTAATTATCAGTGAAAAGGTGTACAGTGGCTGCAAAGGCAGTAGAATAAGAAGTACAAGTACAAAACGGAGTAAAATTAGTAATCGACGCCCGTCTAACTGCCATTCGTTCGAAGGCGATTCGGAGCACGTTAGTAGCTCGGCTAAGAAATTGAAAACTACTGATTTAGACCGTGACCGCGATGTTGATAATAATTTCGGCTACTGTTTCATCAATTTTTTCGCTGTATTTAATGCTCTTTCTGAATTAGTAGTATGCAAAAAATGTAATGGTGACGTGCGGTTTTTAGAGTCGAACAAGCGTGGACTAGGCTTCAAAATTATTGTGTCTTTTTGGACTATAGTGATGCTGATATTAACAGCTGTCCTGTAATAAATGGTCGTGCTTATTCTCATAAGAGATCAACTGCCGTATTATTTTAGCTATGCGCATCATAGGCATAGGCATCAACGGTATAAAAAAGTTCTGCTCTATGATGGATCTTGCAAAGCCTGTTTTTCAAACAACTTACAGTAAGATCATATCTAATATCGCCACTGCTACTTCATCTGTTCGAATTATATCTATGAAAAAATCAGGGATTAAAGAAAAACAAATTTCTATCGAACGAGGTGAAAAAGAAGGTCTCACGGTGTCAGGCGATGGATCAAGTGTGTGAATATTGACAAAAAAAAGAAGGTACTGCTGAATACGAAGAGGTATACCCTTCACACAAACAGAACTGTGATGCCAACCATGAAGGTAGTGCCGGGAAAATGGAGATCGACGCAGTTATAGAAATGTTCAAACACTCAGAAAAACTTCATAATATCAAATATTTGAAATATATCGGCGACGGCGATTCAAAAACATATAAAGGTATAGTCGACTCAAAACCTTATAAAGATTTCATCGTCGAAAAAAAAGAATGTGTCGGACACGTTCAGAAGTGCATGGGAACGCGTCTGCGCAATTTGAAAAAAACAACGAAAGGTCTTGGCGGCCGAGGAAAGTTGACCGGAAAGTTAATTGATGAACTTTCTATTTGTTACGGACTTGCTATTAGGAGAAACTACGATTCAGTCGAAAAAATGCGGAATGAAATTTGGGCAACGTTACTTCATAAAATGTCGACGAAGGAGAATATACGGCACGAGAAGTGTCCCGTCGGAGTAGACTCTTGGTGATCTTGGTAGCGCAGTACAGCGCTTGGTACACTTGCAACGTACGAGCACAAGAGTCCAATGCATGAGTATGTTTTTAACGCAATAAAACCCATTTATAATGAACTCAGCTCCGACAACCTTCTGTCATGCTGCTTGGGTACGTATACTCAGAACAATAACGAGTCGTTTAATGCTGTAGTGTGGTCAATTGCTCCAAAGACGGTGTCAAGCGGTAAGACTATAGTTGACATTGCGACTGACGTAGCCGTTATTATCTTCAATGACGGCTTCACGGGTCTGTTTGCCGTTTACGATGCTCTTGGGTTGACTGTTGGACCAAACATGTACGAGTTTTGCGTGGAAACGGACGCCAATCGCGTCAAAACCGTTGAGCATCGTATGTCCGAAATCGCATTACATCAGGCAAAAAAAAGAAGAAGAGGAAATGAAGGCCCTGGAAGGACAATTATATGATGCAGGGATAGCAGACTGAATTTAAAAAAAATTATTATGGACTATATTTTTGCGATTCTTAAGATTTATAGCATTTTGAAACTTCAACGCGTTTTTCTCGAAACCATGTTTTCAAAATCGGCAAGCAGTAGAACTCAAAAAGTTTACTTCCGATAGACTTAAAATTTTAACAGTAGCTTCATTGTTTGATTATCTAGTGAAGTACACACGATTTTAGCGATTAATTAACAAGAAAAAAGTTATAAACAATTTAAGTCGATTTTTTTCGTCAGAAACACGATTTTTTGTTAAAACAATCGCCATTTCGCGAAAAAAAATTCTAAAAATATAATCATGTGTACTTCATTAGCAAAACTCATGTAGATAATAGAAATTTTTTTTTTGTTATAGGTGGACTTGGTCGAGACTTGTACTGCTCGCCGCGGAAGACCTTTTTGAAAAAGCGGTTCACGGTAATCACTGCACAGCCACCATTTTGTAAAAAAAATATCAATAAAAATTTTTTTTCTCTTCTTCAAGAGTTGCTTAATCCAATGTTATATTATTTGTATACCTTTAATCTCAAATGTCCTTTAAAAAAAATAATTAACAGAGCCTTGTTTTTTAGAGCATAAGGCGGATATAACCCCTTAAGCCTTCGGGGCGAATTTCAATTGCGCGCCGTAGCTCGCCGACCGCCGCGTATTACAATCGGCCGAGTAGATGTGCGCGCCATCGCTTATCGGCCGAGCGGATGCGAGCCCCACGAGAGCGGAAGTTCTCGCGCACCTTATGCACGTGCAGGCAGTTCCGATTTCTATCCCGCAGAAACCGATCGAATTTTTCTGATGTTACGAGGGTAGTTCAATAAGTCTTTAGAATAAAGTATAAAAACAATTTTTTTTGGGTAAATTTTTTTTTATTTTACAACATAATCTCCTTGGAGCTCTATACACTTGGTCAATTGCTTTTTAAGTTTTTTTAATCCTTCGGAAAAGTGCGTTTTCGGAAGTTCCTCAAAATAAGCACTTACAGAGGCAATGACGTCTTCGTTGTCTGTAAATCTCTGTCCACCGAGCCATTTTTTCAAGTTTGGAAATAAGAAAAAGTCACTGAATACGGTGGGTGTTCGACCAATTCGAATTTTAGTTCTTCAATTTTAACCATTGAAACGAAGCATGTGTGAACTCGGGCGTTGTCGTGATGAAAGAGAATTTTTTTTCTCGCCAAATGTGGTCGTTTTTTTTTAATTTCTTCTTTCAGCTGCTCTAATAATGATGCATAATACTCACCAGTAATTGTTTTACCCTTTTCCAAGTAGTCAATAAGTATAATTCCACGTGCATCCCAAAAAACTGTAGCCATAACCTTACCAGCTGACTTTACGGTCTTTGCCTTCTTTGGAGCTGGTTCGCCTGTGGAAATCCACTGTTTGGATTGTTCCTTTGTCTCAGGAGTGTAGTGGTGTATCCATGTTTCATCCACAGTCACAAATCGACGAAAAAATGCCTCAGGATTCCGACTTATGCGCGCCAAAAAAGCCTCATAGGCGACCACTCTATTGCGTTTATTCTCAGCTGAGAGCAAACGCGGCACCCATCTTGCCGATAGCTTTTTCATGCCTAATTTTTCATGTAGAATTGAAACAACTGCACCTATAGATATCCTTGTGGCCTCAGCTAACTCACGCACTTTTAATCTTCTATCCTTCAACACCATATCGTGGATTTTATTGATGATTTCGGGAGTAGTTGCTTCTACGGGCCTTCCTGAACGTGGTTCGTCACTTATTGATGTACGACCACGCTTAAATTCATTTACCCAGTTATAAACCGTTGCTAAGGCAGGGGCAGATGTGCCATGAACTGAGTCCAATTCATTTTTTATCTCATATGGAGTTAAACCCTTTAAATGAAAATGTTTAATTACCGCTCTGAACTCGTTTTTTTTCATTTTTCTTAACAAGCAATTTTTTTTTTCAATTGGTTATAAAAACACGTAAACTCAGAAGATGTGGACTGTGACTGCACCATATATCTAGTCGGGAGTGGTGCTGACTGAAAACAGATGATTTGGAGCGATTCGCGCGCCATCTGTTAGTCATTCTAAAGACTTATTGAACTACCCTCGTATTCTAGGCAGCGCATCGGACCCGATACTGGATTTTTGAATATATTGTACGAGAAGTTCGGCACGTACGTCCTTATCAGGACGGTCGACTTCTCCCTTCATTAATTGTCTGCGTTGGGTGTGTGTGTGTGTGCGTAAAGCGAGCCGTGTGTGTGTTCGGTGTGCGAAGGACGATTGGGAAAGTCCGGCCACGTGCGAGCTCCCTCGACGTGCCGACTTCCACCCGGCGATTACCTACGCGGCAGGGCCACAGGGTCTGCCCGTGGTCCAGGTTCGGTTCCCTCGAGACGTCGAGGCGCCCTGCGACCAAGGAGGTGCATCCCAACCACGTGCAGCCAGGACATTACGTCGCGCTGTCCACGTTTCTCCCTTCTAGTATTTAAGGTAATAGAGCACTCTTGCGCGCGTTAATGGTACCTCGCAGCGTTAGGTTATTTGCGTTTGTCACTTTCTCTCTCCCTTCCTTTTGTTGCTATCTTAGAATCTCTTTTTGTTATGTATAATTTCCTCTTGATGAAATAAATTATTCACTTGCCCCGGCTTTTCTCTCTGCCCTGTGGGAGTTTTTACGCCGAGGCAAGTTGTCTTATTTTTCCCGCCAAAAATTTGTTTATTTATTTATCTACCCAGCCCTCCCACACTCATTCATATATATATATATATATATATATATATATATATATATATATATATATATATATATATATATATATATATATATATATATATATATATATATGTGTATATATATATATATATATATATATATATATATATATATATATATATATATATATATATATATATATTCTAAATACTAGCATTTTGTTCACCCTTGATAAGCTGTCGTAACCCTGTTTCCTTGGAACTGACAAATATAGATATTATTCTTTCTTTGACTAAATCGAAAATATTTACCGGACGCTGTTCTTGCGTAATAATATCTTGGATAGCTTGAAGAGCTTCCAAGTAGAGTTTTTCTGCGATGCAGCTTGAACAAACCACGTTGCTGGATTATCACGACAAAAATTTGAGATTTGTGGTGTGCGGTAAACGGCCGATACTTCCGCAGACGCCGAAAGATTCGAGCTATGAGGCGGGGTGCCATTCTGTCGTTGGTTATGCTGTGCCGCAGCGAAGCCTTCCTCCGCTTTTTGAAGTTTTTCTTGTAGAGTACACATCGCGATGGCTGATTGATTTGAATGTATCTTGTACAAACGAGTGTGCAAGTTTACAGTCACTTTCTACCTAGCTTACACACGCAGGTGCTGTACAGTGCTTTTTTCCGAATTTATGTTCGATAAGATCGACACCTGAGGATTATGCAATGAAACTACGCCAACTGCTTCATTATGCTCGCTTGAAGCTTCGGTGTTGGGCCTGCTTCCCAAAGCTGAAAATGTGCCGGTGTCGTTGGCTTCACGCAAAAGTCCGAACTGTTGCAAGACGACCTCGAGCAGTGCGCAGGAAAACCACGCTGCTGCGTCGAAGTCGAGTAGTTGCGATGAAAAACGCAAGTGACGGTGGCGTCACGCAGATATTTTCTTCATTCAGACGCTGTTCCAGGGTGAGGCGTAAAAAAATATCGAAAAGTTTCGATACGTTGAGTGGAATTGTAGTTGGGTGGCAGGTAGTCAGAGACAATAACCGACGTCAGAAGATGAGCAACAGACCACAGAAATCGACTCATTTTTTTTAAGTCAACTCTGGGGATACGATGATTCTTGTTGAGCGCGTACGCCGGCGTGCCTACTGACACGCTCTTTTTGAATTCCCAGCACTGGCATCGAGCAGTCGGTGACAAACCGGCTTTCAGCAAGTCGACAGCAAACAACAGCGCCAATTCGATTGTTCACACATAAGTCAGTCCTCCGACTTTGAAGCCTTGATAGCTCTCCTCACAGTTGATTCTTTAACGTTGATCACGTCGGGGTCACCAATGTGGGCTCTGCTGACTCTAGGTGCATGTATGTGCTGGCAGACCCACTTCTACCCGAGGAGGTTATGCCAAGGAGACGAGATTGAGGAAGGTGAAATAATTCACGGTCTGAGTCTAAATTAGAGGGCAAGAGGGTTAATCTAAAAGTGCCTGGTCTGGTCTTGAAACCATTTTTATTGTAATTAATGTAAAAAATTACTACATTCTCATATTTAGCCTTGAACAACTTAAATCCTAAAGCTTTAAAAAAATCTGAAAAAATTCATGAACATTTTACACCCTAATTGGAACAGTTTTATCGAAGTTCCAGAAAAAAACATTTTTTTTTGTTTTTGACTTCCCAGAGAATCAGCAATACACATACAAATTTACGTTCATCTTTACACACATTTATTTACACTTATATTAAAACTTACTACCTCTCCGCTATATACACGAGTTCATCTTTTCGGGCTCAGCTCGAGCCTGTGTGCTTGACCAAGCTCGGGATCTCGCGGGCTCGTCTGGGTTCGGGAGTTCGCAGTCTCGACTAAGATAGTCCACTGGCTACACATACTATTTACTGATCGGAGGGTCACTACAATTTCATGTGAGGTTCAGATGGTTGGACGACAGGAGCGTGGGTGTGGGATAGGGAGCTTAGGAATTTTCAATAAGAATGCCTAAATAATAATTCCAAATCCTTTAAAGAACCATTAAAATCCAACCCAAGGGCGATAATTTTCAATAAAAAAATGCTAGTGTAGTCAAATCAAACCCTGTAAGCCCAACTAACCCACGGACAGTAATTTTTGGTAAAAAAGGCTTAAATAATGAAACTAAAACCCTTAAATTCAACTAACCCAAATACAGCAATTATCAAGTAAAAAATTCTTAAAATTTCTATAAAGAAATGTTTAAATTATAAAACTAAACCCTCAAATCCAATTACTAACCCACCCTGTGTAAAATATATTTCTAATGTGATTAACCATTTACAGCCAATTACAACAATAACACAGTGCGCGGAGGCGCTGGTTCTGAGTTTTCATAGTTATTGTTATTGAAAACTGCCGTCCTTGGGTTATGGTTGAATTTAAGGGTTTTACTTTTATTATATAATTATTTTTTAAAAAGTTGAAAAAAATTCTATTGCAGAAAAGTCCTTTTTACTCGTTAATGGAAAGTATACAAGTAGTCTCAGCACAAGAAAACATTTTCTTTTATAGTGGAAGCAACAATTTAAAATAAAGTTTTATCGTTTTCCGCTTACTTACCATATAGAATGAAGACTTGAAAATTTAGTAAATTTATAATTAATTATTGTTTACCTAATATAGTACCTGATGTAGTTACCTGATATAGTACCAAATGTATTTGATACATGAAAGATTTTTAAAAAATGATTAAATGTGATGTAAGGATGCAATACGTAAAATATCAGAATTTTAGTCTTGTTTTTACAAAATCATTTTGAATTTTTTTTTCTAATATTATTTGATGTATTTCGAACAAAAGTTAGCATTTCTGGAAAACATACTTTTTATATTAGGTAATTTTTGCAGATTTTTATCGTGGACTAAACAAAAACTTTAGAATATCACCAGAAATCCAATTTAAGTAATATATAATTTCAAACCGTAGTGCTATGTGTGGTCACTTTCCCAAACTCTCGACAACTGGCCCTAGACGGCGAATTCTGTGTATCTGTATGAGAGTGGGAGCGTGAGAGACCAAGTGTAGACTGAGTAAGTGTGCCAGAATGCATGTGTGCTCAAATAATGCGATGTTACATTTATTACGGAACATGTCCCCTCCTTTCGTCAATTCTGAAGAACAAAGGACTCTTCTTTAGGCAGAATACTAATCTTGGCAATAGGACGTGTAAACGATTAATAGGCAGTCTGAAGTTTTACATCGCGTTTTAATCCATATGAACCCTTAACAGCATCCGTGATGCGCGCCAGTGCCCACTTACAAGGAGCCGCTTGATCTGAAAGAATGACACATAAATCGCTCATCTATACTGAAGGAGACGCCAGATATCTCTGTCCTTGTCTAATTGAGTTTCCATTCATAATTTTAAGAGAAATAATTTTTATTTTAAAATAAGAGTTATCCCCGCTTAATTGCATAGTAATCTAAATATATGTCCAAGCTGGTTTCATATGATTGTTTTGTTTTCGAGAAAACTTTGACAAACTTAGCATGTAAAGGTTAATCTCCATTTATTTAGCCCTCGTAGTGTGTCAAAGTTTTCTCAAAAACAAAACAATCATATAAAATCAGCTTGGACATATATTTAGATTACTATAAAGCGAAGCGGGGACAACTCTTATTTTTTCATGAAAATGATTTCTCTTAAAATTATGAATAAAAGTCAATTAGACAAGGACAGAGATATCCGGCGTCCCCTGAAGGGCTCTTGGTGTACCACTTTGGGCGTTGTTGCAACTTATGTAAATATTCCGACAACCAGCGACGTCAAACGTGTTCAAACTTTTTTCTTACACGTTCCCAACATGCGAAACGATTATCGGCTACCTTCTAAAGTCGACGGTTCCGGTATGGTATTTAATGGTCCTCCAGCCAGAAAGTGCGCAGGTGTGAGTGCGCATAAACCAGAGGTGTCATCGCTGAGTGGGCAGCGAGGTCAAGAATTCAAGCAAGCCTCGATCTGGATTAATAAAGTCGGCATTTCCTAATATGTGAAAGTTGATTCTCCAATGACGCGCTTGAGGTGAAATTTTACGGATTTTACATCCGCCTCCCAGAGACCTCCAAAGTGCGGAGCGGAAGGCAGGCTGAATTTCCATTCGGTGCTATATTTCGCTAGAAGATGCGCTATATTGCTGTCGGTGGTGGTTGCATCTTGATAAAGTCTTCTGAGTTTATGATTGGCGCCTACAAAATTAGTGCCGCAATCGCTGGTGGCACAGATTCCTCGACGGACAACAAAGCGACGGTAAATATCCAAAAACTCCTTGGCTGAATAGTCTGAAGCGAACACGAGATGTACTGCACGAGTTGCGAAGGAAACAAATACAACGATATAGCCTTTGTAAGACTTAACGCCTGGACCGCGAGAGAATCGTAGGTTTATCGGTTCAGCATAGTCCACCCTGTAGTATAAAAAAGACCGAGCAGGTCGGACTCGAGTAGCAGGTAAGTCCCCCATCTGTTGAACCATTGGACGTGCATGAAAGCAAGACAAACATTTACAAATGAGAGCTTTTACTAGCTGACGTCCTCGTGCGATCCAAAAGCGCTGACGTAAAAAGCTTAAGGTGAGCTGAGTTCCGATATGCAGCGTCTTTTGGTGAGCAAGAACTAATAGGCTTGTGAACTGAGCTTGCCGTGGCAATATAATTGGGTGCTGCTCATCAGGATCGAGCAGGGAATGTTTTAACCGCCCTGTAACTCGGAGCATGTTATTTGGATCTAGAACTGAACTCGGCCTAATCAGCGAGCTTTTAAAGGGCAGCGGTGAGCCAAGCGAAAGGGCTCGTAATTCAGTCAAGAAGCGTGCCTCCTATACGTGCGAGATCCAGAAATTTAGCTATTTGCGTCTGAGTTTCAATGTTTCGAGCTGATAACCTTGGCGCTTTAACGAGAGGCGATTGCGAATCTTTCCAAGGTAGAGTTGACACCAGGCAGTCACGCTAAGCAACTTCATGAGCGATGAATAGCGATGAACAAGATCCCACTTCTCTGGGCCTGTATTCGCAACATGACTAGAGATTTTAAGTTCTTCTGCACATGTGGGGTCTGGTGTAAACTCTGTAACTGGGCATGGGCTTGATGACGAGTAGAGAAAACTCGGGCCATGAAACCAGAACGAAGATTGGTTTAATTGCTGGGAAGTAACGCCTCGAGACACGATATCTACGGGATCTTCTTTCGTGTTTACGTAGTGCCATGTTGCAAGAGACGTCTGGATTTTATCGACGCGATTTACCACGTACATTTTTCACTCTCTCTTGATCTAAAACAATGTAACCATTGAGTCAAGTCAAAGGTGGCATGCGATATTATCTATAGCTAAGGCAGTCAATACTTGCTTGATTAACCTTACAAGTAATAGAGCGCCACAGAGTTTCAATCGAGCAATTGTAATCTATTTAGCAAGAGAAACTCTTGGCTTGACTATTAAAATAACTGAGTTTATATTTCCTGCGGCATCAATAGACTTCAAGTAAGTGACAGCGCCGTATGCGCTATTAGAAGCATCAACAAATCCATGAAGCTCGGCGACTTGGGAATCACGAGAATAACCTACCCACCTAGGCATACAACAATTTTAATTTGTTGAAAAACTTGTACAATATCCACCGAAAACACTATACAAAATATGCGCCAGCAAAGCATAATAGTTACAGTATCCAGCAAGAGATTTCGACCAACGTGCAAGCATTTGTTGAGAGAATTACCACTCCGCGTGCGTACTGACCTATTAAAAACCACTCGAAGTTTGGTGTGATTTCCTGCAGATTTGAGAATGCCATGATGAGGCAGGAAAAAAACAATGTCATCATCGGCAGCTTCAGCTGGAAGTTCTGATCTTATATGACCAAGTGCAGGATATTCCTCCATAAATTCTCGATAGAGTGAGTAGAATTGCTCGTCGCGAGAGAAGCGTCGTTCCATATGACTGAACATTGCTTTAGCAGCGTCATAACAGTCACCCAAATCATCAATAGGTCGTTTAAAGGGAGGTGTAGTACATACCGCTTGTCCGTTGAGAAAGGTTCCACGCACTGCCTGTAATCTAGAGTGAGCAATAAATCGGGTTTCACAGGGACCTCTTCCTGTTCCCAAAAGCGTTGTAGTATAGACGAGAGATCAATGTCCACTATGCACTGCTAAAACTTGAGATTGACCGTTCGGGGTTGAGCATTGGCGACGAAGGCAACTCCAGCTGCTCTTAGCGACCCGACATAATCTAACCGAGAGCTGTATTTTGAGCGATGATTTCCTCATCGGCAGTCTTTCTCAGGCCAACATTAATAATTCTGGTATAGAGATCGAGACCAAAGATCAATTCGATTGGATCCTGAGAGTTAAAATATGGATCTGCAAGTGTCAGACCACTTACCAAGCCCAGATCCACGTTTAATCGACGAGGCGACGGCAAATACTCCGTAAGGCAAAATAGCACTAAAGCCTGAATTGTCCACCTCTGTATTATTATGCTAAGAGGCTAATAGAACGGTGATCATTGACCTGGCTGTACGGTCGCGAGCAACACCCATACCTGAAACAGGGACGAAAGTTGATTTGCGAGGTAAGTTCAAACAGAGATTAATAGGGAAATTGCCAATGCAATGTTAAAAAAGTGAGGAAAATTTGAGCGTAGCGCTGTCTGGCTGCTACCGCCCATACTATACACCTAATTTCAGACAGCGCGATGGAGGGAGAAACACGCGTGAAAAGCGGCGGAGGAGAATGTGCGCACGGCCAGCGGAAGCTGGCGGGCGCGGCGGTGCCGCGTTTACAATTCTGTTTTGGCTCGTGCCTACTCGAAAGATTTATTTATTTCTTTGAGTTTTATATTATTATTACCTTACAAAATGTTATACTAGCATTTATTGTTATTATATTAAAGAGTGTTTCAAAGCTTAGTTTTTGCGATTCTTTCTATGTTTTAATGCAAAAGATCAGTATGTGTTATATTTTATTGTATGAGATATAATAAAGATTATATATATTTATAAAATAATTCAGCAATAACACTTGTTCAATTATTTACTATCAAGGCAATTTTATTTCTTTATTAGTTTTATTTTATTTATTTCATACTTCCAATACGAAAGTGAAAGATTCGTTATTACCCAAACAACTTTTTTGCAAATCAGATATTATTAATTTTTAAAGTAATATTGTAATTTTCACCCTTAACTCATATTGGTTGTCAACAAATGTTTTTTATGTGTGTGTGTGTGTGTGTGTGTGTGTATATATATATATATATATATATATATATATATATATATATATATATATATATATATATATATATATATATATATATATATATATATATATATATATATATATATATATCTGATATTAACGTGTATTTATTGTTGGTGACGATATTATATTAATTTTATACTAACAAGGTTTACCTCGCTCGCTCGCGCTCGCTCGGAGAAGCTTACTATTTTACAGCCAATTTATATCGTAAGATTATTAGGTGAATTTAACCTTTTATTTAAATTAGTAATAGACTGTTTATTAAAATGAAATGTTTAGAATATTATTATATTATTATTATTATTTAATAATATTATTTATTCAATAATAATAAGGTTGGGTGGGGTTCATACACATAAGAATTATACACATACTTTTCTTCTTCTTATGTTTTCTTAAAAATTACTAATATTTTCTATAAGTATTTTCAATGGGTCTGTGAGTACACATTTAAGGAGCAATTTAAGCCCAGATAGACCTCAAATGATGCCCCGAGTGCTACAAAAAGCTGCGGCAACAGATTAAATCCACCAACATCAGCTGCTTTCAGGCTTCAGCGGTTACAACTACTTCAAGGATTACATTTATCATAATAAAGTGGTAAACTATTCTAAAACATATATATATATATTAAGGAAAAATAGTTATTTCAATTTATAGTAATAAAAAGTTATTTTCTAGGACAATAATAATTTCCTATTTTTTACAGGTATCAACCCAGGCTTGACCCCTACAGTAGGCCATTATAATAATAATATATTTCAGATAAAACATTCTTAACAGTCAACCGGACCAACTGGAAAGATCGTTGTTAAAATTTTAGAATGAGATCATCGCAAAATAACGATAATCAACAACAACGAAATGGTAATAACTAACTTTATTTTATTAGTGTTGTAGTTACTTATTCTTAGAAAATCCAAATACATAGATGAGTAGCTATTGGCTTATCTTAAATCAGTTTTTTTAAATAGGTCTGTAAGTATTAAAAGTATACCACTTAAAATAAATTTTGTTTCCTAAATAGTTTGAATTTTGGCATTCAATTAATCAAAATAATTTATCAAAATGAATTTTTGTGTTCATTATTGATTTTGGAATTATAAATGGAAACCTTTTGGTATTATTTTAAATAAAGTTCGTTAATTAACTCTATCAATTTTTTCAGAGACTTATAGAGGCACGAAAGGTGGACGAAGACATCGTCGTTATCGATCGAATAAAATTCAAACTAATTTACAGAATATATTCACTGCTATGTTAAAAGCAGCTAAATCAAGTTAAAAATGTAAAAAATGTGAATAAAAACATGTCCATATGCATTAATTTGTATCCTTTTTTATAAGTATATTAGTTATTTTTCTGACTGCTGTTACGTAGCGCGAAAGTAAAAATTTTAATTGACATTGGAGCTTCCTTTTGTTTTTCTCAATCTTATCCTTTATCTTTATTTAGTTCATTTTGATTTGTGTGATTATTATCTCTTTTTTTAGTTTATTGCCATAGAAAGCTTTACTAAATTGAATTTAGAGAATTTTTGAAGCTAATTACCTAGACAAAAAAAAATTCAGAGATACCTACAGAGATATCTGCAGAAAAAATTAATTTTTAAGTGAGCGGAGCTTTGATCGAACTCTTGAATTCCTTCATTTTACAGTTTAAAGTGAATATAAGATTGTTATAACATATATATATATATATATATATATATATATATATGACTCTGAAAGTATTTTTAATACAAAGTTCAGAAAAATTTACAAAATAAAACTATATTTATGTCTATAGTGAAAAATGCTTCCCTTTGGAGGTATGAATTAATTAAAATAGGCATCAAAAGCAGAAAATGCTTGAAATGGCAACTTTGAGCCTCTGTAACTCGGTGGAAAGTGATGGAAAAATTCTGAAATAATTCAGGGATACTCACATGAACCAAGGATTAAAAAAAAGTTCAAGAGAGATCGAAATTTTTAGCGGTCGATTTGTCAGAGAATCGCCCATATATATATATATATATATATATATATATATATATATATATATATATATATATATATATATATATATATATATATATATATATATATATGAGTATTGAAGATAGGAATAAGTTTAGGGAATGTTAAAGTAGACTGGAAAGTCGATCAGTAATCATTGAACAGTTATATAGTTTTCATTTAAGTATTTATACAAGCACCTCTGTAAAAATTACATGTGCTTTGTTTACAAACACACCGCAGACCCCCGTCGTCGATTAGCACCACATGGAAGCACAAACATGGCGACGTTAAATAATAATAAAAAAAAAAAAAAAAAAAAAAAAGTATTTATTAACTCATAAAAATGAGTAAATTTGTAAAAGTTTTTCTCAATAAGTATCGCGGAACGAAGTACGGAAAAATTATTAAAAAATACCGAAAAAACAAAATCGTAAACCGTAATATTCGTAAACATTTATTAGATAATAAATGATTTATAATTATTAATTAATTGTTATAATAACTATAATTAACTAATTTTAATTGTTACCGTAGATATGAATGAAATTATTTTTTCTATGAAATATGATTTTCAAATTGGATTTAATTCTAATAAATATAGCTTTCATAATAGTAAGTCATAGTCAAAGTTTCTCTACATAACTAACTGACGTTTACCTAAACTTTTCACTTTTTTATTTACAGTTAAGGATTCATTTGAGAATTTAATGCAAGATTTATAAATTTATTATAATAGAGTGTTGTATTTCAAGACGTTAATACGTACATAAAATGTATATAAAGTATTTTAATATAATAATAAATATTATAATCAATAAATAATAAATAAACGTAAAACAAGTATTTTTGAGAAAGTTGTTTATTTTTGATAGCACAGTTTTCGCATACACTGACGTATACGTTCGTAACTCATATTTACCAATACTATTATAGTAGGTACTATTTATCAATATTCGCGATAACTCTTACTATTACAGAATTGTTTATGTTAAAAGCTTTATAAATTTTATATTTTTAAATATTACCTTAATTGTCATATTTTCGTCATCTAATTAAGGAAGGAAAGAAGGAAGAGGGGATAGATTGCTACAGTTCTATCGGTTTTTATGTTCATCGATTGCTCGGTTCAGATTCATTCGTCGAAGGATCTTGCTATAATACGGTTCGTGTTTCGAGTTAAAGCTTGCTACTCTAAAATTTCTACTTTTTAGTGTAATCATGAAAGAGAACGTTAATAAAAGGTCTTCTGAAGAGGTATTATGTAATAAAGCTAAAAAATTTAAAGAAGATTCTAGTATTATAACGTTCAAAGAAGCTGAACAAATGATTACTCAGTAAGTTTAATATATATATATATATATATATATATATATATATATATATATATATATATATATATATATATATATATATATATATATATATATATATATATTTCTTGTACGTACATTTATACACATTATTTTCTATCAAACTTTTATACAAATAAGACTAATATTACAAGACCCATTAGATTACTGTATTCACGCATTATTACACACATTCATAAAACAGTTTAAATACAGAAGATTTTTTTAATTTAGCTCTGAATAAAGTTTCTCATGCTAACTACATTATGAATACAAACTATACATATATTTGATAAAAATTAATGTAAATAAGTGTGCTTACATTATAATTATAATTGTCATATAAATTAGTAAGTATTCAATATTTTTTATGTAATGTTTACATTGTTGGTATTGAAACATTAGTAACATGAGTAATTTAATTGATGTGTAATTGTTTATTTAGAAACCGGTATACGAGTAACGCGGTACACAGTATACAGTGTACTAACGCGTGATTACAAAGTTTATAATGTGTTTGTTTTCGTTGTAGTCAAGTAAACTACGTGTCCGTAAAGGTATACAGTATTGTCACGTATACAATATTAGTCTTGTTTGTATAAAAGTTTTAGTATTAGATTAGCAATAATAGTGATTATTTAAAAAAATTCGTTACTTATTCCATTTTATAAAATTTTTCAGTTGGACTTTCAAAGCTCGAGTTACTAATAAAACCGAGATTAAAACTTACGCAAATGGAAATTTATTTTCTTTCGATTTAATTGATTCTTCTGGAGAAATGCGCTGCACTGTTTACCATCCATTCGTAGAAATATTTTTTGATAAAATTGTTGTAAGTAAAATTTACTTTTCTTTTAATCTATACTTTGAAAATTAATTTTTACCCGTACGAAAAAAATTTATTTCAAGTTTATATTTCCTCACCATAGTTTGTAACTTATCACACTATATTGTGATATTTTAATTCAAATCATTTCTTTTTAGGTGAACAATGTTTATTTATTCAGTAACGTTTTAATAAAAGCTTCAAATAAAACTTCACTTAGATAATCTTTTTGAGTTAAACTTGCACGAGGCTTCAACTATAACTAAATACACGGAAAATGACTCTGACATACCTTTAAATTTTTACAACTTTATTAATTTAATAAACATATCTAATTACAAAAGAAATGATGTCATTGTTAAGTCGAAGTCTTTGATTAATAATTATCAAAATTTGATAAAAACTTATTTTTTAATAATTTAGATGTCATTGGAATAATTTCTAATATTGGCTCGGTTAAGGAAATTTTAAATAATAAAGAAGTAAAATTCATAAAACGAGAAGTGGAGTTGTCTGATGAACTCGAAAATAAGGTTAGTAAAATTTTGTTAAGTATCAATTTCTTTTTGTAATTAGTGATTTCATTTCTTTCTCTTTCATAGATAACTCTTATATTTTGGAGGTCAGCCGCAGTTGATTTTTGTAAAAAATTGAATTCCATATTGATAATAAAAGGTGGAAAAATTAATGAATTCAATAATTTAATTAAATTATCTATTGTAAATACGACAATAGTAAAAGATGATGTTTCTGATGTTGTAGAAGGAAAACGGTAATTTTTTAAATCGTAAATTGATTTAACTTTTTTCATTACGTTATTGTAATTAATTTTTTTATTTTTATATTACAGATTACAAGAATACCTCCAAAGGAAAATCGATGACTGACAAACGATTCGATACATATATACGTTGTAACGAGTACGGCCGTCCTCGCTGAAGCCGGTCTAATTATTGTAATACTAATTAATGTAACTAATTATTGTATTTGTAAAAATAGAGTATAACTGTACATTTTCATTGTTTATTCTATAAAGAATCTAATAATTTAAATAAAATTGTATTCCTTTATTCATAGCCTTAAAAATATATTTTTACATAAAGTTTATAACTAAGCTTAATATTCTTTTGATTGTTATTTGAAAAAATTAAAAATTAACTAAATTTTCGCTTTTTCAATAGCTTTGCTTTTTAATAAGAGTAAAAAGTATTTGAATCTGTCAATTTGTATTTACTATTGACCATAATTATACTGTTTTAACTTCTATTTGGATTAATTATAACTTCTATTTGGATCTAATTATAACTTCTATTTGGAAAGGTATGTCTGTACCGTAGAGCTTAGAAATATAGCTAAAATAGCATAATATGGATCAAGAAAAAAACTTAATATTCTTCACGTAATGGTTAATTATGATATCATATAGTTATTGTAATACAGGATTGAACTCTGTGAGAGCGTGTATGTGTGAGTAAGACTGCGTATCCCATTCTTCCCCTTCTTCTCCTGTCCCTCACTCCCTTTGCTTAATTGCTTACTCTTATTATTCAAATCGTCCCAATAGTTCTACTTATATACGCTACTTATTAGTAAATAAATTGAATGTAGTGCTTGACACAGTCACAATAGTTTTCTTATAATTATTCCAGCAATATTGAGTATTGAAGAATAGTTGAAGAAAGCCGATACATAAATCAAATCGAAGTTTTCAATTTTTGTATTTAAAATTTTACGTAAATATTGCAATTTTATTTACATAAATTATAACTATCAGTCATATATCTAGTTAATAATAGAAAAACAAACGTAAGTTATATAATTTATATACAAATTGTGATAAATTAAACTTATCGAATTGCCAGTGAATTAAATTAAGCTGCTCATTTCATTGATGAAATTAGATTATTTTTATTAAGCTTTATGATATTAAGGACTGCGTTATAAAAATTTTGTTAGTTTCTTGTAAATGTTTAGCAGTAATATAGGATTGACCCAAGTTCTTGAAATTACTTTGTTTACTCAATTTTACCTAAATATCGAATTTTTTTAAAACATGATTAATAACATTGTATTAAGAACAAAAAGTTATCAGCAAAACAAAATTAAGTTGTATAATTTATACACAAATTTATATAAATTAAATTTTTCAATTGCCAGTGAATTAAACTAAGATGGATAATTCACGAACTAAAATAAATAAAGTTCAATAATTTAGCTTACACATTCAAAAACTGTTACTTGCTATAATTTTCTGTATGTGTATATATTTCAAGGCTTTTAAAATGTCAACAGCAATTGCAGCTAATTTCATGAACGTATTTCTATTAA
Organism: Gastracanthus pulcherrimus; assembly: GCA_949152435.1. Taxonomy (NCBI): domain Eukaryota; kingdom Metazoa; phylum Arthropoda; class Insecta; order Hymenoptera; family Pteromalidae; genus Gastracanthus; species Gastracanthus pulcherrimus. The sequence continues at coordinate 52,702,641 of OX424573.1, forward strand.
ATAAATATTAGATCCTGATTTGAGTAAATAATAAAAATAGGCTTTAATTACCAAAAGAACTGTTTATTATTAAAAATCTAAGCTATTTCGTAACAAAGTTCGTAACAATCGGTGAATTGGTATAAATTACTTCGTGGAATGTTCATTTTTTAGTATTACTTTTTAAATTTGCCGATATGCCAAATTAGTACAGTCAAATTAGACTCAAAACGATAAATTTTTATCAATAATCTCAATGACATCGGTTAAGGGCTTAAATTGTTCGGAAGAGTGTCTAGAATGATTAAATTAAAGTTGGATTTCTGCACTTTTTTCTTATTTCGCTCTGTATCTTGGAAAGTATTGATTTTAGAGGAAAAAGTTATTAAAAAAAGTTGTTCGTTATTAAATTTTCTATAAAAAAGTCAGGGAGGGCACATTTCTATCTATTATAGTTTCTTTGCAAATTGCAAAAGAACGCTAAATTCGTGAAAATTGAAAATTGTTTATAACTTTTGAGAAAATTAATATTTTTCAATCATATAATTAGGGGCTCTCTGGGATGTAAATGTTTATAAAACGCTTAATTAACTTTTTATGTCGGAGACAATATTTTAGTCCGATTTTAATCAAACAAAATTCATTGAAAAGCGGCGATTTTTATCTTAATTTTGATAATGTAATAAATTTCATTTTATCATTTTTTCCTGCATCAGAATCGCTTTTTACATTACATTAAGAAAGTTTCGTTACTATTTACACATTCTTTTAATTATATTATTCATTTGCTTAAATAAATTTTAAAGGTTTAAATAAATTAACTGACAAAAATTAATGACACCAATGTTATTTTTTACTCGCGCTACCCCAAATTAAAAAAAAAGAGAAAGATACGATAAAAATTGACCGATTTACGGCGATTTTTTCCGAGCGCTACTATTTGAAGTAAGTTTGTCAGCTTTGATCGGCCGCCGTTGAGCGGTCATTGCTTTCCGACATTGAATTTGTAGTTAAAAATTGATTTTAGAGTTACGAGTGGCACTTATCCTAAAGGTATAAGTTTTCAACTGTAGCAGCAAATTTGAAAATTTGCAATATCTCATTTGTGTACTGAGCAATGGCTTATTATAAAAAAAATGTATCTTGGCTCCTAATGCTCGTAGAAAAACGATTTTTTTATCAAAATTAAGATAAAAATCGCCGCTTTGCAATGAATTTTGTTTGATTAAAATCGGACTAAAATATTGTCTCCTACATAAAAAGTTAATTAAGCGTTTTATAAACATTTACATCCCAGAGAGCCCCTAATTAAAATTTTGCAGTTCTCGAAAAAGTTTATTAAAATATAACTCTTCTAGATTGCGTATGAACAAGGGCGACTAAACTGACTGATTTTTTAGCATTTGCCAGTACCGTGAAAAAAAATTTCGAAATATAGCTATTATTTTAGAAAAAACTATAATGAATAGAGACTTGAAATTTTGCATGCTATTTCTATTACTTGAGTACTATATTTTTCTGAAATATGATTAAAAAATATTAATTTTCTCAAAAGTTATAAACAATTTTCAATTTTCACGAATTTAGCGTTCTTTTGCAATTTGCAAAGAAACTATAATAGATAGAAATGTGCCCTCCCTGACTTTTTTATAGAAAATTTAATAACGAACAACTTTTTTTAATAACTTTTTCCTCTAAAATCAATACTTTCCAAGATACAGAGCGAAATAAGAAAAAAGTGCAGAAATCCAACTTTAATTTAATCATTCTAGACACTCTTCCGAACAATTTAAGCCCTTAACCGATGTCATTGGGATTATTGATACCTCAAAAACTAATTTGACTGGACTAAATATCACGCCAATATTAGCGCAATTTTTATTTACTTTAATATACCGCATTTTCTTCCAGGCTAATTACAATTATCGTACGGTATATTAAAGTTAAGTAAGTATTCTACTTAAGCTTTCAATTGTAAGTAATATATTTCAAAATCTGTACTATATCAAATGGTTTTAAGTGATGAAGACAAATTTATATTGAGTAAATATTTCGTGTTAAGAAAGTAATTTTATAGTCACTCAGATAAATTGAACTTTTTTAGTTTCCTGTAAGTAAAATAATAAAGCATTTTTCATATAAATTTAATTCACTGGTACATCATTTTACTTACAAAAATTGCATCTTGTTTTTTGAAGTAATATTATACTTAAATTTACTTTATTATACCTCATTTTATTTCAGGCTAATTACAATTATCGTACGGTATATTAAAGTAAAGTAAGTATTCTACTTAAACTTTCAATTGTAAGTAATATATTTCTTATATAATCTGTATTATATCAAACTGGTTTTAAGTGATGAAGATAAGTTTATTTTGATGGGAAATGGCGAATTTTCAGGAGCAAATAGTAAATTGAACGATAATCATATAGCTGAATTTAATAATATTTTGAAATGTAATTCTAATTTTGATATGCAATCTACCGTTGCAATGCAAAGACTCTCAAACATTCGTCCAGTCAATCTAAATGACAAATTCATACAGGTTTTATTTTCAGGATCAAGTCAATCAGGTCATTGGATTTGTATATATTATTACAACAAAGTAATTCATGTTTATGATAGTTTAAATAAACATTCTTTAGATAATGATCACATAGTAGTCATTAATAAATTATTTCCAAATAAAGAACTTTTACGCATAACTTTTGAAAAAGTTCAAAGTCAAACAAATTCGAATGATTGTGGCGTCTTTGCTATTGCTTTTGTAGTAGCAATAATTTTTTATCCGAATCCTTGTAATTTAGAGTTTGGCATTAAAAAAATGCGACCGCACTTAAACGAAATATATGAAAGTTATACATTATCACCTTTTCCAGTAATCAATCGTTCAAGAGATAACAATAGTTTGAATAATTTAACTAATAATATTCATTCTCAAGAAAACATCGAGTTTAGTTTGAATTTTGTTAACATTAATATTAGACAACTTGAAGCTTCTTATACTGATCGATTAATTAAAGAGCAACAATTTTTAATGAGCCAATTTCAAGGTAATCGAATCAGAAGCAATACGATTGCAGCAAAAAACGACATTATTGATTTGGATAAAAATACAGATGATATTACTAAAAAATTGAAGCAGGAACTTTTACTTGATTCCAGTGATGATAATGAAAGTATGGACATTGACCAAAATAATCATTTGAACGTTTGTAACGAAAAAATTAAAATAAAAGAATGTTATGTAAGCATCGATTTAATTGATCTTACAAAATTTATGAAATATCCTGTAAAAACACCAACTCAACAAGTTAAGAGAAAGGCAAGTAGTACCGAAGAAAATGATCTAATAAATAAGAAAAAACGATTAAACAAGACTACGGATTTCAACGTTCGAGATGAAGAAAATAACGACAATAAGAATAAACAATTCAAGAAAAGGTTTAAGAAACCAACATTAACAAAAGCAGAAATTGATAAGAATAGAAAATTAAAAACATTAAAACAAAAAGAGAAGAGACAGGCTCGCAGAGAAGAAGTAAAAGCTCAGATGAATGAAAAAAGACGATTAAACGAAAGTTTAAAAAAACAAACTTTAACAAAAACAGAAATTGATGAGAATAGAAAATTAAAAACATTTAAACAAAAAGAGAAGAGACAGGCTCGCAGAGAAGAAGTAAAAGCTCAGATGAATGAAAAAAGACGATTAAACGAAAGTTTAAAAAAACAAACTTTAACAAAAACAGAAATTGATGAGAATAGAAAATTAAAAACATTAAAACAAAAAGAGACGAGACAGGCTCGCAGTGAAGAAGTAAAAGCTCAGACAAATGAAAAAAGACGATTAAACGAAAGTTAAAAAAAACAAACGTTAAATACTTTAAATATAGCTGCAGTTGTTGATCGTAATTTGGATGAAAATGATATTACTGACAATTATTTAGAAGAAATGAATGAAATATGTGAATTTTGCCAAGCTAAACATTTCAAGTTTGAGTTAACAGTTGATACAAAATTTAAAAATTGTTGCAGTAATGGAAAAGTAAGTTTATTGGATAATATTACTTATCCTAAACGTTTATTAGAATTGAGTACAAAAAATACTGCTGAAAGTAAACATTTTAGACAACATATAAGATTATATAATAATGCCCTTGCTATTGCTAGTTTTGGAGCTAAATTTGATGCATTATTCGATAAAGGACCTCAAGTTATTCGTATATGTGGACAAATTTATCATAATGTTTACTCATTACATCCTAATGAAAATGAAGCTAGAAGGTTTGGTCAATTGTATATTCTTGATAATGAAATGGCAACGCATTCTCGACTGCATGATAACATTTCTTGTTCATTAAATATATTAAAAGAATTAGACAATTATTTTCGTCAAATTAATAGTTATGCTATTTCTTATAAAATGATGCAATAAGTAGAAAAAGAAGAACAAAATCGCTTTCAAGAAAATAAAACAGAAAACTGTAATGAGATCAAAACGTTTATCACACGAAATTCTTATCTTAATAAAAATATTTATAACGAAGCTAGGTACAATGAAGTAGCAGTTATATTTGTTGATGAAGAAGGTCAACCTCCTGAAGATCGAGACATGTGTATTTACTATAAAAATGATAAGCCCATAAGTATACCTTATATAAGTAAACATGTTGATCCTATGACTTAACCACTTATATTTCCAAATGGTGGTTTTGGTTGGATGCCTAATATTAAACAAGTTAATAGTAATAATAACATTTCAATGCTACAATTTTATAATTACAAATTTGGTATTCGAAATGATTTTAATCCATTTATAAATTTAGGAAAATTGTCACAACAGTTCATTGTCGATGCGTGGGTGAAAGTTGAAGGGTCACGATTATATTATCTAAGAAAAAATCAAAATTCGTTAAGAACTGACTTATATAAAGGTGTTATGGACTATATACAAAAAAAAAGATAATGAAAACTTGAGAATCGGCAAAATGGTAATATTACCATCTTCTTTTCATGGAAGCCCTCGATCTTTAAAACAAAATTTTCTCGATTCAATGACAATAGTTCAAAAATATGGTAAACCGGATTTTTTTATCACAATGACGTGCAATCCAAAATGGAAAGAAATTTCAGAAAATTTAAAAGAATTTGAATCAGCAATTGATAGACCAGATATTGTAGCAAAAGTATTTAATGAAAAAGTTAAGATATTTTTAGAAGACATAAATAAAAAAGGAGTTCTTGGACAATGTATTGGATATACGTACGCAATTGAATTTCAAAAAAGGGGATTACCTCACATGCATATGTTATTATTTACTAAAAACAATGAAAAAATGATGAAAACAGATTACGTCGATACAATTATTAGTGCTGAAATACCTGACCAAGTAAGGCATCCAAGAGTATATAGCATTGTAAAACAATTCATGATACATGGACCCTGTGGTAAACTTAATATAAAATCACCTTGCATGGACAGTAACACTGAAAAATGTACTATAAATTTTCCTAAACCATTTAATGAAACAACTAAATTTAATAGTAATGGCTATCCCAATTATTAAAGACGAAATGATAGTAAAAATTTTTTTTTTACTTCAACTAAAATAGCAGATAACCGGTTTGTAGTTCCTTATAATCCTTATATGTTATTAAAATACAACTGTCATATTAATGTAGAAGTTTGTTCAACAGTTCAATGTGTAAAATATTTATTTAAATATTGCTTTAAAGGCCATGACTGTGCATTTATTAAAATGACTGACAATCAAAATGAACAAGAAAATGAAAATTTCGATTATGATGAAATAAAACAATTTTTAAATACAAGGTACGTAAGTCCACCAGAAGCGATGTATCGTCTTCTTCAATTTTCTCTGTATGTTTTATCTCACGTAATATATAGATTAGCAGTTCATTTAGAAAATGAACAATTTGTATATTTCAAAGAAGGGTCAGAAAAAGAATTGATGAATAAAAATTTAAATACAACATTAACTGCATGTTTTGAACTGAATGCAAGGGATCCAGAAGCAAGGAAGTATTTATAACCAGAAATACCAAATTTTTATGTTTTTAATGAAACATTAAAAAAATGGAGTATTCGAAAAAGAAATTGGAAACCAGTTTTATGTAGAATGTACTTTGTCAATCCCAAAGATAAGGAACGATTTTATTTAAGATTATTATTATTACATGTTAAAGGAGCTCAATCATTTGAGGAATTAAGGACTTTCGAAAATGTTATCTATCCAACGTACTGCAATGCAGCATTAGCTAGAAAAATAATACAAACAGACGATGAATGGGATAAATGTTTAGAAGAAGCTATTCAAATCCAATTTCCAATAGCATTGTGTAATCTGTTTGCTTACATTTGCATTTTCCATAATCCAGTTAATGCAAAAGAATTATACGATAAATATAAAGATTATTTCTACCATCCAATTATTCCAAAAGAAGTTGGTGAAATTATGGCATTAAAAAAAATTGATGCGGTTCTATCAACAAACGGATATTCCTTGCAAGATTTTAATTTACCAGAAATTAATATTAATCAACGAGACAATGAAATGTTTGAAAAAGTTGAAGCAGATAATTTGGAGTAAAACAAAGCATATAACATAACATCATTATCTGATAAACAGCGCGACATTTTTAATGCAATATTACTAAGTATAAATGATAACAATTATAACAATAAAAAATGTTTCTTTATTGACGGGCCTGGAGGTAGTGGAAAAAGTTATTTATTAAACACATTAATTACCTATTTAAATAACGAGAAAATTAATGTATTACCAGTCGCATGGACTGGAATAGCAGCAAATTTATTAATTAATGGGAAAACTTGTCATGTAACATTTAAATTACCATTAAATGTTACCGAAGAAACGACTTGCAATGTAACAGCTAATTCACAATATGGCAAAAAACTCCAAAATATTCGAATTATTATATGGGATGAAATGACATCAAAACATGCGTTTGAAGCAGTGGACAGATTATTTAGAGATTTAAGTAAAAATAATATCGTTTTTGGAAATAAAGTAATGATTGTTTCAGGTGATTTTAGGCAAACCTTGCCAGTAGTTAAACATGGAAATAGAACTACAATCATTGAAAATTGTGTAAAAAATAGTAATATATGGGTTAATTTTCAGCACATGTCTTTAAAAGATAATTTAAGAGTATGTGATAGAAATTCCACACGAATTATTATCAAACCACGATATAATTGCAGAAATATTTGGCGACAATTTAATTGTAAATAATGAAGAGATTCACAAAAAAGTTATTCTAGCACCAAAAAATGTAGATGTCATAATATTAACAATGAAATATTATATAAAATTGAAGGCGATATGAAAGAGTATATTAGTGTAGACTCATGTACAAATGAAAATAACAATAATTTAGTAGATTTATATCCAGTAGAATTTTTAAACTCTCTGACGCCGAATGGCTTACCGGCTCATAAACTGCAATTAAAAGTAGGTGCTGTTGTAATTCTTCTTCGTAATATTAATTTGAATGATGGTCTTTGCAACGGTACTCGATTAATCGTACAAATATTAATGAATTTTTGTATTAGTGCTGAAATAATTAGTGGTTATAAAGCAGGAAGTACTGTTTTAATACCACGTTTAGATCTAACGTCCTCCAAAGACGAAATACCTTTTGAAATGAAAAGACGACAATTTCCACTAAGATTAGGATACGCAATGACGATTAATAAGTTCAAGGTCAAACTTTTAATACAGTTGGAATATACTTACCAAATCCAGTTTTTATCCACGGCCAATTATATGTAGCACTTTCAAGGGTAATTTAAAAAAAAATTTAAGGATCAAGCTCAAAGAGGATTCAATAATTTATAATAATCAAAATAGTAAATCAAAAAGTCTCTACACAAAAAATATTGTTTATCACAAAATTTTATAACATAAAAAAAAAATCTTGCGGCACAAATAAAATGCGCTGTAAGTTGAAACACTTGCGGCAGCAATAAAATGCGCTGTATGTTGAAAACCTTGCGGCAGCAATAAAATGCTCTGTATGTTGAAACACTTGCGGCAGCTGTAAAATGCGCTGTATGTTGAAAACCTTGCGGCAGCAATAAAATGCGCTGTAAGTTGAAACACTTGCGGCAGCAATACGAGAAGCGTCTAAGACAGGATCTGTGTTTAAAATGAAAGTCTTACTGAAGAGTCCAAATAAACAGATCTGGGACGAAACGCTATATTTGTCCAACACGGTGAAATTGATAAACTAATACGGTGTTTTAAAGATCAGTTTTCGATAGTAGTTAAAATATGTTAATTAAAATATGTTATTAAAATTATAGGCCCAAAAATTATAAGCCCCAAAAATTTATAAGGCCCAAAAATTATGAGGCCCAAAAAATTGCAAGGCCCAAATTTTATAAGGCCCAAAAATTGTAAGACCCAAAATTGTAAGGCCCAAAAATTATAAGGCCCTAATTATAAGTCCCATTGCAGGGGACGTAGGTTAACTTATTTAAGTCACACGACACACCGTTAGCTGCTTAATATAATAATAGATTTCTTTAATATTTGTATAGTTCCTAATACAAAACTGTTTATTTGTCATCTGAATGTTTATCTTTAGTCAAAATATTATTTGTTGAAAGATGTAGTTGATAATTGTAGCATAATAATTATATGACATACGGATATTACAGTATTTTTAATGATTTTTTTAAAATTGAATATGTTTGTACGATGTTAAACATTTAAAAAATATTAAATTATTAATATTATGAGCAAGAATATACGTATATATCCTTCTCTTATGATACCTGATGTACTTAAGGTACATAAATAGTTCTTAATCGGTATATCAAGAATTCAATGCTAAAATAGTGAAATTATTAAAAATAGCTTATTTAGCTAAACTTTAATATTCCACAACTTAGCTTAGAAGCCCCATGGGATTGTAATACTGTACAGAGCTCATTTTTTTATGGTAGAAGCACCCTCAAAAAGTCTGGACAGGATCCGTGTTCCACAGAGCTCAGTCCCCCCTTGTAAGTATAACAAGAATTTTTTTTCTAAAAGGTCTATATTTGAGGGGACCTAACAACCTTAAAATTACGAATAAATTGGTTATGTATTTTTAGGTTAATATGAATTCTAAATCATATGATACTTATCTTTTTTCGGTAAATTTGAACATTGTGTCAAAACACAACGCAAAGAATTTTTTATTTTTCTTTTGAAGGACGTTCGATGCCTTTAAATGGCCATAATACAAAACTTGTATATTTCTCAACCTACCGCAAGGTTTTGGGAGCCAAAATGATCGGATTGAAGTTTTTGAGATTTTGTTGTGTTCAAAATGCATATAATTATAGATTGAGTGTGGGATTTTGAAAAATAAAATTATTGACCGAAGTTACAGCCTGATGAAGTCTGAATTGGTCAATTAAAATAAAAGTGTATCATAAAATATGACTTAAATAGTCTATAATTTCGGTCAATAATTCAATTCTGGAGCTAAAAAGGAACAATTCTAGATCTGATAGAGTTATGTGCTCTTACTAGAAGTTGATAAGAATCAATATTATGTTTAAGGAGATAGAACGTGTACAGTACCAAAAATATATATTTTTTGTTGGCACATCGATTATTGATAAAAAATCTAGTCGATTTTGCATGTGCTCTATTCTTTAATGTGTTATTGAAGTAATATTCAAACGCATTAACCGCCCTGTGTTTTTTTAAGAAAAAATGCAAATTTTAAAAATTGAAAAAGAAATTTTAGTTACGCTAACTGAAAACACATTTTTTAATGTAGGATTCTGGGAAAAAAAATCTACAATTTCAATTTTTATTTCATGAAATTTTAATATTATTTTTGACACCACAATACGATCTTACACAAAAATTTTGAGCAATTTTTTACCTATATAACCACCACAGTATGCCATTATATGTTTATTTATCAGTTATTTATACCTATTATCAAAAAGTCACTTGCGCATCTAGACGAAATTTGACATACTTACTTCAGTGCAACAAATAAATGTTAGTAACATTTATATTTTTAAACATTTTATCAACCGTATAAAAAATCCAATGAGTTTATTCATTGTTAAATTGTTTCAAAATGATATTTTGTAAAAAAGTTTTATAATGACACAATAAATTGAGCCCAAAATTCTTGACAAAACCTGCTAACTTTTATTCTAAACATTATAATTAATTTACTCTGAAAGTTACAGAAAGATTCATTAAAACCTAATGCGCGTACAACTTTTTAAAGTTAGAAAAATAAGTTTCGAAAAAACACGTTTAAAGATATAACATTGTATGTTATCTAATGTAAATTGTTTTACTTAAAGGCGTATAACCTTGTTAAAAAAAACGAGTTATGAAATCAGACAACTTTTAAAATTTTATTACAATTACAAACATTAAGAAAACCCAATAAAAATTTTTTGATATTTTGGTCGAAAAAACACCAGAGTCCTACCTTAAAGTTAATACAAATTTTCTAATTTGAGTACCTGCAGCTCTCCTTCGTAGACGATGTCTGGTAAACCTGAAGGTCAACCGGAAATTTGGACATCATCTACCAGAAGTGTCTAGTACCTTGCAATGATTTTAGTAAATACCTGGCGCTCTCCTTCGTAGACGATGTCTTGTCAACCTAAATGTCAACCTGACAGCTAGACATCGTCGACATGGAGTGTCTGGTATCTTGAGATGATTTTAGTAACAAATATTAAAAAAAATATTAAAAAATATTAAAAAATAATAATAGAATTTAAAAAGATTGTTAAAAAAACAAATCTTGTAGAAAATAAAAAATGTTCTAAACAAAAACAACTGTACTGTACGTAAATGTTTTAAAAAATGTACAAAAAACGTTAATAACATTTGGTGCGTTGCTCTAAAATATTGCACCTCGTTTGATTCTGCATTCTTATAGCTACTAGAACATCCACACAAAATTTCAGAAGTGTGCTTTAATATTTAAATTGATTTTTTTTTCGTTTAAAATTTAAAGGTTACTGAGAATTCCCGATATATATTTATTGAATTGAAATTATGTATATTAAAATCTCGATTAAAATTATACACATATTTTTTGAACCTATACAGAACAGACTGAATAATTATTTCTTAATTTGCTAAAATTGTCAATTTTTGAAATATATGTATTCAAAATTGAATCGTATTTCTTCTATTAAAATAGCATTGGTAAGTGCTAGATATATAAATTGGAATGAAATCACGTCTATTTATGAAATCGTTCATATTTATCATATATTTGACGTATAAAGATAAACAAAATTGTTTTTCCGAAATTTTTAACATTACAAAGCTCTTGGAGAAAGCGAAATCATTTAGTAAAAAAAATTCGATTTTATATGTCTCACGATAAGTTTCGTAAAACAGTAAATTTCCAAAATGGTAGCTTTAAGTATATCTTCCACCTCTTTATTTGTGCGTATGTGTGAGTGTGCGTGCGTGCGTGCGTGCGTGCGTGTATGTGCATGTGTGTGTGTGTGTGTGTGTGTCTGTGTGTGTGTGTGTGTGTGTGTGTGTGTGTGTGTGTGTGTGTGTGTGTGTGTGTGTGAGTGTGTGTGTGTGTGTATGTGTATGTGACAAAAAATTAAATCCACTGTAACTCTTGAAGGAAGCATAATACGACTTGAAATTTTGCAGTCATATAAGGTTTGTTTCAACTTAGAACTATTTACATTTTTTAGCTGATTGGATAATAAAAGTACATACATTTCAGAAAATTTATAAAATCAAAAAATTTCTTTTCATTTCATACTTTAAATATTATGTTAAAAATATATACGTTTCATATAGTACACGTAAATACCCTTAACCTCTTCCCGCATACAGCATATTACACAGCAAAATTTAGCTTTTTTCACCGCAGAAGATATAATTAGAATGAAAAAGTGCAAATAAAGTAATTGAAACCCTTTTGCTAAATTTATGATTCCAGCAAAACAAAACATCTTTCAAAGTTATTAATCACTTATTAGGCACGACCGCTGTGCGGAAGAGCCTTTATACGGTTGGTTGTTGGTCCTGCAGGTAACCAGTATCAAAATAAAGTGAAAAAAACTTGAAAAATTGACAGCCGCTTACAATAAAATGCTATACTTTACGACCAGTGGACTATATCAGTAAATTTGTCATGAAAAGTTAGACGCTTGACTTCTGGGCCTGTAATCGATATTTGGGCCGTTTTCTCCGGTGAAATAGTACATTATATGCATAAGAAAAGTGCAAAATTTTTAAATGAGCCCTGGTAGAAATTTTATCGTGGCGGCCACATTCGCTATAACGGCCTTTATAGGCAAACTAGATAGTACAAGAGTGTACAAAACTCGATAAATCCACACAGATCTATATAGTTTTCTCAATAATAATATATACGTATAAAATCTGTGAGGTTATATATTATTCATTGAACAGAAGTTTTATTGTAAAAATCAATGTTAAATAAATTTTAACATGCAAGTTTTCAATTATAATAATAAGATCTACAGTTATATCCATACTATTTACATATAAAAGTAGTCAGAAAGCATATCTAACCTAAGAAATGAAAATTTAGAAACAATGTTCCTTGCATATGAAAAACAGTGATCACAAAATAATGTTATTGATTGATGTAGTTGTTTCTTGAAAATTAATGTATAAATAATAATAATATCATATGTACAAATATGTACTTTATGATATGCTTTATTTAAAAACTAGAATTTTAATTTCAGAACTACAAATAATTTTGTATCCATCTGCGAGTTTTTATAAAACATAAACATAAATTTCCTACTGTGATTAATTTATAATCAAACACTTTCATTTGACATCTATGGCCAGTTAATACATAGTAATTTGTTACTTATAAAGAAAATTATCGTCTACATGTGTTCGACTAATGTGTTCGTCTTTGAAAATGTTGTCATCCGTGACAACATTTTCAAAGACAAACACATTAGTCGAACACATGTAGACGATAATTTTCTTTATAAGTAACAAATTACTATGTATTAACTGGCCATAGATGTCAAATGAAAGTGTTTGATTATAAATTAATCACAGTAGGAAATACAAAAATAGAACATATATATATATATATATATATATATATATATATATATATATATATATATATATATATATATATATATATATATATATATATATATATAATAACTCAAATACATTATTTCTTTTTAAAAATAGAAAATTAATCGTTTGATAATAAATGTGTGTGAAAATAGTTTTCCTTACATAAACCATACAGGTTTGGAAACCATGCCTGTATTTAGGATGGAACATAATCAAATGTAAGGAAAATAATTTTACATAAACAAAATAAATATATGCATTAATACTTCATATACTTAGTTATTTTGATTGTTGAATATATATGTGTAACATAATATTGTTATTGAGTTCTTAAATACAAAAACTCGATGTATCTAAAATTTGATAACCTTACACTTTAGAGGTTATTTACAATTACTTACATTGGTAATAGGTGAACAATAACAAGTAAATACCTTTAAATCAAAATAATACAAAATAAGCATAATAGATTAAGCTTCTGTTTCTTAAAACATAACCTTTAAGTGCTTGTTATTGTCATAATTTTGCTTATCTAGTTTTATCGGGGCAAATAATATGGGAAACTAGAAGGGTCGACCGTTACACGCCTTTATAGTAACTATCTAGTTTGCCTACATAGATCTACACAGTGCGAGATTATTCTACATAGATCTATAAAGTGGACGGGATACATTTCTACCAGGGAGTATATATTTATATTAGAAAATTTGTTATTAAGCATTAAAAATAATAATTATTATTTCAAATTTAAGGTGTATGTACCCCTTAACTCAAAACTGGAGCATTTTACATAATAAAGTTAAATAGACAAGTTTTACATATAAAAACAAGATTTCTTTTTCTAAAAGAAGTGTGAAAATCATGATGGACGAAAACCTTAACGATTTAAAAAAATAAATGCGAACCATGTAGCCATCAAGTCGCGTTCTTTTAATAAAGCAACCGCGGAGCACGAGCATTAAAAATTCCTAAAAATCCAACGTTTTCAAACTTTAGTCATCCATCACAAGCTGGATGGTGAGCTATGTACTGACAATGCCAGCGCGAAGGGCGAGCTACGTACACGGTCGAGCCTTATATCGTGCAAATTTTTTTTAGATCTTTATGTTCACTATTTACAAAGTAATCGCATAACATTATTTTTAAATATATTAAAATACGAACTTATTCATAACAAATACATAATTTAATTATAATTTGTATATTTAGCAATTACCGTCATTTACACTTGATTTTCTTCTTTATTATATATACTTTAAGTATTAATATTGAGTAAAAAGGCCTCCAATTGATTAACATGTTCATTCATTAAAATGGTCAATTTTCTACCAGTGTATGTAAAATTTATAATACTACCTACAAAATAAATGTATAAACATTTGTTATATTTTTCACGGTTAAAAATATTACCAGAACTTTCAACCGTAAGCTGCGATACCATAAATAATTAATATTATCTACAGTTATGTGAAACAAATGAAAGAGATACAATTTGGGACGTAAGCCATCTTTTAGTGGTGCACAATGTTGGATCAAGGGTGGGAAGGTGCTGCACGATGGGACGATTTCATATATAACAAAATAGGGGAAATACCTTTAAAATATTATATTATGAATCACACTGATTATTTTTCATGTTTCATGCAATTACTGTCTTAAAATATTGATATTCTTTTATACATACATTTATGGATAAAGTTATTTGCATATCGTAAAATGTCTTGCAGGAAATACTTTACTAAAATCGTGGTCAAGTTCTTCCATTACATCCGCGGGAATCTGCGATGCGCATTTTCGAGGTGAGGATTTTACGAATGGAGAAAAGATTCGATTACGTCGTAATGTTTGTCCAATGCATTGGACGCAATGGCAACAATTACGTTCCCAGGAAATTAATGGACAACAACATGAACAACAGCGCATTGAACACCAACAACAGTATGAACCAGATAATCAATTGTTACAAGTTCTTAAAAAACAACAATTACAGCAGCAACATCAGCAAGAACAACAACAGCAATAGCAACAGCATCAAGAACAAGTAGACGTTCAACCGAAACAACATCAGCAACAACGAGAAGAACGACAACAACTTCACATGCAACAAGAATCTATACAGCAAGTGAAAATCCTTACTGACGGCGATGATGCTACGATAGATCAGCAAGCTCTGAATCGACTTCCGCCTTCTGCTACTTATCCTTCAAGTAAAAGATTATTCTTCAATTTTGACGAAGAAGATACGGACATGCAATATTTAGAATTTGAAGGTAATCCGCCCGACAATGAAATGCCAATCAGTAAATGTATTAATAAAACACAAAACGTTGAATGTAATTTGAGTCAAGTAATTACTTCACCTCGTAAACTTAATCATGATAATTGCTCGCGATTTTTTCAATTACGTGCTTGTTCACTTCAAAGTAAAGTAATAGTTCTACAATCGAAAGTGCAGCAATTACGAAAAAATATTAAAAATGAAAAAATAGGACGGCTCGGTTGCGAAAAATTTTACAGAAAACTCGCGCGGATAACGTTCCAAATGTTGATAATTTTTTAGCGGATAAAGATATACACCCTACAGCCGCCACTATGATTAGATTACAACTACATAAAGAAAAAACGCAATATACTACAGATGAAAAAGATTTAGCCAAAAAAATGTATTTCAAATGTGAGAGGATGGATTTCTGAATATGATATTGTACCAGGTTTATATGAAGTTGTTTTAAATAAAATTGGGGAAAATTTTAAAAAATTACCTCCAAACCAACGAATTTGCGCACTTAAATTTGATGAAATCTCGATTAAAAGTATGGAAGAATATTCAAAAAAGCAAGACTTAATAGAAGGGCTTTCTGATATGGGGAAAAATCGTAGAAGTCGCGAATTTGACAAACACGCTTTCTTATTCGTTATAAATTCTTTAAATGTTACATATAAATGGCACCAATTATTATGTTTTGGATTTAATAAAGATGGCGCAAGTGGTGACGAACTTTTTGAAATTATACCGTCAGTTTTAAAAGCGTTGCGTAAAATAGGAGCAGACGTAAGACTTATCGTTTGTGATCAAGGTAGCAACAATCAAAAGGTCTTTAAACTTCTCGATGTAACGCCACAGAAACCTTATTTTTATATTGAAGATATTAAGTATTTTGCAATTTTTTATTGGCCGCATCTTATTAAATGATTGCTTTATCAGTTACCATCTTATATTTGTATTTATGTAGGCGATGAAATAATTGTATCTTATGATGATTTATTGAAAACGTGGGAACTTGATAAGTCACATGGCACATCAAATTTATTAGGCCATTTTACACATAGTCATTTTTATCTGAATACATTTGAAGTCATGAGAGTCAAATTAGCTTTTCAACTTTTTAGTCGTCGAATGGCTGCGTCCATTAAACTTGCGGGCGAAGATCCCAGCGGGATTAGCGTCTTCCCCTACGTGGCAAAAATCTGCAGAATTTGTAACAGTGCATGATAACGTTATAGATGCTTGTAACTCTTTCTCCGAAACCTGTGATGATGAGCAAAAGCGACCAATATCAGATAAAAATCCCCAGATTGAAGAGCTTTTAGAACATTTTATTTCGTGGTCAAAGCAGTAGACTGTAAAATCGAAAGCGAATAAGTCGCCTTATTTTTATGGAATGCCTTTAACTGTTCGAGGTTTGTTAGGCTTGTATAAGGACCTGAAGTCTGACTTTCCTGATTACGTTTTTGCAATAGCTCTTGTCGATCAAGATTCTGTAAAGCATGATCATTCTAAACTACGAACTAGAGGGGGTCATAATTCTAATCCTACTTGTCGAATGTACCGGTTAGCTTATAGACATATTTTATCAACAGATTTTATTTATACTAGTAATAGGGGTAACGTGACGTCTTCAGAAACTCATTCAGTAGTTGAATCATCAAGCTCTACAGTTGCGACAACGGAGAGAAAGTGTCTTGATTCGCCTAATACTGACTTGCCAG
The DNA here is from genome assembly GCA_949152435.1 of Gastracanthus pulcherrimus. Taxonomy (NCBI): domain Eukaryota; kingdom Metazoa; phylum Arthropoda; class Insecta; order Hymenoptera; family Pteromalidae; genus Gastracanthus; species Gastracanthus pulcherrimus. The sequence goes on from OX424573.1 coordinate 52,719,746, forward strand.
AATATAATTCGAAAGAAGTGTAAGAACTTGAAGAAATTGTACAAGCAGCTGAATGAATGGAAATGTACTTGCAAGTAAATTCAACTGATATGCCAGAAATGAATGAAAGAAAATTGTACGAAGCTAATGCGATTGCTTATTTTGCAGGATATGTTGCGCGTAAATCTTGGAGCAAAAGTATGTGCACCGAATGCGAAGAAGTGTTTTTAAAAAAATCGACGGATGTAAGTAATGCGTACGAAAATTATATTAATTATAGAGAATATAACCACTCAGATCCAAATGCACCTGCCGTAAGTTATTTGACGAGACCAACAGAACTTTTTGCGAATATTATTAACTGCCAACTTGAAGCTTTCGATGCTTATCACGAGAATGTTTGGCACCAGAGAAAACTTTTAGTTCATTTAACAGAAATAGTAAGACTTATAGTCGCGAAAAGTATCCTGATTGGTTCGTTCAAAATAACGTTTTTTATGATCATAGAATAAGCACGCTCAAATTTTTGTTGTTAGTTAAAATTTTTGCCAAGACACGCGAGCATAATCATGCTAATAAAACTGCGAAAAAAGACTCCGTTGCAACGAAATGTAAAAAATTGAAAAATATTAAAAACTTGTAAATTAAATATTTTGATTATTTATAAATTTCATTATGTTAAGGGGTCATTCTACTTTAAGCGCTTGGGGCCTGCGCCGGCTCAGTCGGTAGAGTGTCGGATTCCCACGCCGGTGACGCGGTTCGAATCCTAGTCTCTGCCGATTGATATAAGCACCTCTGTAAAAATTACATGTGCTTTGTTTACAAACACATCGCAGACCTCCGTCGTCGATTAACACCACATGAGAGCACAAACATGGCGACGTTACCCTGGTAGAAACGTTCCCCATATGTTCGCCAGATTTTACTCTATTTTATAGGGAATGGCCAATTTCTGCTTAAAAGTCTGGCCAGAAACCCCGCTACCTGTCGACGTTTTCTCGTCTGAAACCTGTCCAATTTATGGTTAATGGATAAATAAATAAAAAATAACGTTTAACGAATTTTTATAAGTTAATAATGATTATTATGTCATGGATTTAATAGCTTATTGTTAATAGAATGCTAAGATATATTTGGGATAGATTCGAAATAAAAACTAAAAACTTATTTCATTAAAAGTTTTTTTAAGGTTAGAGTTTTATAATTAAATAAGACATAAAAAAATCAAATAAATAATCGAATAAAAATTTGCATGCTGTTTTAACGCAGAAGTACTATAATGGGATTTACATTTTCAATAATTGTTTAGGGTTATGTAAGCTATTTAGATTTTCTATAAATTTCTGGTCAGATGCTGGTTTATTTCTGGCGAACTATTAGGAAACGGATCTGCCCAATAGATCGTGAATTTTATACCAGGGTAATTAAAACAAAATATACTTTAAGCGCTTGGAATGAAGGTTATTTTTATGAATTTTTTGTTAGAGGTTGCTATTATAATTATATAAAACTTGTTGGGCTTAATGAATATACTCAGAAAGTACATACATTTTTTTCTCTTCATTATACACTTTTTCTATATAAAAACAGCAGATAAACGTGACTCCTCAAAAAGTGGTTATGTCTGCGCTGTTAAATCTTGGAGACGGATGATCTAAAACAAAAAAAATTCAAATGGTTTTATATTAGTATGACACTGGCTATAGCGCAAACCGCAGTTTTGAATATATATGCATAAATAACAAAACGACGCACATTTTTCGAAATAAACGAAGAAAAAATTTTTTCTTTTATTCGAATAATGGCCACCATTTTGTTATTTATGCATATATATACAACATTGCAGTTTTCGCTATAGCCAGTCTCATACTGAATAAAAAACCGTTTGAATTTTTTGTTTTAGATGATCCGTCTCCAAGATTTCATCAACAGCGTAGACATACGTACATTTTCAGGAGTCACGTTTACTGGCTGATTTTTATAGAAAAACTGTATAAAGAAAATAAAAAAAATTTTATGTAATTTCTGAGTGTATTCATGAAGCCCGATAAGTTTTATATCATTAATTATAATAGCAACCTCTAACAAAAATTCATAAAAATAGCCTTTTTTTGAAGAGCCTAACTAGAATGACCCCTTAATATTACAATTAATAATAGTTACGTATATATACTTTTAATTTTGTATGCAGATCATAAAGAATATTAATATATAACAGAAAGGTAAGATATCAAAATTAAATTTAAACTGTTCTCAATGATTATGAAATTATTAATACAAATTTTATGTACTAATTATACATAAATATTAATTTGTTTTAGATGGGGGTGGTATTGGTTGCCTTCCCGCTGGTGCCCCGATAACAAATATATTTATTGTGATAAAAAGTATGTATGTAACAATAAGTGTATTTGGCTAAACAACCAATGACAAACCCTACACGGGTGTGACTCGGAATTAACATGTTTCTCAAATATAAAATATCGAGGTAATTTCATGTATTTCAATTTCTGTAAAATGAAAGTAACTATTAATAAATATATATAGTTTTGGTTTCGAGTTGAAGCCTGACCTGCAGCAACTTTGTTAATGCACTTAAAAAAATTGAACGTTAATAGTACTTTTCGACAAGGGTGCGGAAGTAAATAATCTACTTACGCCCTAGTCTCGAATATTATTTTATACCACGAGCGCCGAAAAATTATATCAAAGTTGTGATTTTGAGGTTTGAGTGGTATAAATTAAATTTTTTTTCATTATATAACACATAATTTAATAAAGGAATACAATATTTTTACATAAATAAACAGGTATTAACGTAATTACAACTATTTTAAAATATTATTTTATAATATAACATATAATATTGTTCGGGCCGTTTGCACTTGCAGCGGCCCTATTATATTTCATATTTTCTAGGGTAAATAGGGTTTACACAGATATTAATATTAAACAATCAATATGATAAAAGGAGCCTTTGTCGCTCTTAAAAGTAGCTATATACAGGTTGTATTAAAGTGTAATAGGCCAGGAGGGTTACAGATTTGCATGGGTCTAACGTGACGTAACTTAGATAACTATTGGAATCGCTCGGGAATGGTATACCTATTGAAAATATTGAGGTGCGCCAGCTTGAAAAGGTGTGCTATTTGCATAATCAACGAAAGAAGATTTGAAATATTCGCTGCAAAATGCTCGAAAGTGCAAAAAAGTAGGTAAAAAACAAGGTAATTTTAAATTATTTATTTAACAATGAAAAAGTAACCCAATCACGTCATAAATTTAGAGAAAAGTACTTGACTGCAATACAAAACGAGAGCCGCAAAGCCGATTAAGATCGGATTGACATTTTTTGCATAATGCAATTGTTAAGTAACCTACCTGGAAAAAAGACCTTTTTTTTAATTTTGTGCCAGGCTCAAAGTTATGAATATTTTTTTGCGACCGCGCTTTTACACCTTCTTGGACCCTTAAATTATCATATACAATTGTTATCTCAACCATTATTCACTTTTTAATATCTTTTTGAGCGGTTTTAAAAAGTTTGAAAATTTTGGCTTTTAAACAAATAAGCCTGTGAAGCGGGATTTGCGAGTGGGAAAAACCGGAAAGAATAGGAAAATAGTACTCGGAAAGACGCTTCTTTTAAAAAAAAATCATCCAATTCGGTCCAGTAGATGTTGAGATAATACTCGCTTCAGGATGATATATCTCGGCTTCTACGGCACCGATTTTGACGATTTTTTTTTAATTGGGGTAGGAAAACGAGAGGATTTCAATTTTCATAGTTACTTTTATCAATTTTAAAAAATAAACAATCGGTGGTCGATTTTCATAATCAAGCATTTTTAAATGTTGCTAATAATTAGTGCTAATCATAATATCCTTATTGAGCATATATTGTTCATTGTAAATTAGTATTAAATTGAAGAATTAATGCGTAATAATGTTATAAATTAATTTAATTGTTATTTCAAACTTTTTAAAACCGCTCAAAAAGTTATTAAAAAGTGAAAAATGGTTGAGATAGCAATTGTATATGATAGTTTAAGGGTCCAAGAAGGTGTAAAAGCGCGGGTGCAAAAAAATATTCATAACTTTGAGCCTGGCACAAAATTAAAAAAAAAAAAGGTCTTTTTTCCAGGTAGGTTACTTAACAATTGCATTATGCAAAAACTGTCAGTCCGATCTTAATCGGCCTTGCGGCTCTCGTTTTGTATTGATTGGATTACCTTTTCATTGTTAAATAAACAATTTAAAATTACCTTGTTTTTTACCTACTTTTTTGCACTTTCGAGCATTTTGCAGCGAACATTTCAAATCTACGGATATTGGACCAACCCTATCTTGTAGAAAACTTCATAACAAACAAATTTATAAGCATACATTTTTTCTCTAAAATACATACTTACCGAGTTATATGCGATTGTTTCCGGAAAAAATGCGATTTTCGCATTTTTTTTCACTTTTTCGTTGTTTATGCAAATAGCACACCTTTTCAAGCTGGCGCACCTCGATATTTTCAATAGGTATACCATTCCCGAGCGATTCCAATAGTTATCTAAGTTACGTCACGTTAGACCCATGCAAATCTGTAACCCTCCTGGCCTATTACACTTTAATACAACCTGTATATAGCTACTTTTAAGAGCGACAAAGGCTCCTTTTATTATATTGATTGTTTAATATTAATATCTGTATAAACCCTATTTACCATAGTCCATACTCCGCATCCCTTCACCCGCTACACGTGTTCCGGGCTATCTATATCAAGTGTCCTAAAGCTGCACTTTCGCACGACGCTATTACCGTGCTTTAAGCAAATTTATTCTTATTTTAAATTCTTGCGATTTGCCGGCTATCGCGCGAACAAATATATATGTATAAAATATGTATGTATATAATGATAAAGTAGAAAATGGTTTACATATTTCATAAAATATAACTCACATTTTTCAAATACATATATTTATTATATGATAAAAGTGGGTCGAGTTTGATCTCAAGATCAACCCAATAACTCAATTAGGATGTTGCATAAAAATAAAAAGTTGAACTTTTACACGAAATGGGTAGAATAGCGAAAAATAATTAGGTGATATTTTTTCTTCTGTCATAAATATGAAAAATTTGAAAGTTACAGACCTTTAAAGTTTCCAAATTTTCGGTATATATAGATATACACTAATGCTACGTGACGTCATGAAAATATACAATCGTGACGTCATGCAAATTAGAAATAGCTGTAATTACTTAAATTTTCGTTAAATTGAAAATATAAAAAATACGACCTAATTATTTTAGTATAAACTATTTGAATATGAAATAATAAAAAATCATGTAACAACCGAATTGGACATACGCTTTATATAATACATTATTCTACCTTAAATTAAAATACTTTTCGAAATACTATATTTAAATCGATATTTTCTGCAAACTTAAAAAATGTTCATTTAAATGGATAGAAGGAACTTTGTTGAAATTACAAAAACGCGTTTAAAATTTGTATGTGATATGCTATCAAACGTTAATTGTTTCACTTGCTTGACTATAGTTTTGTTAAAACATTTAAATTTGACATGTTCTGAAATGTTCTTAAATTGTATGATAATCATTAAAAAACTGTTAAGGAATTTTCGATATAATGGTCAAGATTAATCGTGGAGTTCCCATTAAAAAATATACATTGTAATAAAAAGAGATTACACGTTAAAAAGATTATTATTGTAAAATAAAAATTATTCAACATAACAGATGATGATAATATAGTAAAACGTATTTTTAAATACAATGCTGTATACCGTTTATGTGATAACAAAAAACAATGAACGTATTTCATAAAAAATAATTAAATAAGTTGGTTTAAATAACCCGGGGCCAAACATTCAGACGCGAAAGAACACGACCCACGACCACCAATAGGGAACTTGCATGGAAAAATGTATTACGTCCGTCAGATAGATTATTGAAAAATAATTACATTTTATCAAAATTATACGGAAAAAATACTTTTCTGAAATTAAAAGTGATTAGGTCCCTTTGAATGATAATAATGGAAACCTGTATATTTCTTGTGCTACCGCAAGGTTTCGAAAGTCAGGACGGTCGGATTCTGCACATATGAATGTGGGAATTTAAAAATATAAATTATTGACCTAGTTATAGTCTTTAAAAATTATATTTCATGATAAAATTTAAAACAATACATGAATTATGACTTTGATAGACTATACCTTTGGTTAATAATTTTTATTTTCAAATTCTACATACATAACATAATTATGTGTATTTTTATCACAATAAAGCCTTCAAAATCTAATCCGATATATTTATCTCTCAAAACATTGCAGTAGCATAAGAAATGTACAGGTTTCCAGTATTGTCATTCAAAGACACCTAATGACCCTTAATTAAAAAGAAGGATTATTTTAATAATATTTTCATAAAATATATTCAAATTTATTAACAATATATAGTTTTATTTAAATAAAGGAGCTCGATGTCCCCGTCTTCTACCGATTTATGTATCTTGGTTTTATGTACAATATAAAGTCGCTATATGTGTAAATCTATAGAATCTTTAACCTATGTGTCATAAACTTTAAATTACTTTTTTACATGTTTAAGTAAATTTTAACTGTTACATGCATGCTTATACTGTTGTTTAAGATTTAAATTTATTATTTTTCATATTTCTATATTCACTTTCTGTCATAAATTAATTATACTTATTAATTAAAAACTTGAAATATCATACTTTGTGTAGGTCAAATGCCCGAAATTTAAATATATTTTCGTTAATCCTCAGTATAAATTACGAATTAAAAATATAAAAAAATTATCTTAACACTTAAAAAACATTCAGGAATCAAATGATCTGAATAATAATTACATTTTTCGCATAAAACCGGAATTAAGTGGATTTGAATATTGTCATAGATTTTGTACATCGCAACGCAAAAAGTAGCTTAATGATATAAAATTAAATTACTTTAAAAACTATTTTTAGTACATAGAACATAAAAACAGTATTATTTTAAACAAGATGCTGCTTTATTTTTATTCTTAAAATAATCGTAAAAGATTTAAAAGACTTTTAAATAAGTTGGTTCAAAAACGAACGAAAAAAATGTCGCGTCTACAACGCTTGTTTATGTAGTGAATATTAATTAAAATGAATAAAATAAGTGATTAAAATGTAATATTTTCTGTATTTTTCATATACAATTATTTATGATACTCAAAATCCTTATTTTATCAGTAAAATTGTAAAAGTACATCGATTTGTCGCGTCTGCAATATTTATCCATAACGCGCGTTTGTTTAAGGGGACAAATACACCTTAAAATTTTAAATTAATTGATAATACATTTTACGGTAAAATTAAGGCACTTATCGTATATTACCTGATTTTTTTCGGTAAATTTAAACATTTTATCAAAGTATAACTATACAAATTTAAAAATTTTTTTTGAAGGTCGTTAGGTCCATTTGATTGGCTATAATGAAAACCTCTATATTTCTTCGGCTACCACAAGGTTTATAGAGCCAATGTGATCGAATTGACGCTTTCAAGGTTTTATTATGCTCAAAATACGTATAGTTAGGGTATGGGTGTGGAAATTTGTATATAAAAATTATTGACCAAAGTTATAATCAATTTAAGCCATATTTCATAATAAAATTTTTAAAAATCGAAGAATTTATGCTTAAATAGGCTATAACTTTGGTCAATAATTTTTATATACAAATTACCATAGCTATACCCTACACGTATTTTGAATATAATAAAACCTCGAAAGTGTCAATTCGATCACATTGACTCTCTAAACCTTGCAGTAGCCGAAGAAATATAGAGGTTTTCTAAATTTTTAAAAATTTTTATAGTTATATTTTGATAAAATGTTCAAATTTACCGAAAAAAATCAGATAATATATGATAAGTGCCTTGGTGTTACCGTAAAATGTATTATCAATTAATTTAAAATTTTAATGTGTATCTGTCCCCTTAAACGCCGCAAATTTAAATCATAACCTCTATTTATAACTAATAAAATTTCATAATAACAATACTAGACGTGATATGTTAGTATTTTATAGTCATGTAATCTATTTCGAGTGACTTGAAAGTGAAGATAAAGAGAGAATATATGTAGCACAAGCGAAATAAAGATTTACATGAACAAACAGAAAGGATTAAGCAGAAAAATAAATACAATAAAAATAAAATTTTATTATCTTCTCAAAGGTACAATTAATAATATTTTAAACATTTAAATTATTAATAAATGCGTTTATAATCATTTTAAATATTTAAAGAAGTACAAATTATAGTTTTTAGATCATTCAAATTATAAATCTCTGGCATATTTTCGAAATTAGGCACTTGTTTTCGGCTTATTCGTGGTTATATTTTAGTAGTTTATAGTCTTAAGAAATTGTGTAAAAAAATTAGAACTGTAATCCTAATTAATTTTACCTGATTTTTAATGTGAAAAAGTCAAAGGTTCTAGATATTTACCCATATGCACGCGAGAGAATTAAGCGAACGAGCGCTTTCAATCGGTATCCGTTGCTTTCGGTCTATACACACTTCTCCTCTTCTTCAAGCGCGCACACACACTTGCCCCTCCGCGCTGTGATCAAATTATGTGTATAGTTCGGGCGCTCAGCCGCTAGGTTCGCTAGCTCACGACTGACAAGAATCGCCCCGAATCCGCCCATGATCACTGGCAATCTCTCTACTAATCTCTGGTTCAAACTTTAGACTACTGATTCAGTGATTAATGACGCTTCAGAGCAGGGATCAACCATGGCTCGAAGTTCAATTTCGCACCCTTCTTCGAGAATTATGGTTACTCTCGCAGTGGCAAGCCAACTTGAGCGTTCAAATAACGAGTTTGACTGCGTGACTGTCGGGCCCTGTTTCTGAGTTTGTAGAGCAGCCGAGTCATTTGAATGAGGTGATATGCCCTACGAGTTGATTGTCAATAGCGCAGCTGTGGGTGCTGACAAGGGTGCGTTACTGCTGCTGAAAGCACCGCTGTGAAGCATTGTATGGTGCTATCTTTGGCATTCGGCGCAAGCTCCCATTGAGCGGCAATCTCGAAATAGGTGTGTTCCTAAGCAGTTGAAATACAAGCGATTAGACACAGCAAATGAATGATGCTTATCAATATTAAGGGCTCGAAAATTTTCACATCTCGCAATGTAGTGCGACTGCTAGCAATAAGAGAAGCTCTGCAACTTCGACTCAAAGAATCATAAATGTGTAAAGTTTGCTGGAATATTGGGATGCAATGTACAAATAAATAATTCACTAATATTTTTAAACAAACTATTAACTAAATAACTGTTCACATAGTATAAAATACCGTGAATTTGTAGCTTAATTAATATATAATTTCAAATCGTAGGTTAAATAATAGTATTTAAGTGAATGCTTAGAATGTGAGTGTAATGCTACGTGTGGTCACTTTTGCGGGCTCTCGACAACTGGCTATAGACGGCGAATTCTGTGTATCTGTGTGAGAGTGTACGCGTGAGAGACCAAGTGTAGCCTGAGTAAATGTGCTAGGATATATGTGTGCTCAAATAATGCGATGTTACATTTATTTCAGAACAAAAGAAATGTTCCAAATGTAATTACATTGAAGGCAGAAAATTCCAATTTAAAAGCGGCTTTCTTTTGGTTCACAATTTAAACATTTTTTAAATTTAAATACAACTGTCCCGTTTAGGTTCAAAATTTAAACATTTAACTAAAATATTCTGTGCTCGAGGTAATTGAATTTAGATACTTTGGTTATATTAGTTAGCTCATTATAGGCCGCGGGCCATGTGAAAATCTTGGGATCCCAGAAACTATGTGAAAAAATTATTTTTTGTTTTCAAAAATTCAAAATGGCGGACTAACCAATATGGCGGATCAAAATTTTGAAAACTTGATCCAATATAGTCGCCTAAAAAACACTCACATTGTTTTGATGTTTTGTCCGAAATACAATAGTCTTGTTGAGTTGCGCTTTATTCTGGTTTCGTTTTGGTTCAAATAACGGAAATACCTTAATTTATTGGCTTTCTTAGGCGGCTATATTGGATCCGTTATGGAGTATTTTAAAAATCTGAGTGCGGATTCGTAATTAGCTACCTAAAAATACCCTATATACGAAGTTTCACCAAAAAAGATTAAGTTTTCTAAAATTTCGGTCTGCCATATTAGTCCGCTATTTTGAATTTTGAAAGTTGAATTTTGCTCATTTTGACGTACCGTCCTAAATATTATAGTTTCTGAAATCCCAAAATTCGCACGTTGCCCGTGGCCTATCATGGGTTCAGGTAGAAAGGTACTAAGAAACTTAAAAAAATCAAATTTTTCTTTTAGCTATTTTGTTTTGTACATGTGAGAAGCGTATGTACAAAATTCAGCTACTCTTTTTACAAAATAAAAAAGTTATAAGCAATTTAATTGAAGAGCTTTCATATGATTTATATATATTTTAGAAATTATGATTTGATTTATCTCGTAACTCAATATTTTGATATTCAAAATGTTCCACGCGTCTCAGTTTGTAACCAATCGATCTGAAACTTTACACACAAGTTCAAATACGTATTATTTAAATATTAACAGAGCGGTTTTAATATTGGATGTATCTTTATCTACTTACAGCAATATTAGTTAGAAAAGTTTATAATTTTTAAAATTGTTTATTTAGATAGCTGATAGAAACCTGTATAGAGCTTATAAATCTTTGCGAATCAAAAATGCTTTTGTTAATATTCAAATAATATGTATATGAATTTGTGTGTAAAGTTTCAGATCGATTGGTTACAAACTGAGTTGTGTGGAACATTTTGAATCTCAAAATATTGAGTTACGAAATAAAGCGAATCAATGTTTCTGAAATTCATGTAAATCATATGGAAGTGCATCAATAAAAATGCTCATATCCTTTTTATTTGGATAAATGAGTGTCTGAACATTTGTTGACGCATTCTTTTCACAAATATACAAAACAAAATAGATAATAAAAGAAATTTGATTTTTTGAATCCTCTGAGTATCTTCTCACTTTAAGATGATTATTTAATTGAATTAGCTGTACTTAGATTTATAGGGTTCATACATAGTGTTGTTTATGTATGTGTTGTGTATGTACATAAAACCGTAGTATTTGGTTCCATTGGAAAACTGTATTAGGCTTTTTCACGTCTGAAGTATAGGCAGAGCGGCTATGGCGCCTCCAGATCCCTACCTTAACGACTGAGCACCGACTGCCGATTCCATGGTCTCCTACTTTACCAACCGGGTATCCTACATTTACCAGTCGATCCCGAGTCGCGTGCGCCTCCTATTTTACCGATCAGTTAACATGGCGCGATACTCTCCATGATGCAATGTCGGCACGCTTGTCACGTGTGCGTGGAGGCTGGTGGAGAGTGCGCCCTTGGTAAACCCCCCCGTCCAGCCTGCAAAGATGATATTTTTTATATAAAAAAAATACTAGTCGCCAGATCTTTATTTGCCCAATTCAACTACATTGGTATTTTTATTTGCCCTAGCTTAGATTTTTCAGGAAAAATCAAAATAAAAAATATTTTTTTCACAATTTTAAATGTCTATATCTTTTGAATAAGAAGGTATTATCAATTTTACTGTTGCGACCGAATCGCTTTTATTTAACACGAGAGCGAGCCCGAATTATTATTAATTATGGTTGTAGCGATATTCGATCCGCTGCGCACTTAGAACGTGCGATATTTAAGCGCGGCCACGTGGGAAGGGTAACTGAGAATAGGAGACTGAATAGCTTATTGTAGACTTCGTTAACAATAACAATTTGAGCTTTTATTGCTCCATCTCTTCTTACATTAAAATCTTTCTTCTTTCGCTGTAATTTCGTGAGGATGTGTATGTGGGTGTGTGGAACTGGTCGGTTTGCAACACGCGGTCGCGTGATGCTGTAAAGTCGCGACGAGCGTGCTGGTGTAATCAACTGGAAGTCAAGGCCGGAACAGAGGCCGAGTAGCCCACGACAATCGCTTTTGTTCTGAGCGGTCCTCGCGGGTCAAAAGGTGGGAGAAAGCATACGCACCCGCGCCCCCGCGCGCTCTCCTTAAGTCGAAAGCTGGCACGGGGAGGCGGGGAGCAATGCTTTCTCTGTATAAAGGGTGAGGGGCATGCAGGGGCTTTCCGCGTCCCGAACATTTACCAAACGGGAAAAAATTGCCCCCGAGCTAATTTAATTTGCCCAGGTGTCAAATGTTATAAATATTTAATAATTATTATGTAAAAAATAAAAAATCGTAATGGGATTAGTTTCCGGTACTTCTACATAATGCGCATGCGCGGTACATAATACGCAAGCGTGGTACCGTGCGGTCCGATCGTTCCATACTGTTCCGCGGTACATACTAATTTGAGAAAGTTGTGGCGTGTCTACAACTTTTTGTTCATTGGTTGAGGTCTTAAGGAGTTAGTTGTTGTTTAAGTTGTGTGCGTCAACACCGTTAAAAAAATCAAACTTTAAATCAAGGTTGGTTCAAGCTTCAATATGGCAAATTTGTTGAAACAAATTTTTTTCATCACTCTATTTAAAAATGTATTTCGGAGCAGAGTCAACACAACATTATTACAGTGTAGATTTAAGAGCAGTGCGTTCTTACGAAAGCAATTGACAATCTTTCTGTTGTGGATAACATCTTTGGCAAAGGCCGTAAAGCACTACAATTTCTTTCTGGATTGGTTAATTTGTTCTTTGATCTCACAGATGCAACCTGTTAAGTACGAAATCTTGATCCCTCTGTTTTCCAGGTACATGCTTAGTGAGTATCAATGATTGATCTTTTTCATGAAATCTTTCAATTTTGGAGCTTACTCTGATTTATGCTTGTTTTTTACAGAGGTATTGTAAAATAAATAGTACTCGTGTTGGATCCGGACTTACTGATATGCACCGGTTCAATCGATGAAAATTTCAGTTTTTGGTTTAGAGTGGGTGACCGAAAAATGGAGCCAATACAAATGTTGAATTTTTCTAAAAAATGACCTATTGAAGCTGGATTAACTCTTTTACAAAGGGGCCTGCGGCGGCTCAGTCGGTAGAGTGTCGGATTCCCACGCCGGTGACCCGGGTTCGAATCCTAGTCTCTGCCGATTGATACAAGCACCACTGTAAAAATTACATGTGCTTTGTTTACAAACACACCGCAGACCCCCGTCGTCAATTAGCACCACATGGGAGCACAAACATGGCGACGTTAAAAAAAAAAAAAAAAACTCTTTTACAAAGTTAACCTGTGGAGGTTTCAACATTTTTATAAAGCCCCTAAGCAATGAAGACCAGAGAAAGCACGCACAATGAGTCAAGCAATTGTAAATGTGTCATGAATCTTGCAACAGGAAATAACTCGCGATATCCCAAAAATAAGTGGTCCAGAACAGTCCGACTTTTAGAAGCTTAGATTCGTCAACATTTTAACCTTTGCTGGACGAGGTATTTGAACTTCTGATTCTAATTTGGCATAGTAGTTAGTGAGGCTGTGTTTCATAAATTCTTCTTTTAAACAAATTTCATTAACTATTGCTTTAAATAAAAAAATGGACCAGCCTATTCGAATAATTCTAGATTCTTTTGATATCTACTGATTTATATACTTTTTATCTTCTTGAGTTAACATTATTTTTAATAGTCAAATAATTCTTCTTATTTTAAATCATCTTTCTATAGTTTCAAAGACTATAACAAAGAATATCATCTGGCAAGTGATGCTTTGTGCAGGCAGAAAAAAACATAATATACCAAAAAAGCTTAAAGTTAGAAATGAACACAATACTCAAGTGTACCACTTATTTTTAAACTTAAATTCTCTTACTTTTAATACGCTTGATTTTTAACTCTTTATCAATAATATCTTTATCAATAATACATTTCTAAGCATAAATTTTTCATTTTTAGGTACAAGTTTTAATTTAAGATTTTTAAAGTTATTGTAGTTTTTATGAAAACCAAATCTTTATAGTGGTGCTAGGAATAAATTTTAAGAATTGTCTCTCAAGCCCAAAGGTGCAGGCTTTTGTCAGACTTGGAATATTTTACAAGAGACACTGTCAAAGGTGTGATAACACTAGCTGATGTTCCACAAGCAACATGGAATGATAGATTTAGCCATTTAGGTAAGCAGTATTTAAAATAAAATTGATTATTTAGCTCGTGTGACGTTTTTTGCACAAGCGAAGCAAGTGAGAAAAGTCACATAAGGTAAAAATCATCTTACGCACCAGCTTCGAAACATATTTTATGAAGTTATGATTTTGAGGTTAGAGTGGTATAAAATACTTTATTCTATATGTTTAATTATACAAAGAAGAAGATAGTTTATAATGTTTTATATTTTGTTTTATAGCGATGTTTTTTGACTACGTGTGGCGCATCCTGAACCATTAGCTGATCATTTGTACAATGAAATCGAAAGATTTTTAAACAATCTTGTTACTCAGTTACTAGCTAAAGTTCAATCACAAGGAGAGAATGGCCTATTACAGGCATATCATTGTGCTTGTACTGAATATTCTCAAGAAATCAATTACCTTCATCAATTATACTTATATTTAAATCAACAGCATCAACAGAAAAACCCTAAAATTTTGCATAAATGCTATAAAACACTTGTCATAACTTTATACTATATCAGTTTTCATTAATTCTTCTTCTAGTAGATTTCACCTCTACATCTGCACCTGAAATTTGGGTTTACAAGCATAATATCTTGAAACTTCAGTTAAGAAAGATCTGTAGCGACTCGTATAACTGTTTTTTATTTTATTTTTAGGTCCAGAAGAGTATATGCACTTTACATGTCACCTCAATCTTTTATAAAAGCTCTTAATATTCACTTCTATACTTTTCAAAAATATATTAGAATTTTAGATTTTTATGTTGTTAATCTATTATTGTATATTTCTTTTTATTAACTTACAGTCAACTGGCCTTTCATTTTATATTCATCGACTCTTACAAAACTTTCAATAACTCCGCAAATAACGTCTCATGTAGATGGTTGTGCTTTATCTAATCTGTCTGCATGTATTCCTTCAAGGGGTAATGCAACAAGAGGGCTTTTTAATGATAAACCCAGTTTGTCAATGTCTTTTTGCTCCTGATAATCTAGAGAAGCTGCTGAAGATGTTCCATTAATTGATTACTGCTTCTGTAAGCATTTGTTTTTTTTTATGCTGTTGATTTAAATATAAGTATAATTGATGAAGGTAATTGATTTCTTGAGAATATTCAGTACAAGCACAATGATATGCCTGTAATAGGCCATTCTCTCCTTGTGATTGAACTTTAGCTAGTAACTGAGTAACAAGATTGTTTAAAAATCTTTCGATTTCATTGTACAAATGATCAGCTAATGGTTCAGGATGCGCCACACGTAGTCAAAAAACATCGCTATAAAACAAAATATAAAACATTATAAACTATCTTCTTCTTTGTATAATTAAACATATAGAATAAAGTATTTTATACCACTCTAACCTCAAAATCATAACTTCATAAAATATGTTTCGAAGCTGGTGCGTAAGATGATTTTTACCTTATGTGACTTTTCTCACTTGCTTCGCTTGTGCAAAAAACGTCACACGAGCTAAATAATCAATTTTATTTTAAATACTGCTTACCTAAATGGCTAAATCTATCATTCCATGTTGCTTGTGGAACATCAGCTAGTGTTATCACACCTTTGACAGTGTCTCTTGTAAAATATTCCAAGTCTGACAAAAGCCTGCACCTTTGGGCTTGAGAGACAATTCTTAAAATTTATTCCTAGCACCACTATAAAGATTTGGTTTTCATAAAAACTACAATAACTTTAAAAATCTTAAATTAAAACTTGTACCTAAAAATGAAAAATTTATGCTTAGAAATGTATTATTGATAAAGATATTATTGATAAAGAGTTAAAAATCAAGCGTATTAAAAGTAAGAGAATTTAAGTTTAAAAATAAGTGGTACACTTGAGTATTGTGTTCATTTCTAACTTTAAGCTTTTTTGGTATATTATGTTTTTTTCTGCCTGCACAAAGCATCACTTGCCAGATGATATTCTTTGTTATAGTCTTTGAAACTATAGAAAGATGATTTAAAATAAGAAGAATTATTTGACTATTAAAAATAATGTTAACTCAAGAAGATAAAAAGTATATAAATCAGTAGATATCAAAAGAATCTAGAATTATTCGAATAGGCTGGTCCATTTTTTTATTTAAAGCAATAGTTAATGAAATTTGTTTAAAAGAAGAATTTATGAAACACAGCCTCACTAACTACTATGCCAAATTAGAATCAGAAGTTCAAATACCTCGTCCAGCAAAGGTTAAAATGTTGACGAATCTAAGCTTCTAAAAGTCGGACTGTTCTGGACCACTTATTTTTGGGATATCGCGAGTTATTTCCTGTTGCAAGATTCATGACACATTTACAATTGCTTGACTCATTGTGCGTGCTTTCTCTGGTCTTCATTGCTTAGGGGCTTTATAAAAATGTTGAAACCTCCACAGGTTAACTTTGTAAAAGAGTTTTTTTTTTTTTTTTTAACGTCGCCATGTTTGTGCTCCCATGTGGTGCTAATTGACGACGGGGGTCTGCGGTGTGTTTGTAAACAAAGCACATGTAATTTTTACAGTGGTGCTTGTATCAATCGGCAGAGACTAGGATTCGAACCCGGGTCACCGGCGTGGGAATCCGACACTCTACCGACTGAGCCGCCGCAGGCCCCTTTGTAAAAGAGTTAATCCAGCTTCAATAGGTCATTTTTTAGAAAAATTCAACATTTGTATTGGCTCCATTTTTCGGTCACCCACTCTAAACCAAAAACTGAAATTTTCATCGATTGAACCGGTGCATATCAGTAAGTCCGGATCCAACACGAGTACTATTTATTTTACAATACCTCTGTAAAAAACAAGCATAAATCAGAGTAAGCTCCAAAATTGAAAGATTTCATGAAAAAGATCAATCATTGATACTCACTAAGCATGTACCTGGAAAACAGAGGGATCAAGATTTCGTACTTAACAGGTTGCATCTGTGAGATCAAAGAACAAATTAACCAATCCAGAAAGAAATTGTAGTGCTTTACGGCCTTTGCCAAAGATGTTATCCACAACAGAAAGATTGTCAATTGCTTTCGTAAGAACGCACTGCTCTTAAATCTACACTGTAATAATGTTGTGTTGACTCTGCTCCGAAATACATTTTTAAATAGAGTGATGAAAAAAATTTGTTTCAACAAATTTGCCATATTGAAGCTTGAACCAACCTTGATTTAAAGTTTGATTTTTTTAACGGTGTTGACGCACACAACTTAAACAACAACTAACTCCTTAAGACCTCAACCAATGAACAAAAAGTTGTAGACACGCCACAACTTTCTCAAATTAGTATGTACCGCGGAACAGTATGGAACGATCGGACCGCACGGTACCACGCTTGCGTATTATGTACCGCGCATGCGCATTATGTAGAAGTACCGGAAACTAATCCCATTACGATTTTTTATTTTTTACATAATAATTATTAAATATTTATAACATTTGACACCTGGGCAAATTAAATTAGCTCGGGGGCAATTTTTTCCCGTTTGGTAAATGTTCGGGACGCGGAAAGCCCCTGCATGCCCCTCACCCTTTATACAGAGAAAGCATTGCTCCCCGCCTCCCCGTGCCAGCCCGTCATCAACACCTGGGGAGTGGAACCAGACAAGGTAAGGTGGCTCTATGAGTCTAACATCAGACCGAGACTGGCTCATGAAGCTCTACTCTGGGGTCACAGAGGGGAACTAAAACCATACGAGAAGGCATTAGACAGAGTGCAGAGGTTGGTGCTAGGAGGTATGGCGGGGTGTCTATGGACGACACCCACAGTCGCGCTAGAGATCCTGTTAGACATTCCACCACTAAATAAGGTGATAAGGATGGATAAGGGTCATTAGAGACCTGGGTAGAATAAAGCTCAGGTCAACGATTCGCTGGTTGACGGAACATTGGTAGGTGGTATATCACCTCCAAAAGATAGGGATACAAGAGGAAGGTATAATACCCTCGATAGTCGAATAAATAAAATGGATCATTATTATTGTAATTAAATTCATACTCTCTATTTATTTACATAATAAATATAAATTATTCAATATTATTAAATACTAACATTTGTATTTCTGATACGACAGTCATTAAATAATTAAGTTTTACGTTCTCCTGAAATGAGAATTTATTACAATGAATTCTCACTTCTATGTAGACCTTAGAAAATAAGAAATAAAATAACAGCTAAAATAAAATGTATACAAAGAAAGATATATATATATATATATATATATATGTGGGTAGTAGAAGATATATATATATATATATATAGGTGGGTAGTAGAAGATATATATATATATATATATATATATATATATATATATATATATATATATATATATATATATATATATATATAGGTGTTCTACCCACGAAAGGAAGCCAGCTACGACGATCGTCGAGCCACGCATTCCAGGACCCGAGCGGCTGAAACACGTGCGAATATTGAGCAGCGGTGGGAGCGACGATTATAGGAAAGGGGAGAGATTCGCGAATGAGTATGATAGTGCTTTCATAGTAGTGAGTTCCCGAGGGAATTTTAAACTTTAATCTGCATGTCTTGAGTTACGCACGAATAAGTAAAAATTATGCAGTTTGCACTTGAATCCTATGAGTATATGTTATATTTGAGTCTTGAGACACAGTTGAGAATGGCTAAATTTAATTCTCGAATGCAATAAAGACAGTGTGGTTGCCCTAATGCACAGAAATGCTATTGGGATTCGATCTCGCTATTCGAGGATATGCCAGATACGTAATGAAACCTGCACGTATGCAAATAAATGCTATAGTATAATGTAGCCACACTTTTCGAAATAAGTGCCCATCTAAGTCCCCGTTCAAATACTTGCGTAAACTATAAGTGTTGACTACAGCGTCCTGAAATGCTGAATTATATCTAGCGATACCTTTGAACGTGCACGCACACTGAATGTGAGTGCAAGCATTACAAGAATAGTATAGGACACTCGCAGAAGCCTCTTTGTTCTGCACTATAATTAGAGAGGCTCCAGAAGCATCGGCTATGACTCCAAATTTGGCTCGGAGAGGGACCAAGTAATGTATTACTTGCAAGGATCCTCAAAGCAGGCCTCTTATAACACAAGTTGCATCAAGTATCTTAAAGTTTTTGAATGTACGCGCAGTTCCGCTGCGTACGCATCGAAAACTATAATATACTTATTGGCACTTCTGTTGCGAAGATAGCCGTACGTTTAACACGCGCACGATGAGAGACCGTGCGTATACCCGCGCGCAAGAGGAAATCCAAAAATCATATCGAGCGCCGACATTTGCGCTTCAGGTGAGCCGAAGCGCTGAGCGATACCTTGAGGCGCGACTGCGATTGACTGAATTTCCGAGGAGAGAACAGCGTCGCCGCGAACGTTCTACGGCAACCTTCATGCTCGATAGCAGAACCGCGTCGCCGCGAGCGCTCTAGGCTACCTTCATGCTCGAGGGCAGGCTGGGGTCTACCTGTGGGTCTACCTTCATGCCCGAGGGTAGCTACAGTAACCTGACGTAACCTGCGGTAACCTGCGGTAGACTTCATGCACCTGGGCTTCCTTTCATGATCGATGGTACATCGGGTAAATCGATGGCTAACTTCATGCCTCAGACCTGTCGCCGATCACGAAGATAGCTCTTAGAGTGTGTGGCTAACTCGCACAGACGTCTCGATTCTGCGCAGTAGAGCCTCGCGCTCATTGGCTTACGAAGTGCGCGCGCGCTTTGAAAGAGTACGGGAGGGAGCCGCCAAGAAAGCGAAAAATCGGCCGGGCCAGGGTTCAAATCCCACCACTATCGCTTTTTTTTTTTTTTTTTTAATAACGATTAAAGCTAAATACTCCACGCATAAGAGTTCAATAAGTAAATTGTTTAAATTAAGACTTTCACTTTTAAAACTACATACACCACGTACAAAATTATGATTTAAATAAAATAAATATTTTAAAATAATTAATTTATGTAACTTTCATACATGGGGTATTTATTAGTTTAACGGATTTAAAGATATTAAGCAATTTTGTAGTTAAGAATTAACGGTTTAATCATTAAACAATATTTTTATTGACCTTTATGTGTGGGGTATTACCTTGATATCCATATGGTTTAATTAAAACAATTTATTTATAGAATTTTCGTACATGGGGTATTTGGTTATAAGAGTATTAATTTTTTATATATATGTTTCGCAATCCAACTTGAACCCTTCGGTCAAATCGCATAACCCTTTTTCTTCGATTATTATCGGGGCCATTCGGTCAGTTCTAAAATTTCCTTAGAACATGCCATGAATACTAGAATGAATTTAATATTTATTGAATAAAAAAATAGAAAGATTAATTAATTTAAGTACTCCAAGCGCAGCAATAAAAACAATTTAAATAAACAAACTATAAGCTCCTTAACCCTACTAACCTAAGCACAGTAATTTTGAATTATTTAAATGACTTATTGAATTATTAAAAAAAAATTTTTTAATATTAAACTATTTATGTAACTATACTAGTATGTTTTTCTAACCATTTCGCTTTCTCAAAGAGAAACTTTTGTTAGGATGAAAAAACGCAAATCTGCTGCCAATTCATTGGCAGTTAACCCTGTAGAAATTATAAAATGTAATAAAATGTAAGAAAATGTAATTAAACGTAAAAAAAACATAAAAAACTGTTGTATTTCGGACATTTTTACATTTTTTTACATTTTTTTTACATATTTTTATGTATTATTATGTTTTCTTACGTTTCATTACAATTCCTTATTTGAAAAGGAAATATTCTGTTCTAATTTGTCACCGATAGGTAGCGAGGCATGTATAAATCAATTCACATGTACAAAATAGGAACTTTATTTATATTTATATTTTTTTCTCTGCTCTAAATAAATATTTCTAAAAAAACGACATACTATGCCCTCCGTATTCTTATCAGGAACCTTCAGTTAAATTTTCAAAAGCTTTCATTATTAACTCTCGAAGAAAAATGCTTTTGAAAATTTAACTGAAGGTTCCTGATAAGAATACGGAGGGCATAGTATGTCGTTTTTTTAGAAATATTTATTTAGAGCAGAGAAAAAAATATAAATATAAATAAAGTTCCTATTTTGTACATGTGAATTGATTTATACATGCCTCGCTACCTATCGGTGACAAATTAGAACAGAATATTTCCTAGTAACAGAATATCGCTAGATATAATTCAGCATTTCAGGACGCTGTAGTCAACACTTATAGTTTACGCAAGTATTTGAACGGGGACTTAGATGGGCACTTATTTCGAAAAGTGTGGCTACATTATACTATAGCATTTATTTGCATACGTGCAGGTTTCATTACGTATCTGGCATATCCTCGAATAGCGAGATCGAATCCCAATAGCATTTCTGTGCATTAGGGCAACCACACTGTCTTTATTGCATTCGAGAATTAAATTTAGCCATTCTCAACTGTGTCTCAAGACTCAAATATAACATATACTCATAGGATTCAAGTGCAAACTGCATAATTTTTACTTATTCGTGCGTAACTCAAGACACGCAGATTAAAGTTTAAAATTCCCTCGGGAACTCGCTACTATGAAAGCACTATGAGAGAGAAAGAGCGACGGCGAAATAGAAGCGTAGTGAAGGGGCGGTAGGGGAACGGAATGCGAGTGTGTGCGAATGAAAGTGTGTCTGTGAGTGCATATGTGCGTATCTCTTGAATAAGTGTGCAGGGTGTACGGGGGGGAATGCGCCCCGTTTCGAACCTCGATTTTCGGCGTTGCGCATAAACCAAGGTAATGTGCCACCGGAAAGCGGTAGCGGACTCATTCGCTTTCCGTGCACCTTATACGCACGATCTTCTTCTCGGGAAAGCAAAGCAATAGGCAAGCGCACCATTATTTCGTGCGATAAAGGATTGAAAAAATGTACGTAGTTTATATTTGTTAGCTTTAAAATAAACGTGCCAAGGTTTAATACCAAGGCATTCCTAGCATATAACAATACATTTTATTTGATTTGGACATCCAATACCCTGCATCCCAGACCTATAATTAAAATCATATCAAAATTTAATAATAAAAGAAAAATCTTTATATAAATTTTTAGAATATAACTTCAGGATTTATAATAAGTGATTTAATGTTTGCAAATTCAGTTTTAAATTTATCTTTATTTATTTATACAAGATTTAATGCATGCTAATTGTTATTGAGATTATTATAGTTTTAGTCATCGTAGAAGAAAACCCGCTCAACAGTATTGTATGCAAATAAAGTAAGTAGAGGTAAGAAAACAATTACAAAGGTAAGTCTCGATGGTGTGACTACAGGGAGGAAACAACCACACACCTGATGTGTAGGACAAACCCTTCTTGGAGCCGACCACACTATGGGCGCTCAAATTAGAGTCCATAAGCCAAGTAATACAGACAATAGACAGAAGGTTGTAGCCGCAGGTCGCAAAACAGGCTAGGAGGAATAGCACAATAGACATTGCCTGAGTGCTAGACCGGCACGTCCCCGAACAGGGGCCACCGTGGTTACCTACGGGCACCAAAACTAAGAAAACAATTACAATAAAATAATTAAGACTAACAAGGAGAAGGCACACCCTCCGGGAAACAAAATTTGGTCAAATTTTGGGAGGTGTTTACTGGTACCAAAAAATTAAGCCTAGTACCCGTAATTCATTCTAATGGGCCTTTGTTCTCGAGATATGAGGTAATTTACTCGAAATATTCGTTATTTTAATTAAAGAAGATACCTCTTCTTCTAATCATAACTCTACAAGTTTTTGTTATGGATAAATGACTCAAAGCGTAATAAAAATTGGGGAAAAAGATCTTTAATTTAAGCTCTGTTGCGTATAAAAATAGTAACCTCATTCAAAGTTATTTATAATTGAAAATGGTGACCGAAATTGCATAATTATTCAAAGAAATTTAACTATTTTATTCGTTGCTTTTCCATATATTTTCAGTGACCATCTTCAATTGTTAATAACTTTTGATCAGAGTAATATTTTTAAACGTAACAGAACTTTAATTAAAACTCTTTTTGCCTAATATTTATTGCCTTTTCAGTCATTTTTCCATAATAAAAACTTGTAGAGTTATGGTTAGAAGAAGACGTAACATTTTCATTATAATAACGAATATTTCGAGTAAATTACCTCATATCTCGAGATCAAGGGCCCATTAAAATGAATTACGAGTACTCGGCTTCCTGTTTGGGTATCAGAAAACACTTCCCAAAGTCTAACCGAATTTCGTTTCACGGAGGGTGTGCCCTCTCCTTGTAAGACTAATTACAATGACGCCCGCCAACAAGGCGCATTCGTCGACCATATTCTCCTCTTTACAACACAAATGAAAAACTGTCTTAACCGTACGTAAGTATTTACTATAATTATCGATATAAAATCTACTTATGAAAGTGAAAAAATATATCTGCATTCATTATATTACATACAATGTAATAAAAGTTTTGTTAATAAACGTAATTTCGAATAAGTTTTTCAAATAAATTCCTACCTATACGAAAATATCCTATCCTAGTTAATTTTTATTGCTTAATTATAGCAATTTCACATTAAATTATAATCTGTAATATTAATTTTCTAATGCACCATATTTGGAACACAGTAATTGGTAAGAGTCACTGTATCTGGAGCACAGTGTTCGGTCGGGATGCACAGTAACTGAGGCACAGTAATAGATTTTTGGAGGTTGTTAGAGCACAGGACTAACTCAAAAACTTTTCTTTTATTTCCATTAATATTATAAAAATATTCAATATCTACAGCTAGAAAAATTGCTTTCCATAAAAGAAGTCACAAAGTTTGACTTAGAAGCTTTAAAAAGATGTGGACTATTATTCAAGATTTCTAAATCAGCGAATTGTCCGGACTTCAATAACAGGGCAGAATAATCGGCACACTTACCCAAGTTTACGGTATTATTATTTGAAATTACATAACATTTTTTAGTAGATGTTACACGTGCAGCCGACTTTGGGCAGTTGCAAATTTGCTTAGAATATGCTCTGTCAAGAAACTTGACTCGAGAACAGCAATTTAGTTTTATTAGTATAATTTTTTACTGCTGTTTGAATATCTTGGGTTAGTTGGGCTTAGGGTTTTTGGATTTATTAACCATTTTTTTACCTAAGAAAGTAACGCAATTTTGTCGCGAAATGAAATTTTTATTACACTTTTTGGATTTAAAACACATATGTTTCAAACTTTTTGATAAGAGTTTACGAATTTATTTTATTTTATTTTTATTGTTGCAACTTGGATTCGTTTACGGTTTTATTGTTAAAGGTTTTGCAAAGTGCTCAGGTTGGGGTAGTTAGATTTAGGGTTTAATATTTTACTTTATTTATTGCAAAATACTCGACTTGGGTTCGTTGAGTTTGGACTTTAGAGTTTATAGTCTTATTATTAAAATTTTGTATTGCAACTTAACTTGGTTTAGTTACATTTGGGGTTTAGGTTAATAGATTTATCTGAAGTACTTTAACTACTTATCTGAAGTACTTTAACTACTTATCTGAAGTCCATTAAGTACTTATCTAAAGTACATTAAGTACTTCTAAATAGTACTTCAAGTACTTCTAAAAAGTACTTCAAGTACTTCTAAAAAGTACTTCAAGTACTTGATCGAAATTACTTTACGTATTTTTTTAATTCTTGAGTTATTGAATAATTTTCTTCAAGTACTTTTTACAAATACTTTTGTATTTGACAAAATGTAGTTTAAGTACATTATACAAGTACTTTATTATTTATCATTTTTACGTTGATTATATTATTTTTTATATTACTTATATGTATCGCACACCATTTTTTTACCCAAGAAAGTAACGCAATTTTGTCGCGAAATGAAATTTTTAGAATATGTCCTTTTATTATAATGAATTGTTCAATCTTTCTAAATATATTTAAGTACTGTTACATCATACTTCAGGCATTTCGCGATTTTTGAGGTATCTAGACTATTGTAACTACTACACATATACATAGATTTAATTTTCTTATTTCAATATAACGTGTTCTAGTGGATTCTAGAGTGCATTTCACTTTAATGTCGCATTATACCCCAGTCTACCGTAAATACTTTTATGCCCATCTGAATGAAAATGGCCACTTTTTTCCCTAAATAGTGAGACCAAAATTACACTTTTTGCCCGTAAATCACTTTTTTCCCTCAAATGCAGGAAAAAAGTGACTTTACTAAAACTAGTCCAAATTCCTTTATTTCATCAAGTTCTACCAATAACCATGATTTTCTATTGTCTTTTAACAATATTGTCTTTTAACAGTCCATTAGTCCCGCTTTCCAAATCAAAAAGTGGTCACAGTTGAGATGGACATAAAGTACTATATGTAACTCGAGAAAAAAGTTGATTTTTCCCTCGGGTGATATTGCCCTCGCTTAGCTTAGCTCGCTAGGGCAGTAAACTCACTCGAGAAAAAAATATTCGACTTTTTGCCCTTGTTACATAATGTACTATTTTCCCGAGCTATTGCAATGCCTAATCAATACAGACTTCATTATTAATAAAGTCACTACTTATGAAAATCTATCAACAAGACGTATTAAGGGTACATCCGCAAACACATGTTTGAACAAAATATTTTCTTTTTAGTTATCTAACAAATAACCGAATACGATATGCGTTACTCATTTTAGCTGCGTTTTAAATATTAATATTTCAAATCGTATAACAATTTTTGCATACTTGGCACACAAAAGTGAAAAATAAAAACTTTTGATATAAAATGAATCATGTTATAATATTTGTAAGGAGCGTCAAAAGAAAATCCTTATAAAGGTCTGTAGAGAAAAGCGCGTCCCGACTTTCCAAAAACTTAAAACGCGATTATTCTATAACGACTTGTTTTGTCAATGCTCACGCTGTATCTTTATTTCGAATAGACCAGACTATTGTAGTTTACACACTTCAGAAAACGTAATATTCTTACAGGAAGCAGAATTAAATCGAAATATTTTTTATCCATATTTTTAGGAGGTGCGAAAGTCAATTAACAATTCAAATTTTCCGTCTAAAATTTTACCGACCAAAAATGCATAATCGATTTTTTAGACGTGTTGACTAAAGGCTATTACATTAGAGAGCACACGTAACAACATAAGAGCATTACAGCATTTTATTCGTACTTAAAGTAATTCAGATATGTAGCTTGTCATCCATTCATTACGAAATAGTGAAATTTTTAGGAAGAAGGCACTAAAAAAGCAGTTTTTAAATTTGTGTATTACAACAATAATATATATTATTCTTATGTATAGCCAAATATACATTGATCAAAAATAATGATCAATTTTTAAAATGTATTATACATACAGTAAAAATAACTTTACGCATTATTTTTCTTCAATGTTCTACAGGTCATTCATTGGTGTTGAAAATCAGACTGCTTGCCAGTAAACGACCGACTGATGTAACTCCAGAAATATAGAAAATCACTACAATAAAATAAAATAAAGATTATATTGACACATTAAATTGAATAATTAATAATAGTACATTATGCAACAGGGGACTAAAGTCGTAAACTATTCCCGCGGGCGGGTTGTCTGCCCGAGCGAAGTGAAGGCAATAATCACTCGAGGGAATGATCGACTTTACTCTTGTGTTGCATATAGCACTTTATTCACGACCTAACTGTGTAGCCACTTTGTTGACTTGAAAAGTGGGACCCACTCATCCATTGTTAATATAAACTAATATTTCAAAATTTTAAAAATTTTCTATAGTTCATTACTCCCGCATTTGCAGGAATAAAATATATTATTCCCGCAAATGCTGGAGTAAAATATATGAGGGAATAAAAAGCTACTTTAGTCCCGCTTTGCAGGTCAATAAAGTTGATATTATCGTGAATAAATAAAATTAATTTTAAATACGGAAAAGTAATTATAAATAGGCATTTAAGTAAATACTCTGTCGGTCATTCTTTGGCGAGAAACTAAAGCTTTTTGCCAGTAAATGTTCCACTGATCAAATTATGTTAGGTTATCGAAACACCACAACAAACAAAAATAAAAACTTTAATCAATTAGAAGATCTTTTGTTGTATCTATTTTCTAAATTGTTTAACTTTTACTTGAATATGATTTGTAATCATTTAATTTATAAATTACTTTGGTTTTAGTGTCTTATTTAACCGGTCATTCACTAGCTTGTTTATGGTCATTCATTGGGTGTGTGCGGTCATTTACTAGTTTTACTTGCATTTTAAACTTTCTAATTAATTTAAAAATAATAATGTTAACAAAAAGCATTTATCATTATGATTACTTACAGAAAAATAAATAACAAATGCAGTTTTAATGGTTATTTTGTTCATATAAATATGTATATTGTAATATCAACTTCTACAATCAAGATTTTAACAATTTGGTCATTCGCTGGCTGGTTTACCCGAAATATATTCTTATGAATGAAATTTTGTGCCTTTTATCTTGTCGGGGAAATACACAACTGTCAGGGTGTATTTCTTACAATTTAGGCAATACTCGTGGATAAATCTATGGAGTTCCGGAAAATATTTACTAATTTGTTGAGAAGTTTACAAATATATAAAGTCTATAAGATTTTATTAGAAAAAAATTTAAAAAAATCAAAAAGATATGGTGCAGCTTTCAAATATAAATTTGAATGGTTCTTCTCCCCAAAGTCGCATGTTGCTGTAAAAGGCGAACATTGCGTAAGGCACTGAAAATCTCCATGCTCGTGGGGAGAGGCACTGTACATAGTAGTGTCTACAGTACACTCCTTGACAATAGTCAAGTTGGCTATTACATAATTTGTCGTAAGCCGTCAGAAAGAATAACTTTCTTCTAAAATATGGAATGTTCTACCTGACTAGGCAGATAATAAAAATAAAGGAGAAAAAGGAGGGAGAGTGTAAATTTCGTTTGTAGATAATTTACTTAATTTTTGGGCACGGCTGACTGTTATGCTAGTGGCGATGATGTTATATGGCGAGCTGCGAGGTTTCTGGACGTTTCAGGTGCGCCTTGGCTCGTTGCCTTCGAGAGGCGGCGAGGCACATTTCTTCTTGGGTACTTCTTGATGTTGAATGGCGCCAGATTACCGCCGTAAAAAAGATGATTTTCCCTAAAAAATAAATTCGAACCTACACAGTATTTACTCTAATCGCTAATCCTAATTCAGATCGCAAGATGACGTCATGGTCATGGCAGGATTTCATCTTGAAATGGGCTTTTATTTCATACTCGCGCGTGAGTAACGCAGAGAAGGTTAAACCTTCTCACTGCGTTGCAAGACACTCTAAAAAGTTATTGGAATGCAATTTTGATGCAGAAAAGTCCAACTTAAAAGTGTTGCCATATTAAGAATTTATAATATTTTTATAATAAATCACCTCCTACTATAGTCACATTCATACTGATGAAAAGTCTTAATAATTTTTTTAGTTTACTAGGAGAGTACCTGGCCTGCGGGTTATGTATTTGGATAAAACTCATTCTAATACTTCTTGGTTTCGATATAATCATTTATCTTTATGTGATGACGTAGGAAAAAGCTACCCGTTATTGCCCATTGCTCAATACCATCTACCGGACACCTCTCGATCCACCATTATTTATAAGTAGCTTTAGTTGTAGTTCTATTAAGGGGAAAGCCACGGTGATGGAAGCTTTTATCAAAGTATTTTTTTTAATGTAATTGAACTTCTTATAATATATCTTTTATACCACTATAAAGCACACATCTTAAATGTTTGCTTTTTTTCAACATTTTATGGAAAGGACAATTGTAAAACTCGTACGCTTAACTGCAGAGAATATTATTCTCATATTATAAATTATTATTATATTACAAAGCTCTCGTAACAATTTCAAGTGTCGGTAAATAATCGGTTGAGAATTGAGAATATAGATCTTCCCAGTTTAAAAAAAAGTAGTACCGAGAAAATTGTGATTTCAATTGCTGTGCGTATCCGTATTAAACTTTTATAATTCATAGAACTTCCCGAATTCCTATTTAAAACTTCTTTACAGTGCATTAAAATCCTAAGGAATAGAAAGATGTAATATTTTTTTTTTTTAAAGACCGTCAACGTTATGAAAGAAAAGCACCGAATTCTAGCGTTAAAGTAATCTGCACAAAACTGTTCATAGCTCTAAGAATGTTACAAATTACTTTTCAAAACCTTTCTTACATACTTTTGAGATCCTAAAGAATATAAAAATTTAATCAA
The DNA here is from genome assembly GCA_949152435.1 of Gastracanthus pulcherrimus. Taxonomy (NCBI): domain Eukaryota; kingdom Metazoa; phylum Arthropoda; class Insecta; order Hymenoptera; family Pteromalidae; genus Gastracanthus; species Gastracanthus pulcherrimus. Next base: position 52,749,125 of record OX424573.1, read on the forward strand.
ATAGCTTTTGCGCTAATTTTTTCAGTGACGAAAGTTAATTTCCAAAGCTCACAACTTTTTGTCCGGATAAGTTTATTTATGAAAAAGAAAGATTTAATACTTCTGATTCTAAAGACAACTTAATGAAATTTTCCAATCGTAATTATGGCATCCAAAGTTGGGAAAAAATGTATGATTTTCCAAATAGATATGTACCTTTTGGGTAGCTATAATTAATTTTAATTGAAATTTTTGAATATCCAACTTGAAGTTTGAAAGGTTCATCTTCAAAAATCAGTCTTCAACGTTAGTTGGCTCCATTAGACTTTCAAGGCAATAAACCGAATAAAATAACAATATTCGCTTGTTCATTGATGTTGTAAATGAAATTTAAAAAAAATTATAATAATAAAAGACTTTCATAAGTTTATGACATTTATTGCGCTTAAAATAAAAAATCACTGCGTTAAGTAGAAAAATGTGAAGACAAATTTTAAAAAGTACTTGTAAACAATACTTAATGTACATTTTTCAAAAACTCAAGTACTTGAATAAAATTACTTGAAGTAGTTTTCTTAAGTATTCAAGAACTTGAACAAACATACTTAAAGTACTTTACTTAAGTACCAAAATGTACTTAATCACTCATGACCAAGTACTCAATTACTAATAGAAGACAGAAACCGCTCATCTCTCGATTCGAGCGCACGCTATAGTCTCCCTATACGATACAAATAAAAAATATTTTATTCTAATTGATACAATCTATACGATTTTTGAAAGCGTACGATAGTATCTATTTTTAGTTCATTTTATTTTGTTATAAGTGCAGGACACGATACTGTAATTGTATGTAACAATAAATTAATCTTTACGATGGGACCATTCCATGGTTACGTTTCCATTGAGATCCGGCACGACGATTGTGATTAGCTCTTGAAGCTTTGCTCTTATTCTTTTGATTCCTACTATCTGTAACTTCTTTTGTTTGCCCCTGGCCTTTTGCATTTCCTAACAAAAAGTCAAAATTACAAGCAGTCTTTTCTATATTAAAAAAATATTTAAACTCACCAATAACATTTTTACTTTGAGTACTAGATAGTCTGACTCCTTGCTTGCTTAATCGTCGTTCCTCAATTTTTGCCCTCAGCAAGGCAGGATCTTGCACAAAATTATCTTTATTTGTTTGAGTTCCTGTCTCATAAACAAAATCATTTTCCTCTTCGACATCTTCACAGTCATTTATTTCTTGCTTTCGAAGTACCTGTGATAAACATTATATTTAGTAATTTATAAAATGTAAACATTTGACTCGAAATTGTTTAACAAACTAACTCTAGGTATTGTGAAAGGTCTTGCATCCACTTCAACGATATCATCTTGGGCATTTGAACCTATATCTTGATCATCATAAGTGTCATCATATTCATCATCATATTCACTCGTTACAATACTGTATTTACTATAAAAATCCTTCGTTTGAGCAATGTGAGATTTATCATTTAAAAGTTCATTCAAATTTTTATATTTGTCTTTCCTAAAAAAAATTAATCGGCATCATAACGGTATGAACATCAATATAAATGTATGAAAATAAATCATATAATTTTCCAAACTAATAAAAAACTGAGCGTCATTAAGATACCCAAGTTATTGTTATTCCAGTGACATACTTCTAAACAAAAATTCTCTCAAAGATTTGGATTGATTCGTTAAAAATTGGTTCTACAAACGCATGTCCAGTAAACATTAATGTTGCAACTTTGATTTTAGTAATTCAGATAATTGGGACGTTGCATGAACAAAAGTTTTCCAAACGATTAGGTCCGTTTGAAAGAATATCGAAAAATATTCGATACGTATTTTTCTTTTTTGAATTAGACGATTATTATGCAAGATACGGAGAATTGAAAAACCGTGTGACGTCGCGATCTGAGCATAATCGTGAAGTTACACGGTTTTTTAACCTGCTGTAACCTGGTTAATAATCGTCTAATTAAAAAAATAAAAAATATGTGTCGAATAATTTTCGATATTACTTCAAACGGACCTAATGGTTTAGAGACTTTTTTCATACAACTTCCAAATTGCGAGTTATGTGATTTTCTTATTTAAAGGTTTTTGATTTCGTAACTATAGTTTTTCATGTTTTTGGTATGGTAAGTATAACATACCATTAATTAAATGCAAATGCTTTGGGATCAGCTTGAAATTTCCTATATTTTCAGACCCCAAATTTTGAATTAGTTATTTTCATTCTTTTTTGTACACGAAAACGTAATTTTTTAAAACGGTTATATCTCAGAAATGCTTGATAAAAATTAATTGAAAAAAATTATGATAATTAACAATACAGTCGAGTCGTGGGTACTGAGAACCCGGAGACTGTAATTACGTGGAAACTGCAATGCTCTTATACACGGGGATGTCTCGGGGACTGAAACGCTCCTATAGTGAATATACATCGCAGTCCCCGAGAATTTTGGTCCCGAGCCTTCTCAGTCCCCGCAACTCGACTGCATTCAGAACAACATAAAATAAATTTTTTAAGTTTTAGATAGAGAGACTCGATTTAAGAGTGTGTGTGTGTGTGCCTGTATGTGCGCGAGTAGTATATATACGCGCCGGGCAAGACGTCGTTACGTCATCACCCGGCGCGTATATGGGGGCGTGTAAACAATTAATTAATGTGACATTAATAATTTTTTAATTGTTTCTTTACATAAACTTTCAATTAAAAAACCGTAAAAATTAAAGTAATTACCCGCCGACACATAATAATATTAATTGTATTTATTGGTATATAAACAATAAAATGTTTTTATTGTTTATTTACGTAAACATAACGCGCAATTCATACCTCAATGCTGGAGTATCGAGACGGCTACTCTATATATATAAGCCAGGCGCCAATCGGCGCTCCCCTCTACCTAGTCCCGACTACTGTAGCTAGACGAGATTCTTGAGTGTAGGTGGGAGCAGCGAGGAAGACGAAGAGAGAGAGAGAGAGACAGAGAGAGAGAGAGAGAGAGAAAGCATAGCGCGCACGGGGTCCCCTCTGTCCGAGGGAGCTGCGGCCGGCGGCTTTGTACAGCGAGGAAGAAGAAGAAGAAGAAAGAGAGAGCGTGCACAGCGCGCTGCTCCCACCCTCCCCCTGCCTAGCCGTGGGACCGGTGGCTGCGGTATCGGCTGGCAGCGACGGAGCTTCGTAGGTAGGAGAGCGGGAAAGAGAGAGAGAGAGAGAGAGAGAGAGAGAGAGAGAGAGAGAGAGAGAGAGAGAGAGAGAGAAAGAGATTGATTGATTGATTGATTGATATATTTATTGAACGACTAGGGACTCAAGGTCCATAATTGCCAGAGCTGGATACAATGTATTGTACAAGTTAATAATATTAGTCTAAATCACACGAAGAGTACATATGCCCCGTACATATATATCGTATATTTACTAAAAATAAAATAACAATATAATAAATATAAAAAATAGTGACGAAATATAAAATAAATAAATAATAAAAAAAAGTAATAAATTTACAAAAATCAATAATATCTACATGACTAATATTGAAACGAAAAACGGAGGTATAAAAATCATTACGTCGATGTTACATTTTTTAGTAGATACTTATACAAACAAGTTTTAAAACAAGGTTGCCTAAATTTAGAGCGGATTTTGCGAGGAATACTATTCCATAAGTACGCAGCCCCTATATAAAAGGAGTGTCTACGACACTCAGTATCAAAGTACTTAATTTTCACATCAAAAGCTGAGCGCCGCTTGCTACCTCGCTTTTCTGTGGGTATAAATTTAATCTTATCCGCAAGATACAATGGAACATTGGTACAAAGGATCGAAGCCATTAAGCATATAGCAAGAAAGTCACGTCTCATTTCAAAATTAAAAATTTCGGAAAACTAGTCGTGTTACTACTAGTACTCGGTAAAGACTGAGTAACTGTTTCGCTGATTACTTTCACTTGAGCACACGCGTCTTCGAGCATTTTCGAATAAGATCGTGTAGCGTTTTCGATTGCTAATTTATTTGTGTACGCATTAGAGATAACAGAGATCGTTTGACAAAAACAGTTAACCGCATTGCGCAATTTTTCCTTTTTTTCTTTCACAATTTTTTCGGTTAAGATTCAGTTAAAAATCATCTCGCGTTGCTTGCATATCTCGTTGAGAAGTCCCGTAACATCGAGTGCAGAGAGAGACGCCGCATATGAGGTGTCGAGCGCCCCTGTCGAAGACCTGAAGGATTCCTCAGACTCATCATCGTCATCACCCATTATCTACGCAGGATAGGTCTTAGATCGCCAATCCATCGACGCTGACTCGTCAAAGGTGCAGGTGTTGCCAACTTATCGCAGATTGATTGCGAAGATGTCTCTCGAGGCAAGAGCACGGGCATGCGCAGAGGAAAATTCGCAGAGCCCAAGCCCGACACATAACCTCCAACGTACAGGACAGCAAAATTTTCACCGCAAATAATTATGCAAGTGCGGCAGGCCTGCAGGCGGAAATTGGTTTGCGTTGCAGCTTGCATAAATGCGTATGCAGAGAACTGCAAGAGAAAATTGTCCGAAGGCAAGTAAAGTAGAAAAAGGTGTTCAAAGAGAGAGAGAGAGCGATCTAAGATGCGTAAGTCAATACTCACAGAGAGAGAAAGAGAGAGAGAGAGAGAGAGCGAGAGAGAGAGAGAGATCCCACTACACGTTGCCGCGAAGCTTACTCTAAATTTCAGCTTCGGGGATTAATTACGGCACGAGTGTGTGAGAAAGAGAGAGAAGCTAAAACTATGTACTTACGTTGTCCTGTAAAAGAATGTTAAGGATTGAAGCACAATAACATTTTAACATTTTTATATTCTAACAAAATTTAATTAACTATTTTTATTATTGTAAAAACTTAAACTTTATTACAAACACTATTTTATATTAAAGTTTTAAAAAATTTTTCATTTTATAAAAATTCACTTTTTTTATGACACATTTTTTTTACACATTTTTTTTAACCCCAACACTTTCATGAATTTATTCTTTAGTGATAAGTCAAGTGGTTCTTCTTTTTTATTAACCACTGCTTCCTCGACAACCCTCGGCGATAGTTGATCCTCGCGCGGGAGCACTGGAAGGCCCCTGTCTTCCGGCTCCGGCGAAGCTGTCGAATCACCCGTAAACGCGCAGTTGCACGCGCGTGTCCGGCAGTCATTGCATCGAAAGCCGGTACACCGCCCACATCCTATCCACTTCACTGACCGTCATGTGCCATGATGATGACAGTTTACCCTCCGCTTCTAGGAAATTTAGATCGGTATGAGTGTGATATTTTTTTCGACTTTTTTCACTATCGAGCTTTGTACAACCAAATGTGTGCACGTGCTACGATCTGAATTTAATAGCTTTACTAAGAAGTAAAGCACTTGCGTAAAAATGAATCAGTGGAACCGGAGCATAGTCCGAGTTTAAGAGTTATATTCTCTTTTACACGGCAGCTGCCAAAGTTACCACTGTCGCTGTCGAAGCCCCTTTGTATATGAGATGACTCAAACATCTAAATTTGCGGCTAGACCGTTTTATCCGACAGCACCCCACCACTTTTAAGTATAGCTATGCAGAGTCTTATAAAAGAATAACGCTTACCTGACTACCCTTTTAGTGATAATGCGCACAGTAGCAAGGGTAGATCTAGCAAGCATGGAGAAGGCATATCAGTGTGAATGGCACGACATAATTTTTAAAATTGAATCTTCATTAAGATTTGAGCGCTACCCGGTTTGGCGAAGGTGCAACCGTATGTGACGCAGGCGTGTGCATATGATGATGCGTGTAGCATTAGAGCGCGAGTTAAACTTTTTACTGAACCAGTGTGGATTTCGCAGACTGGCACGTTTTCTTTGCGCAAGGGGTTTTCATGCGCACACCTACACCTATAATTTTATTCGGTCAGTTCATCAAAAGAATGAATATGCAAAATATGAGTAGTTTAAAACATTTAATGTATGCATACAAGTAGCAGCATGGTTAGTAAAAAAAAATTTAAAAACATTTTTTATTAATAAAAAATATTTAATAAAATTAAATTTTTTAGCTTTTCAGATTAGTTGCTGATATTAGTGATGACAGTGATACGTCTTTTTATGAAGACGCAGCACGTGATCAATGGAGTGATAATGCGGTAATCGGAACGAGTAGCAACCCTTTCGATGCATCGGATGAAAAGGAGGGTGAGGGGGAGCTCGAGCAGCGGCTGCAGCAGCAGCACGTTGCGCGCAGTATTCCCGCATCTCCTGAGTCAAGTGACCAATTGGTAGTGGGGGAAGGAGTACGGGTAGAAGAGGAGGAAGGGTATGAGGAGGAGGAGGAGTATCAGCAACATTGGCTACCTTCTCAGCAAGCTGAACAACAACAGCAACATCATATAATTCCTGACTCAGATAATGAAGGTGAAAATGGAGAAAATGTAGTATCTGCAGAAAATTTAAATGTAGAACAGGATGAAAATGTCAGGCCCAGTAGCAGCGATGATATGATTTACGAAACATCATCAGACGAAGACACAAAATTATCGAGAGCCTAGAAGTGCTGTGCTGCGGCTTTTAGCAAGCGAGACCCCTTTTACGAGCAACAGCAATGACAACGACGTAAGTTATAGCCAAGGTGCCCGACAGTATCACATTCATGCGCTTACAGCTTTTTACATGCGTCGTCCTTATCCAAGGGAAAGAATGTTTCATCATGTCAGTGAGGATGGACGGATAATGACATATCATGCTTTCGACCAACGCAGTCCATTGGATCGTCGAGTAAATGAATGTAAGTTTATAAATATAAATAATTTTTTTTTCATTGTTATATATATATACCAATGAAAAAAAAAATTATATATATATATATACACACACACACACACACACACACACACACACATATATATATATATATATATATATATATATATATATTAAAGTCATTCAAAGAAGATTACATAATTCAGAGGAAATACTAGAAGCATTATCTAATCGGGAGTATTAGATGATTTATATGCAACGAGTTATGGATGTGCCTCGCGCAATGAAGATTAGATGGTTTCACGATATGGCCGAAGACGAAAGTTCTGCTCTTATACGAAGACTAATTTGACAGATCTTTTTGAACGCGCTCGCAAAAGTTTTAATGGCACTTCAGAACAATGACTTTAATGAAAAAATAAATTTAATAAAAATTTGTATTTATAAAAATTGATTATTTCAAATAAAAGTTTCAGTCAATCATGCATCAAACGATATTTCCTCGAGTCCAGAAATACCTTCATCACCCTCTTCTACGGGCTCTTTATGGCCTTCTTTACCGCAATCGCTAGAGCCTGCATATTCACCACCGTATCAGCAGCAGCAGCAGGCGGCAGCAAGCGACGGGTTGTACAGCGATGTATGTGTCATCGAGCAGCAAACGAGCGAGCGCGAGAGCGAGCGAGAGAGAGATCCGATACAAGTAGGCGCCTGAGCTACTGACTAAAGATGTGACAATATACGTCCCCCTGGTAATAGGTTCGTCAAAGATAAGGACAGCGAACAATATGTACGAAAGTTTAACATGACAGGTAGACGATTTTTACTTCGTGCAAACGATCCACCGTCAAAACGTGTAAATCCTGTTATTTAGTTAGAGGCGGTTATGCGCGGCATTCATGATTATTTATGCTCACTTGCATCGTCCGAAAATGACTTGATAGGGGTAAGTGTGAGAAGTGAATATTTTGCATACGGTCCCGCTGGTCTATCGCTCAGACTTATCGGGAATTTTATTTACGAAGACTTGTGGGAATTGATCAGTAGTTTGACTCAAAGTAACGAGGATTTTCAAATTGATAATACTTTTGTTTTGCAAGCGGTTTTTATAGATATGCCGGTAGGATCCAGTGCACGTAGAAGAAGAAATTTAAATATCGATAGTGTTAAAAAGTCATCGATTGTAGCCATTCAAAATGACGATATTTTGTGTTTACCGCGTGCACTCGTAGTGGGTGAAGCTCATGTCACGTTAAAGACTGACGATACGGAGGAAATACAAATACTTGGCGCGTCATTCGTGATGTGCGTAGAATAACACAAAAGGAGAGGGCAGAGTATAATACCCGACGGAGGTTGCGGAATGCGCGAGATAAGAAAATTTAAAGATTTTTTTTACCCAACGGTATAGCAATTGTTGTTTACGATAAAAATAATTTTGGAATCGGTGAGCCGGATTTTTTTGACGGGCGCGACGATTTGATGACGGCAGATATCGAGTTTCATGGAAATATTATCCTTCTATATCTTTCGGAAGCGCGCCGCTTTGACACAATATTGAATTTAACTGGGATAGCGAAAACAAAGTTTTTTTCTCCTATTGCAACAAACACTACTATTACGTTCATCAACACGTGTGTAAGCAAATTTGTCCTTACTGTTTCGTTTCACCTGCATTTACAGCCGAAAGTATAAATACCATTAAATGCGATTCATGCAACCCCAGATTTCATTGATAAGGCTTGTTTTGAAAACCACGAAAGAGACGGTTTAAAAAAAAAAAATAATAAAGAATTACGTGATGTTTTGACAATGTGTAGAAAATGTTGACAGTGCAAGTTGACGCACTGTAATCGCGGAAAGCCCGAATGCGGTGTTTTTTGGTGTAGATTTTGTGGAAAGAGTCACAGAGTTACCGATATGTGTTATATGCGGCCGATAAATGGCGATGAAGGTAGAAAAAAACTGCGCAGAACCAGTCACCAGCTCTAAAAAAATTCCTGTTTATATTTTACGATTTCGAGACACGTCAGGATACTGCTCATCGAAATCACAGAGCGACAAAAGTGGACATACCTAATCTCTGCGTAGCGCAGCAAGTTTGTACCGATTGTCTAGATTCGAACGATATGACACAATGATGCAATACTTGTAGGATTTGCGAATATATTTTTCGCAAGCAACCAGTAAAAGAATTAATAGAAATTTATATTCGTGAAAAGTCGACATTTGAACAAATAATATGTATAGCGCACGACGCACGTGGGTTTGACGCGCAATTTATTTTAAAAGAGTTAACAGAGCAATCGAGCCAAGTTTTACCGAGTGTTATTCTTAACGGTCAAAATATCATTACGTTGCAACTCGGGCGAACTAAGTTTATAGATAGTTTAAACTATTTTCACATAAAGTTGAGCGCGCTACCGAGCACTTTTGATTTACCTGTTAGCATTAAAAAAGGTTATTTTCTGCAGCTATTTAATAAGTTTGAAAATCAACATTAGGTCCACTACCCGCTGCCAAATTTTACGCACCAGATTCAATGTCAGATCGCGATAGAGATACTTTTTATGCTTGGTATAATGAGAACGCACCTCATTATATTTTCGACTTGAACGAGAAATTCTTATGTATTATCGCTCTGACGTTGAGATCTTGAAACGCGCATGTTTGGCTTTTAGAAAAATATTTCTCTGTCGGGGATACACATCCTTTTGTACATGCAACCATCAGCTTGTTCACACGTATTTAGAAAAAAAAATGTATTACCCAATAGCATAGGTATAATTTTACCAAACGGCTATAGACGCGCCGACAGGCACTCATAGAAATCCATCGACTGATTATTACAGTGCGAGCGTGAAATAGGGCGAGAAATAATACACGCCAGAAGAGCTCGAGAGATTCGGTTAAGCGAGGGATTTTTAGTAGACGGGTATTTACACCCCGAAGCTGCAGTTCACGCTCACGACAGGGGTACATTTTTTGAGTTCCAAGGCTATTACACGCACGGATGTCCAAAATGTTTTAAAAATAATCGCGATAACATTTCAATGTATAGTCGCTCTTTTAACGAATCTTACGGGAACACACGTGCAAAAATCGCTCGAATAAAGTCTCTCGGTTACGAAACGCGTGAAACTTGGGAGTGCGAATTCGAACGCATAAAAATGGAAAATCCAGAAATCTTTCGTTACATATCATATCATCCGTTTATCAGTAAAATAACTTTAAATCTGCGCGACGCATTTTACGGTGGCAGGACAGAAAATATCATCACGTATTACAAAGCTATAGAAGGCCAAAAAATTAAGTATACAGACATGTGTTCACTGTATCCTTACCTGTGTAAGAGAGGCCACTTTCCGCTCGGACATCCACGTATTCTCGTTGGCACGGAATGTGAAGAACTGATGGGTGGTAAAACAACTATTTAGCGCGCGTAGAGGGTCTCGTAAAATGTAAAATTTTGCCACCGCGTAAATTATTTCTACCTTTATTACCTATAAAAATGCATAATCGACTATTATTCGCACTGTGTCGTTCTTGCTGTGAAGAAATGCGACAAGAAGACTGTAACCACGAAGAAATTCACGAGCACGAGTTCACTGACACATTGGTGGCCGACGAGTTCAGAAAAGCCATTGAACTTGGATACGAAATCACTGAAATATATATAATTTGGCAGTATCGGATGACGAGCTTCGATCCGCGCACGGGTGACGGAGGATTGTTTGCCGGTTACGTAAACTTATTTTTGAAAATAAAGCAGCAAGCAAGCGCCTGGCCGTCATGGTGTGAGAATGAGACTAGTAAAATGCAATATTTGCAAAAGTACGAGTGAATTTGAAAGAAACGGAAATAATAAATACGCGAAAAGATCTTCTTAAACTCCTAGTAGAGCCTGAAAAAGAAGTATTCGATGTATTGCCCGTAAGTGATGAAGTTTTGTATGTTAATTGTCAGTTTAGAGAGGAGGCTGTAGCACCCACCCCACACACAAACGTCGTTATTGCCGCGTATACTACCGTACAGGCTCGTCTCAAATTATATAGTTTTTTGGAACCCCTATCGGCGACAATTCTTTACTATGACACTGATTCGTGTGTGCTCGTGTATAATGAGGGTGCTGCAAACGAATACAACCCCCCTCTCCGGTCTTTATTAGGTGATATGACGGATGAGTTACAAAGTTACAAGGAACCTACATTCATACGTTTCTATCCGGGGGTCCAAAATTTGACTCATTTCGAGCACTCGACCCCTCAACGGATGCTACTACAGAGTGTTGCAAAATCAAGGGAATATGTTTAAATTTTATGAAATGTAAAAAAAAAAATTTTGAAAGTATTAAAGAAGAAAATGTAATCATACCGTGCAATGGCGAGGCTGAAGAAGAAAAGGAAGAAGAAGGATAAAGTGCGAACAATATTAAAATAAAATTTAAAGCTATAAGACGTATGCCTACTCATGACGTTGTAACGCGAGATGAAACGAAAACGTGTTGGATTGTTTTGAAAAAACGACGATACGTTTCGCAAAGTTTGTCTTTACCTTTTGGCTACAAGCACTAAATAATTAAGTTGCTATTATGTAAAATGTTTAATAAAATTATGAAAATAAATTTATTCTAATCAAATATTTATTTTTTCTTTACATGAATGTATCATATGTACGTATCTCGGTATCTGCATAATATAACATATGCACGTGCTCGTATAAGCTTAGCCCCCGCATGCGTGTGCGCGCGTATAAGCTTCTCAGTGCGCGCACACGCAGTACTAGCTTATATACCGCGGTGATGAGCTTACCCACGCGGAACGCGCGCGTAAGAAACTACTATACGCGCGCTCGTGTCGCGCCGCGCCGCCGCAGTGATCACCTATACCCCCCTCTCTCTCTTTCTCCGTTTTAAGCTCTTTTTATCATCATTCACTCTCAATCGTTATAAAAATTCGTCATCATTGCTTTTTTTTATAAGTTACGAGGAGGGATACGCGCTGGAAACATCCATTTACTTGAGGGTGTGCGGACCTACGGGTTGCGGTAAAACATTATTCATAAAAAGATTTCTTGCTCACTTGACGGCGGGGGCGACGGCAGGCGGGATTTGTGATGCAAGCTTTGATCGTATACTGTCTAACTACGCAGAGTGGTAAGAGACGTACCGAACGGAGCTCAGACCTGGCGTCGCCGCCGCCGCCACCACCACCGTTGCCGCAGTACCCATGCCAGAGCTCGAATTTCGAGAGGGGCCCCCCAGTCGGATGACTACTCGCACGATAATGAGAAAAAAAGCTGCTTATTCTCGACGATCTGATGCGCGAGTCATCGAACGACATAATTCTCGATTTAATTAGATTAGATTAGATTAGATGTTTATTCTGTGCAAGACAAAAACAATAAAACTACATTCAATAATAATACATATTTACAGAGATCATTAGTATAGTCAATCATATCACAGCACGACATTGCTCGTCATTAACTTACATATATTGCACAATATTATATCTGTCGCACATCAATCACGTCATTACACTTATCACATATTCTTATCATTACGAATAATACATTTTTTTGTGACTATCAAACTTCAATTTCTATTATAGTCAACATTCGTATGATTAGCGACATTCTACATTAGATATACATGGTCCATGTCCCTGGACTTATATAGCAAATAGTCGCGAATTGTCGCTTTAAATCTGCGTAGTGAGGGCAAATGAATTCTATCTTGTTTTACCCTCAAATAGCAGCCTAATGTTCTACAACAATAATGCAACAAGCTCTTTTACTACTTATTCGTCGCGCGAAATAAAACTAACAGGTGATTGGAGCGTTGGCCTCGCAGAAATTCACGTACCGTGTACGATTACGCATATCAACGAGTATGAGGCATTTTACCATTTTACATTGGATAATAAAGAGCACGAAGAAATGTATAATATTGACCAATTAGTCGTAGAAATAAACAAATCGAATGGGATTCACAATCATTTAATGCTCGCACCGGCAATTTTGAAAAAAGGCTATTACACTCTGCAGCGACAATGCGCATGTGATCAGACGCATTACGCGCAGTTTAACAGAAAATAAGGCGTGTATTAGATTTTGAAGATGATGTGCATAGAGAGGGGAAGGGGACTTTTACCACCTCGAACTTAGGGTAGCGTCATTGCGCTGGGCAACAGACCGGCTTCGCTCTCTCGTGCTATACCCGACCAGCTGTATGTCTACACAGACATATGCGAGCCGTATACAGTCGGTGATACTCAAGCATCGTTTTTAAGTATCGTATCCTTGGACAGCTCAAAATATAAATTCGGAGCGAACTTTGTGAGACAATTTGCACCTGTACACCACATTCCGCTTTTGCAACATAGCTTCCGATTTATTGTTATCGATATAAGAGATCAGAACGGTCAACGCATACCATTTGAGTACGGAACGTTGACGGTTACGCTTCACTTTAGGCGTAATCGTTAAAAATATGTAAAACTTGAGTCACTACATACGTTATTACAACGATCAAACAGGTGATGGCGGTGTGCGAAACGTTTTTGCAGGCGCAAAGTTTCAGCGCGGTAGTGGTGTAGGAGCGTGGCTATGCGGATTATTTCGCAGAATTCTTCCATACGTTGCTTCCGGTGCACGGGCAGTAGGTAAAGAAGCTGTACGCGCGGGTATTAATGTTTTTGACGACGTCGCAAACAGCGGTGCCAATTTCAAGGAAGCTGTAAAGTATCGAGCAACGTATCCGGCAAAAATTTAAAGAGAAAAGCCGCCAATAAAATCGCGGATATGATGAAGGGGTCTGTTAAGCGTAGGCGGCAGTCAAGAAAGGCACGTGTATCGGGTAGCATCGTCACCCCGCGCAAAGAGCGGAGACAAAGTAAAAGAAAACACGACACCGATGTTAAAAGTAGGAGGGCGCGAACAACGAGAAGAAAGAGAAAGAAGCCGACTACTAGGGGAGGATGGGGTATTGCCGGTCACCTAAGCAAACGTGCTTGTTATTTCCACTTTCAAATTGTTTCTTTGAACTTTAAATAATTATTATGTTAGTTCAAACCATTGACTATAAATATTTATTATTGGTTTAATATAAAAATGTAAGATATCGAAGCTACAGGTCGAAATAAAAAAAGCATTTTGACCGAATTTACTCCACATCAAAGGGTAATACCGGTCAGCCTTGGTACAATTCCGATCACTATTAGAAAGTTACTTTTATAGGTGAAAAATTTCTTTAAATCAATTATATGAACTTTCATATGATCCGTCGCATTATTATTCGCACTTAAATGGTGAAACATATAATAACATAACCACTGTTCAATCAATAACACTTAAGCAAAGCTACCCTACCTGAGAGCGCAGCGGAACGTTTTCTTAGCCTCATTTCCGGGAGCGTCATATAAATAACATTGTGACCGGGATTACCCCCATTCTGCTTAGTAATTTAAATTGAAATGAGAAAAAAGTAATAGGTTTATACTCTTTTTTCTTCACTACTTCGTATTTTTAGATTGTTCAAATTAATAAAGATGCAAAAAATAAACTGCAAAAGGAACAAACAATATGCATAAAAGCTTATTTTATAGACCAGATTTTTTATAAGAAATGTAGGCCTACACTTTGATTGTATATGATTCCTTTATAAAACTGAATAGAAGGTTGTTTGAACATTAGATTAATTGCATTTTATGCTGCGTTTAATATACTATTCGAATTATTACCTAAAAATGTTTAGATGATTGAAAATAAGGGTGACCGGAATTAGCCAGTGACCGGCATTACCCCGTTCCCCCCTACTACTTTTAGAAATATAACCGATATTTTTGGACCAAAGTAATTTTCATCACGTTCAGCAAAATTGCTTTTTTACACACTCATTCGACGGAATGTATGACGAGCGAACTGTATCTCTTTACTTTTCCGGCAACTCAGACATCGATAGAAAGCAGTGCTTACTTGAATTACAAGCCTGTGTCGTCTCTCAGCGAGGAGGGGGATGCACCCTTGGAATTTGTAGTGCCAAGCGCGAGCGAGCATTATATAGATCTAGCGCACACTATGAATTACATTCAGGCAAAAATCATACCCATTGATGCAGACGCTGAAAATGCTAAACTAGCACCAGTTAATAATTTTTTGCATTCCATGTTTAATCAGATATACGTATTTATCAATCAAAAACTCGTTTCACCACCAAATAACGCCTGCCCTACAGGGCCTACATAAAGAGTCACTACTCAACTATTCTCGGAAGACGCTTTCGAAGCTGCGCCGAATGCTGCAGCCCCGCTAGTCGTGAACAAAGGCGCTAAGAATCGTCAATATTTTACGCGCAATGGCCGCGTATGCGACATGCAATCATTCTTGCATCTCGACCTGCTGAGTGAAGATAAAATGTTAATTAACGGTGTAGAAATGAGAATCCGCTTAGTAAGAAGCAAGGACGCGTTTTGCTTAATGGATGTTTCCGATGACGGTAAATTCAAAGTGCATATAAAAGAAGCAATACTCATTGTTCGCAGAGTTAAAGTCAGACCGGGTGTCTTACTCGGCAACGCCAATGCATTAGCAAAAACCACAGCCAAATATCCAATCACACGTATAGAGGTAAAATTGTTCACACTTCACACGGGTATTCTCGGCGATGCAATTGAAAACGTCATACTCGAACAGTTACCGAAAAGAATAATCATTGGTTTTGTCGATAATAGAGCATTTAATGGAAATCGGAGATTTAATCCATTTAATTTTTCAACTTTTTCAATTAATTATCTCTCTCTGTATGTCGACGGTGTACAAATTCCGAATAAACCTCTACAGCCACGATTTACAGGGCACTCTGAACTACATATAGACGCCTTTCAAACACTTGTTACCGGCACAGGCATACATTTTCTCAACGAGGGAATCAGAATTAATCGTTATAATTATTGAAGAGGTAATTTTCTTACTGCTTTTGATCTCACAACTGATTTATCGGCTCACTGTGCCACGCACTGGAGTATCGTGCGCTCGTGTAGTGTGCGCATTGAGGTGGGTTTTGAGTAGGCGCTCGCATCGACCATAAACTGTATTGTTTATGCGGAGTACGATAATGTTTTGGAGATTGACTCGAACAGACAAATCATAACTGATTTCAATGCGTAAGACTTTAACGACTTCGACGAGGACGACGACGACGTCAAAAAAACTGGTGGGGACATGAGTATATTAGGCCTAAAACAAAGCACAATCAGATCAGTTTCTCGCACAGTAGTCATAGCTAATACACACCCCTCTCAAAAGCTTAAAATGGATTACGTTATCGACATATAGGGATTTCGCGATGCATATGAAAACTTCTTACCGAAAGAAGTTGCAACGATCTCACTCCAAAATCGCGTCATCGGACACTGGATAGTGTGTGCACCATGCGGTTTTAACGATTTACCTACGGACGTGCGTCCAACTAACAATTACTGTTCGCTCGATGTGCACGGTCTACAGTGGTTTGAAGGCCAAAAGTTCTCTTCGTCAATTACGACGTCACTTATACAACATAGCGAGGCATGCACGCAGAATATATGTACGAGGGAGTGTAAAAGCCATGTATCTGGAATCAGTGATGGCACGCCGCATTATAAATGTCGAGTATTACGATGCACCGAGTTTTCAATATCTCGAGCAGGCGTTTCCAGCTGTGTTGATGTGTATAACAAACAGCGCGCAAAAATTTGAGAATAAAAAAGATTTTTGCGCAATGCACAGAGCTTATCAGATCAGAAAGTGGTTTTACACGCGTCTTTAAAAAGATACGCTCAGCCCGTCTGTTATACATAGCGAGGCCTTCTACGGTGCACTGCTAGAATACCATCGACAGCAGAGAGTGAAACGCCTACGATGCGCGGAAGAGGGAGGACAGGACGCAGTCGACGGAGCGATAGAAGAAGACGGTCAGCGGCAGCGAAGTACCCAACGTCAAAAAGCTATGTATCATTGACGAGTCGGTCGACACGGATGATGAGTGCGAGTGTGTGCTCAAGTGTTTAAAATGAACACGAGCCAAATAATGAGTGCCATTAGAGGGCTAAACGCCAACTCGATCGGTGTTTATGCAGCAGATCACGTGCCCAAATTTTAAAGTCTCCCTGCTGCTACTGTATTAAAGATCAATACGTCGGATAAGTCTGGTTCGCACTGGATTGCCATTTACATCGACAAAAATGGCTATGGAAACTACTTTGACATTTACGACGTCGCACCTTTCTCACAGCGACATCTCAATCGACTCCGAAGTAACTGCGTGCGATATCAATGGAATAAAAAAAATTACAAAGTGTTGATTCGCAAGTGTGCGGAGAATATTGTATTATACTTCAGTATAATTTGTGTAATGGTATTTCTCTACGCTCGTTTTGTAACATCTTTTGACGAAATACGCGTAGCCACGATGCATTAGTTGCAAAGTTTTATAAATATATTGTTAAACAATTAAAAAGTAAGAGGTACGTTCGTCGGCAAGTTAATGTGTTTTCGCGAGAGAGCTCTGTTGGAGCTGGGTGTATCAATCAATCATGTACTTCGAAAATGGAATGTTTGTCATAATAAATTTTTATACTTTTGTACACTTAGTATTTTAAGAAACATATGTACTCTCTTTATTTATTTCTAAAACATATTGGAATAAATTTAATCACATGATATTTTAATTTTGTGTTATACTTTTATTTTTACCCTCGACGTTCCGCTTGTTTCATAATTTTTAAAAAATTACCCATACATGAATATAAATATGTAGTTATTGTTTCTTAAATAATTTATGTTCTTCAATAAAATATTAATTTAAAGTTTTTGATTTTTATTATACTTTTTAACATTTTAAGACATGTACTTTTATTTCAAAAAAGAATACCCGACATTTTTTAACGATAACTTTTTTATGTGTTTTGTTTCAGAGCTGTACTTATTTCTTATTAAAACAAAAAATATTAAAATTAAAATAAAACTTTTAAGATATGTGTCTCCTTTGACTAAACAATTATTTAAATAATTGAAGATTTTATTAAATTTTTATGTGCGTATTTCGTAGAACACAGTTGACCGTTGATACATTGAATTTTATTGTACGGAGAAAATTTATTTAAACTTTCTGCTTTATTATTTTATCGAGAAAAGTTTGCAACGGAATTCCTCCGTCTTTAACATCCGTTTTTTCACCCAATCTTCGCACTAGCGGTGGTAGGGATAGCAGGATATAAGAAAGGGTGTTTCGAGCATCGACTACAGTCGTTTACCAGAAGCCACTCTGCTCGTGTACAGTAGTTGCGAAAAAAAACATCAATTTTAAAAAATGGCTAACAATGAGAACGCTAGATCCATCTGCAAAGCTGCATCGAAGATGCTTTCTAATTAGCTGCTGCTACGAAGTACTTACGCATTCATTAGATCTTACTCTAAGCGCGAAAATATAAGCCTTGAAAATCACGGTGGGTTATATAAACCTGTCGTAAAACTTGGCGGAGCTGGCTCACAGTATGTGAAGCTGGATACGAGCAGCTGGAAGCTTTTCATCGATCAAATGGAGGCTATGATTGCGTACTTAAAAAACTCATATACATTCTATCAAGATTTCGGAAAGCCATGCAAGATTTTCTTCCCCAATCGCGACCTTAATTTTACGATGGCTTGAGATGCATTCTCAAGGAGTTATTGAAGAATCTGACAGCTCGTATTGTTCACCTGTAGTTCCCAAGAAAAAGAAGGATGGAAAAATTCGTTTTTGTATTCATTTTCAAAAAATTAGTTGACGATACTCTTGATAAACTTGCAGGATATTCGACGTTTTGTACTTTGGACTTGAAGAGTGAATACTGGCAAATCAAGATTCGAGAAGAGGATAGGAAAATCACGGCTTTCTTAATCGGAAAAGGACTTTGGCAATTTACAGTTATGACATTTGGTTTATGCAACGCACCTGCGACTTTTCAACGTTTAATGGAAAAATTACTCAGAGACTATCTTTCAAAATTCTGTTTAGTCTATTTGGATGACGTTATGGTATTGGGAAAGTCATTTTATGAGATAATAATTAACCTGAAGAAAGTGTTTGTTCATTTTCAAGAAGCAGGATTACGTCTTAATAAGAAGAAATGTGTTTTCTTCAGCAGGCAAGTTAAATATTTAGGATACATCGTTTCAGAAGAAGGAAAAACAGCTGATCCAAAGAAGATTGAATCTGTTGTAAACTGGCCAATTCCTCATAACAAAAAGGCTGTGTTGAGATTCGGGAATTCTGTGGTTATTATAGGCGACTTATGAAAGGTTTTGCTGACATAGCTAAACCTTTATATAGGTTAACTGAAAAATCGGCTAAGTTCGTATGGTCAGAGGAATGTCAAAAAGCTTTTTCAAGATTAAAAGAGGTTCTTACAACACCTCCAATTTTGGCATTCCCTTCTCTTTCTTCTGAATTTATTTTAGATACTGACGCTTCTGACCATGGAATTGGGTCGGTTCTTTCTCAGAAACAAGATGGAATCGAACGTGTCATAGGTTATTATAGTAGAGTCCTTTCAAAATCAGAGAGAAATTATTGGGTCACTCGACGTGAACTCCTTGCTATTATAGAATCGTTAACAAATTTTCATCATTACCTTATCGGTAAACCTTTCATTATTAGGACTGAATTGGCTCGTTGATTAGGGAAATTGGATCAGTACAACTACAAAATTATTCACAGGAAAGGCAATTTACATGGAAATGCTGATGGACTTTCAAGACGGCCTTGTGAAGATTTCTCCTGCAAATATTGTTCCAGAGTAGAAGAAAAATTCAATAATGTAGAAACAATTTGCCGTATCATTTTTGAAGAAAACACATCAGAAGAATGGAAGAATAGTCAGGCAGAAGATGAAGCTATTTCTTTCATTTGTCAAACGAAAGAATTACAGAAGAAACCAGAATGGCAAGAGATTTCACCGATGGACGAGTTTACTAAAATCTATTGTTCTCTATGGGATTCGTTGGTACTAATTGATGAGATTTTGTATAGAGAATGGGTTTCAACGAATTTAGATTACAAAATCCGTCAATTAGTTATTCCTCAACATAAAATTAAAGATATTTTGGAAGAAGCACATGATTCACCATCTGGAGGACATTTCGGAGTAAACAAGACTTTAAATAAAATTAGAAAAAGATTTTATTGGGCTACTTGTAAAAGATCTGTGTTTCAAAGAAAGGTCCTCCAGATAAAGGTCATGGTGAGATGAAAATTTATAATTCAGGAGTTCCATTTGAAAGACTTCAAATGGATATCTTAGGCCCATTTCCACTTTCTTCTTTGGGCAATAAATACCTCTTAGTTGTGACAGACTGTTTTTCAAAATGGGTTGAAGCTTTTCCTCTCTCAAATATGAGAACAAAAACCATTGCTGAGATTTTTGTTGATCAGATTGTTTGTAGGTATGGGGTACCTTTAGAGGTAAATACTGATCAAGGAACGAATTTTGATTCGAAATTGATTAAAAATTTATCTGAGTTGTTAGGAATCAAGAAGACAAGAACGACACCATTACACCCACAATCAAATGGACAAGTAGAAAGACAACACAAAACACTTCTACACTATCTCACAAAATACATACATGAAAATCAAACAGACTGGGATCGCTGGGTTTCACTATTTTTGTTAGCTTACAAATCCTCCAAACATGCGACGACTGGAACTACTCCGGCTGAGATGTGCACCGGTTTTGATCTAAGGCTTCCTTTGGACTTGATTCGAGGATGTCGACCAGAGGAGGTCGAGATTAAAGGAGACGGGGATTACGTACACAAGCTTTGGAGGAAACTCAGCGAGATTCACAAAATGGCATGAGACCGGATTAAGTTACAATCGGAAAGAACGAAGTCTTGGTATGACAAACGAGCTCTCAACATTGAATATTCCCAAGGCCAAAAACTTTGGTTCTTCAACCCTCAAAGAACCAAAGGAAAAGCACCAAAACTCCAGTCAAATTGGGTGGGACCTTGGGAAGTTGTGAGGAAAATTAATGACGTCGTTTATTGTATTCGTCGTTCACCATCAAATTCAAGATAGTCAACAGCAATCGTCTTGGGACTTACACTGAGAGAGACACCCGATAATGAAGACTGCTCTGCTCACGGTTCTTTTGAGCAATGGTTTTTCCCGTGGGCGTGAAGGTAAATACCGGAGCAGGGACTTGAGGTGAGGTTCCACACCATGTCAACTTCCCCCTCTTGTCTGAAGACCGATTTCGACCAAATAAAAAGGATGATTGAAGTAGATTGTTCAAGAGACGGATCCGTCTTAGTCCTGTTAAGTGATGATTGGTATCGCATCTGTAAGCATTGCTCGGTAACTTGATGCCAAGGATGGGTCAAGGTAGAGGATGTTGGTGTCGGTTCCTATAAGTCATCATTGGATTGTAAGAGGATCAACCCGCTTGAAGGATGGATGGTTATGATTGTCGGGACGACAATCTGAAAAGGAGAGGACAATGTTGTGACCGAGCTTGAACGTTGCGCGATTCGAACACCGAGAATCGCGCATAGCAACCCCTAGCAACGAGATCAACGACGTCGCGGATGTTATTGTTTATGTTTAGTCTGATTCTAACAGCTGTTGAGAATAGTTGTGTTTACGTTCGAATAAAGAGTCCGAGTTTAAGTGTGCTTTTCTATAAATACGTGTTGTCATTCTCATTATTTGAACCCGATAATAACAATATGTAACGTCTAACAAGATTTTTTAGAGTACCATTACTAGTAATTAATCAAATAGAAGATAATCCTTTTGATTCGAAAGTCTAAATATGCTATTATTTTTAGCTGTAATATATTCCGAAGTACATTTAAAGGGATACCTAAAAGCAAGACACCAAAAGCTCAATTTTTTTGATAATCACTTATATACTAAAGCTTTTCTGGATTACTTTTAGTTAAATATTTTTTTAACATTTTTTTTTCAGAAAACAAACTAATTTTTTTAAAATTAAAATCAAAACTAAAAAAACTTTTTGACGTGAAACTTTTATGGACACGTTAGACATTTGGGCGTTAGTTACATTTAAAAGATGAGCTCTTAGCTTTGGAATGACACTGCAGAAGCGCGTCACGCCCCGGACCAGCCGCTTTGGGACAAAAACCAGATGGTCCGGCTCCCTGCCGCCGTCTTGCACTGCACAGTCAAAGAAAAACAGAGAGGAAGGAAGGCAGAAAGAAAGAGAGGAGAGAGGGAGGAAAAAGGGAGATAGATATAGAGAGAGAGAGAGGGAGAGAGAGAGAAAGAGATATTTGATTTAAATTATTTATTAACCCGAGGACTAACTTTGTCCCATTGGGCATCATGAACAATATAAACAAACTGAGTACAACAATTGTTTTATATAGTACAAAAAATAAATATAATTAGATATAATATACTGTGTATATATAAAGAGCGATGTAGATCAACACGATTAGAATTTTACATTGTACATTGTAGAATTTATATGAACTGGGTTGGCCATGAGGGAGGTTGAGTGTTGTCGTATGAGGAAAGTTTTTGGAAGGAGCCGATTTGACCAGCGCACATCTTGATCTGCCGTTTGTATAAAATTACTAATCAGGCACTCAGGCCGTTCAGTCTCAAAAAGTGAAAAAATCAATGCACCTAGAAAGTACTCTCCACGGGCCTTAACCTTAAGCCACCCCAACCGCTTGCGGTAGGGGGTACCATAATTTCTCCAACGAATATTTCCAAATACAAATCTAACGCACGCGTTTTGAACTCTTTGGAGCTTAACATCATATTCCTCGATGATATCAAAGTAGACAAGGTAGACATAGTTAAAGGTGGGAAGTATGAGTTATTGAACGAGGGATTTACGGACAGAAAATGAGAGTGCATGTTTATGGGGTCTAAGTTGTCGTAGTGAACCAAATACTCGCTGGCAAATGTAAGAGGCATGTTTCTCCCCGCTGAGATCCGGCCTCAGCCTGAGGTCAAGATACTTTACTTCTGACACAAAAGGCATAGGAGAGCCATTTACTGTAAAACGGGGAAAATCAGCTTTGCTGACCGTCGCCAAGTTTAGTGTACTACCAAGAAACATTGCTTTCATTTTCACTAAATTGAGAGTAAAACCATTAGAGGTTGCCCAGTTATATATGGCTGTAGCATCAGATGAAACTATGGCGATGGTATCAACAAACTCATACCATATAGAATATTGCTTGACGCAGGTGAATGGGATTGTGAGTGTGTGAGGGAAAGGTGTGAATTAGATGAGTTAAAAATGGAAGCAAGTTGGTAAATAGATACATACATACATATATATATATATATATATATATATATATATATATATATATATATATATATATAACTGATTTAGTAGGGTGACACTTATAATATTTACGATCAAACTTATCCGGAGGATCTTTCGCGTTCAAAATATATATATTTTAATCGCCATCATGGCGTCGAACGCGAAAGATCCTCCGGATAAGTCTGATCGTAAATATTATAAGTGTCACCCTACTAAATCAGTTAAAACAAAAATAAAATTTTTGCCCGAAAATACAATTTTCGCACGAAAATACAATTTTCGCACGAAAATACAATTTTGCACAAAAATACAATTTTCGCACAAACATACAATTTTCGCATTATTTTAGAATAATATTTTTTTCAAATAATCTTTCTTTTATTATCTCCTTAATAGTTTGATTTGGATCTTTTGTGTTTTTAAATTTTGACCAATTTATTTTCATAGCATTGTTTAATAATGTTTTGTAATTATAATAATACCTGTCAAATTTTGTCTCTTTATTTGAGTTAGATCTACCATTCTTCATTTCTAAAAATAATGGATAATGATTAGTTATGGGCACCATAAGTATTAGTAATTTAGTGATGAGGAAGTCTGTTTTGATAAAAATGTTATCAATACACTTTCCTTCATCCGTAATTATACTTGATGGTCTTGTGGTATTTGTAAATCCTGGGAGAAAATCTTTTTCCAATAGGTTGTTTAGGAAATCTACGCTGATAGCATTATAATCCTGTATATTTATATTACAATTGCCAATTATAATATGATTTTTTGCTTTTCTTTTTTGTTCTAAATAAGTTTTGAAATTCAGATTAAATTCAGTACAATTCAGACCGTGTAATCTATATTGAGATGAAATTTCTAGTTGTTTATTATCATTTAATGTAATTGTAGTGTTTGATATTTTTAGTTTGCCTGTTTCTATCGTTTCATTAGTGTGTATAATATTTTCTTTTACGTATACCACTACACCATCATTTTTATTAATTTTCCCGAAGTTATAATATAATTTGTAGTTCTTAATTCTATAATAATGATAATGAGTTAAATTCCATACCTCTGTACATACAATAACATATGGTTTTATCTTAAGACTTTTAATAAAGATTTTAAGCTTCTCAAAATTGGCATTTAAGCTTCTAATATTTAAGTATAAAATCAAACTATTGTTACTATTTCTTTCTTTGTTAAAAGTCTCAAGATCCCTATATAATCTCTCTTGTTTGTGAATGTTATTTTGTATTTCTTCAATGAAGTTTATTTGTGCTTCCATTATGTAGTTGCTGCTGATTCTGGTGTAGGTTCTGGTCTTGTTGATAATGTCAGTTGTTCTTTGTTTTGTTGTTGTGTAGAGGAATTGGCTGCGCTTAGTTTATTTACTATACTCTTCACTGATTCTACATGCCTTTGGTAAAGTAGTTTATTATTTTGTATATTACGTATGTGTTGTAGTGCACTTGATTCATTCCATGTTGGTAATATAGGCGCGGCCGGGTAATCAATAGAGTTAATATATTTTTTTATTTTATTTTTAAGTATACTACGCTTGAGTCTGTCTGTTGGTAAGAGATCCGTTGGTAAGCTTGTTCTGTATTTAGTATTGTTATAATTGCGGTTAACATATTCCGTTTTGGTATTCTTACATTGACTCACATGGTGTTTGTCAGAGCGCTTAATACATGCAGATTCATTTCTATATTTGGATGCATTATGTCCATATCTTCCACAGTTGAAGCAAGGGGTGACGTTTATCAGATCATAAGCTTTGCACAATTCATGACCTACAAAGATCTTGTTATTGTTTTCACATATAACCTTGTATTGTTTCTGGTGATACTTCCATTAGAATTGTACTGGTTTTGTTTATTTTATTAGTGTATATGTGCAGTACTGTGCAATTGTTATTAAATTGCTTGAAATTTCTTTCATTGATATAATTTTCTATATCCTGTTCTTCCATATTTGTATTATTACCTTGTTGTTCTATCTTGATTTCACAATTTATTAGGTAATTGTTTAGAACAGTTTCCGCTGTTTCTAGACTTTTCATATTCATACAACTAATTTCTATTTCTTTATCATTCTCCTTGCGAATGAATTTAGTTTTGATATTCTTCTCTGAAACTAAGCAGTTCGTGAGTAATTCCATTGTACTTTCCTGCTTGGGGTCATTGGCCTTAATCGTTATTCTAGGAACTCGCTTCGGTTTCGTCCTAATATTATCGTCGTAATCTCATCACTTCTGCATATGTTTTATTACTTATCGGTATCTCAGTATTTTTTTGTTTTTGCAGTACTATAAAGTCTTTCTGCAATTGGTTTTTATCTTGCAATTCTGTCACTAGTTGCTTGAGTAAGGTATTCTCAGCTATTAAATGGTCCATTTCACTTTTATCGTCTTTGATTGTTGCATTATGTTTTTCGACTGTTTTGTTGTCTAGTTTTTGCAACAATTCTTCTCTGATTTCTTCAGATTTTTTCAGATTTATTAGTGCAATCATTTTTTTTTCCACATCACTTAGCATATGTTCATCAGATTTATAGGTTATGTCTCTTAAAATATGGTCTGGGCAAATTATGAGATGTTCACCTACATATTTGGGATGTTTTATTTTATCGAAATCACTCTTATGGTATGCATTTTCACAGATTATGCAAATCACTGTTTTAACTGATTTAGTAGGGTGACACTTATAATATTTACGATCAAACTTATCCGGAGGATCTTTCGCGTTCAAAATATATATATTTTAATCGCCATCATGGCGTCGAACGCGAAAGATCCTCCGGATAAGTCTGATCGTAAATATTATAAGTGTCACCCTACTAAATCAGTTAAAACAGTGATTTGCATAATCTGTGAAAATGCATACCATAAGAGTGATTTCGATAAAATAAAACATCCCAAATATGTAGGTGAACATCTCATAATTTGCCCAGACCATATTTTAAGAGACATAACCTATAAATCTGATGAACATATGCTAAGTGATGTGGAAAAAAAAATGATTGCACTAATAAATCTGAAAAAATCTGAAGAAATCAGAGAAGAATTGTTGCAAAAACTAGACAACAAAACAGTCGAAAAACATAATGCAACAATCAAAGACGATAAAAGTGAAATGGACCATTTAATAGCTGAGAATACCTTACTCAAGCAACTAGTGACAGAATTGCAAGATAAAAACCAATTGCAGAAAGACTTTATAGTACTGCAAAAACAAAAAAATACTGAGATACCGATAAGTAATAAAACATATGCAGAAGTGATGAGATTACGACGATAATATTAGGACGAAACCGAAGCGAGTTCCTAGAATAACGATTAAGGCCAATGACCCCAAGCAGGAAAGTACAATGGAATTACTCACGAACTGCTTAGTTTCAGAGAAGAATATCAAAACTAAATTCATTCGCAAGGAGAATGATAAAGAAATAGAAATTAGTTGTATGAATATGAAAAGTCTAGAAACAGCGGAAACTGTTCTAAACAATTACCTAATAAATTGTGAAATCAAGATAGAACAACAAGGTAATAATACAAATATGGAAGAACAGGATATAGAAAATTATATCAATGAAAGAAATTTCAAGCAATTTAATAACAATTGCACAGTACTGCACATATACACTAATAAAATAAACAAAACCAGTACAATTCTAATGGAAGTATCACCAGAAACAATACAAGGTTATATGTGAAAACAATAACAAGATCTTTGTAGGTCATGAATTGTGCAAAGCTTATGATCTGATAAACGTCACCCCTTGCTTCAACTGTGGAAGATATGGACATAATGCATCCAAATATAGAAATGAATCTGCATGTATTAAGCGCTCTGACAAACACCATGTGAGTCAATGTAAGAATACCAAAACGGAATATGTTAACCGCAATTATAACAATACTAAATACAGAACAAGCTTACCAACGGATCTCTTACCAACAGACAGACTCAAGCGTAGTATACTTAAAAATAAAATAAAAAAATATATTAACTCTATTGATTACCCGGCCGCGCCTATATTACCAACATGGAATGAATCAAGTGCACTACAACACATACGTAATATACAAAATAATAAACTACTTTACCAAAGGCATGTAGAATCAGTGAAGAGTATAGTAAATAAACTAAGCGCAGCCAATTCCTCTACACAACAACAAAACAAAGAACAACTGACATTATCAACAAGACCAGAACCTACACCAGAATCAGCAGCAACTACATAATGGAAGCACAAATAAACTTCATTGAAGAAATACAAAATAGCATTCACAAACAAGAGAGATTATATAGGGATCTTGAGACTTTTAACAAAGAAAGAAATAGTAACAATAGTTTGATTTTATACTTAAATATTAGAAGCTTAAATGCCAATTTTGAGAAGCTTAAAATCTTTATTAAAAGTCTTAAGATAAAACCATATGTTATTGTATGTACAGAGGTATGGAATTTAACTCATTATCATTATTATAGAATTAAGAACTACAAATTATATTATAACTTCGGGAAAATTAATAAAAATGATGGTGTAGTGGTATACGTAAAAGAAAATATTATACACACTAATGAAACGATAGAAACAGGCAAACTAAAAATATCAAACACTACAATTACATTAAATGATAATAAACAACTAGAAATTTCATCTCAATATAGATTACACGGTCTGAATTGTACTGAATTTAATCTGAATTTCAAAACTTATTTAGAACAAAAAAGAAAAGCAAAAAATCATATTATAATTGGCAATTGTAATATAAATATACAGGATTATAATGCTATCAGCGTAGATTTCCTAAACAACCTATTGGAAAAAGATTTTCTCCCAGGATTTACAAATACCACAAGACCATCAAGTATAATTACGGATGAAGGAAAGTGTATTGATAACATTTTTATCAAAACAGACTTCCTCATCACTAAATTACTAATACTTATGGTGCCCATAACTAATCATTATCCATTATTTTTAGAAATGAAGAATGGTAGATCTAACTCAAATAAAGAGACAAAATTTGACAGGTATTATTATAATTACAAAACATTATTAAACAATGCTATGAAAATAAATTGGTCAAAATTTAAAAACACAAAAGATCCAAATCAAACTATTAAGGAGATAATAAAAGAAAGATTATTTGAAAAAAATATTATTCTAAAATAATGCGAAAATTGTATGTTTGTGCGAAAATTGTATTTTTGTGCAAAATTGTATTTTCGTGCGAAAATTGTATTTTCGTGCGAAAATTGTATTTTCGTGCGAAAATTGTATTTTCGGGCAAAAATTGTATTTTCGGGCAAAAATTGTATTTTTGTGCGAAAATTGTATTTTTGTGCGAATATTGTATTTTTGTGTGAATATTGTATGAAAGTGATTCATTACCCCCTCGGGTAGAAAACAAAACCCTCGAGCGGAATGTGGGTATTCTCTGCCCTAGGAGAGTAACATAACGCACTTTCTGCCCGCTTCGTATATGCACGAAAAATCACCCTTTCTGTGCAGGTAGGGAAAAAAATAGCATGTGCATCATGGGTAGAAGGCGATTAACACACTTCTGCTGATTGTTACCCTTGTCTCGGCACCCTTTGACATCCCTCAGCTCGCCTTCAGCTCCTCTCAGACTGCTCGGGTGGCCTCGACTCGGTCTGTAGTACGCACTTGCGGTAATCGCCTACTTGCCGCCCTTGATACACAATATACTATTTTGTAACGAATACGATGACTACACATGTTTAGACGATTATTTTTTGATCATAACACCTTTGTAATTTAAGGGTTGAGGATGGATTTTATGCCACTTATAAAAATTACATACTTTCCATTTTTTATAGTTATCTCACTTTTACAACCCCTTCAAGGAGCTTGTGACGCGTGTTGTAGAATAGATAGGGTGGTTTTGAAAAAATCGAAACATCTAGGGTCATCGATTCATCAATTTTCTCCCGGATATAATATAATCGTTGGAAGAAATAGTCTTCGCCTCTAAGAACACACGCAACAGTATCAGAAATCTTTTTTTCAATTCTATCTCATTTTCTCTGTCTATACTTTCTGTATTTAATGTGTTAGATAGAAAATAATATTGGAAATGGAAAGCACGCCCAATGTTAGCCCTTGAAAACATGTTTTCATCACAAAATCTCTTTTTTAGTGTCCGCAATATTCGAGAATCCGAAGGTATCCCGCAGGTGCAAGTGAGTAAGCATTTTGGTGATATTTGTGTTATAAACTATATTAATTTCTATATTATTATTATCAAAAAAGTTTATACATTGTTAAAGAACTGTAAGGAGTTATAAATATACTAATGTAAACAATGTTTATCAACTTTAATCACGTCTTTTAAATAATTTTTTAATCATTTAAACCTGATAAATACAAAAATCAATTTTTTTTTCAAAAAAGGCCCGACAGATGATTTTGAATTTGATCTTAAAATGTTTATGGAGTGCCATGTGACAATGATCTACAAAAAAATTCCATTTTGTTTCACTTTTCAGTTAAAACTAGTTCAGTTGCACCGTGAGTATAACACCAAAACTTCTCACTTGCGTTTTAATATCTATGCGTTGTCCATCGACCAGTATCGGCGGTAATATTTGCTCCGATAAATAATTAATATTTTGTGAGCTTCCAAATATAATAGCCTTAATCTTGCTAGGGTTAAGCTGTAAACCGTGGGCACTGGCCGAATGCGAGACTCGCTCTCCATCCTCATTCATGTGTGCAATAGCCCAGGGAAGTAGATTTGGTGGGCATTGTATATATAGCTGCAGGTCGTCAGCGAAAAACAGATTCGAGAGCTTACAAACCCGCAAGAAATTAGGACATGAATTTATAAGCGCTAAGAATATTACTGGTCCAGGAGAAGAACCCTGTGGTATACCTGATGTGACAAGGAGGAAATCGGAGCTTTCGCCCTCATCGCTTGCAACTGCTTCTTGACGCTCGCTTATATAACAGTGTAGCCAAGTAATGGCTTCAGATGGAAATTCCAGAGATTTAAGTGCCAGAAGTAGCGATTCATGATTTATGGAATCGAATGCTCTGCGAAAATCAAATAGGAGAACGAGGATGACAAGACCCTTGTTTATGCCTTCACGAACACAGTTAGCTAAATGTAATAATGCTGTTTTTGTACTATGATCGGCACGAAACCCCGATTGAGAGGGCGTTAACAATTTACTGTTTTCAAGAAAAGACATGATCTGATCGGAAATAATCTTATCGAAAATGTTTGCTAGGTGAGGGAGATTAGCTATAGGTCTGGTGTCTGTCGGTGAAGAGGGTGAGGCACATTTATTAAGGGGTACGATAAATCCTCGCTTCCAAGAAGACGGATATTTGCAAGTAGATAAGAAGTGGTTGAATATATTTGTAAGAAACGGGAGAAGAGAAATAAAGAATTTACTAAGGTACGAGCTTATTGGGGCTATGACATTTGGATTTTGGAGTGGGCAAGCAAGCGGTGTTATATACATCAATCGGCTGAATCGGTTCAAAATGAAATTTAGTGTTATCTGAATTATCGATATCACGCACTATTGAATCTAACGTGGTTAAAGATCAAGGTGGATAGACACTAGTAACTGATGATTAAAACGCGTTTAGTTCACTGAACTAAAAAATACTAGTAGAGTTTATTTATAGGAGGTTAAGCCGTCTTTACTAAGAATTCGCCATATTGCAGATTGGTCAGAGAGCAATGAGATTTCATCCCTAATGTAAGTATGATAGGCCGCGGTAAGACGTGCTTTGAGTTTTCTGCACTTACCGCGATAAAGAGACAGGATATTCTGTGATCCAGTTAGTTTTGCTCGCTTATACAACGCGTCACGCTTTTTACAAAGGCGTTTGAGCTCATGCGTCATCCACGGATCCGGGGGTATGGTAAACACACGCGTCTTTACAGGTGCATGGTTATCTAATTGCTTAGCAATAATTTTATTAAATGTATCAACTGAAAATGATGGGTCTGCCGGAGTTTCTTCGTGCAAATTATTAAAATATTTAGTTAAGTCATCAACCACGTCGCGTGCAAGGTGATCGATGTTGCAATTTCTAAAATTACAAAAAGTTACTTTCTTAGGTTCAAAACCAGTCGCTAAAATATCGTATTGCAGCTTCATAGCATGATATCCTGCTGCGATAGGCGTGGATGAAGTAGAAAAAGATTTAACTTTACTCGAGCTACCAGTGAGTGCTAGATCAATAAAAGAAGGTTGACGATCTCCGTAGTGCGTGGGTCCGAATGGCACGAGATAAAGTGCGTGTTCATTTATAAGATTAGATAAATGATTTGCATGGAAATTTGTACTAAGCATATTAGCATTAAAATTACCTATTATTATAATGTTTTTATACGATAGGATGAAATCGCTAAACTTAAGAAAGAATTCTTGCAAAACAAAACCACCAGGTTCGATAAACTACAGCAAAAAGTAATTTAGGACTATTGGACAACGAAGATGTAGAAATTTCAACTAGTATAAATTCTTGTACATAATCGCGAGCACCAATCGATAATAGATTACGATCGTTTCTTATAAAATTATAATCTTCGATACGCATTCATGACGAACAAAATTTAGGATCGCGCTAGGTTTCTGTAATGCCTAGGATATGAGGTGAGAACTTGTTAATAAAATTACGTACAATATCACGTTTACGCCGCAAAGAATTTATATTGAAATGGGAAATACGTAGAAAATCCCCAAGCTTATATGACTGTTGGTTCGGGAACGTTGGCAGTCAGATACGTTTGGCTAGGTATGCTTCAGAAAAACTGTTATGCGGTTGGCCTCCGAGTTTCAACGCACATAAATAAATTCATTTCGGACCCAAACTCGATCATAACCAAATGGACCAGCTCTAGCACGCACTTCCTTAAGTAGCTTATACACACGCGATGGTAGTCATTCATTAAGGTACAGCTTCTTCTGCAAGATACTTTCAAGTTCAGGAAATATGGTGGCAAGCAGTGATCACCATGTATAATCGTCAAACGCATAACCTCATTGCGAACTTATACCAATTTTAATGATACGAGAATTGAGAAAAAATTGAGCACAGAGCTGACGGCCTGATTTGCATTCGGTTTAGTCACGTTATCGACCCAACGGTAAGTTAAAACATCGCTTAAAATTCGAAAGGCGCCGATTTTATGAAAAATCTATGTAATAATATTTACATCAGAAAGCGAGGTTTTGCTAGGTAGACCGGAGATGATGATCTCAGCGGTGGTCTCAAAGTGAGAAATAACATTGCCTGAGAATTTTTTAAGCATATCCAACTCTGCATATACGCGCGCAAACTGCTGTTCCAAATCCGTAAGTCGGATTTCCTGTCCATTCACCATGGAGGATAATTCGGTAAATTTGTTCTCTAGGAAAGACATTCTATTATCGAGGTTCGCCTTGGATAACAGGTGACTTTTATAAATACAGAAAGCTTCTGGTATCGAACGTATCAAATTGCTCAAGCTTGTCGACAATTGAAACTTTGTGAATTGATTAGGGATTACAATCTAACGACTTATTTTGTGAAAGTGGATTAGGTGGTATGGTATTGGCTAGAGCGCCGGGATTTGTTTGTACACTGGTTTGAATTGGATAGGGTAGAACCGAGATAGTACTTGCCACAGTAGAAGTAGTAGAGAGAGAAAGAGAGAGAGATAGATAGATAGATAGATATACTTTTTATTTTCGAAATAAATCAAAAAGTATACAGAAAATATGTATGTAAGCTTCTTTCATAGTTATCATATTTGTTCGCACGTAAAATCGTAGCTCGTCACAGTTCATGTTTATGACATATCGTCAATTTGTTTGCATTCGCTCGTCCCGTAGTTAATATTGAAAAAATTGCACACGCATAACTTATTAAAATTCATCTATCACGTCAATAATTAAGATACTCATGCACACTACGACCTCATTCATACATCAATTCATGCTTATAAATACAATCATACTGGTTAAAATAAAAGTATAAAAAATACAGTCAGTATACAGTAATGGTGAATAAATAAATAAATAAATAAATAATAAGAAGGACGGATACATTGCATAGAGAAAGCTTCGTATACGCAGCGTATGTTCAGCCGCTTAGATTTTGTTGGTCACCGCTCTGTTGCCTGAGATATCTAATCAAAGCTATTTTATATTTGCATATGGACAGGAGATATCTCACACCGCAGGGGAGGGTGTTCCAGAACCACGAACCCTGGGAGAGAGAGAGAGAGAGAGAGAGAGAGAGAGAGAGAGAGAGAGAGAGAGAGAGAGAGAGAGAGAGAGAGAGAGAAAGAGAGAGTGAAAGAGACAGAGAGAGAGTGAGAGAGAGAGAGAGAGAGAGAGAGGGGGGTAGCAAACGTAGACAAGAGAATGTGGTGCATGTATATGCACCTTTTCACTGTGTGTAAAGTATAGTCGAGTGTCCTGCATTGGTATAGGAACAGAGGACGAGAGAACAGATTGATAAATTCTTGTTGAATTTGCATTAAAGTTATGGTGAAAAAAAAATTCTTCTGGTTTCATTGGCTCATATATCACGTATCGAAGCAGATTTATTAGTACGTATACGCTCACGACGTATGGCATAATCATCAAATCGAATAAACAAAATTCTACGCAGTTGATGCCCGTTATAGTACAAAACCGACCGTGCGCTATCAGAAAAACGCCTACAAGGGTTCCTTTTGTGTAAGACATAAAGGCTTAAATACCTCGTAAATGTCCCCTATACTAAAATGTTGCCTACAAATGTCGAATATAATGTCGAGGAAACGATTCTCCAATAAGATAAAAGTCGCACTCTTTGAAAAACGGTAGGTGGGTGCCCCGGGTGTTCAACAACGTCGCACATTTCGGGTATTGGCATAAGGGTTAAAATGATTGAAATATAAGCTCTGTGGAATTTTTTGAAGAAGGCCCGTTTTTGGTCAACTTTAAGAAATTATAAAATTATATATATACACCGCATCTTTCCAACGATTTGCATTCCTAAATTGCCGACACTTGAGGCCTCTCATTTTGCCCCCTAAATTTTTTCACATCTTTTCATTCAAATGTCCTCAATGATGCTCCGACCGCTCAAATTAAAGGTTTTAATGTCAGCTTTCTTTTCACCGTGCGTCTAATTGTCCGCAATGTATAATACCTTACGTAAATTACGTCAGACTTTAATAGTATGTCGTTTACTTTAGGTGGAAAAATCAAGTTAGTAAAAATTCACAGTTATAATATATGTTAAAAAGCCAAATCCAAACCAAGTGCATTAGTTTCTAGGATGTTTGAGCTAAGTTTTCTGAAAGTTAGAACTCAAGGGGTTGTAATAGAACCAAGTTACAGGGGTGTACTTGACGATTTCCGAAGAAGTACCTATCTTCCATGGGCTATAACTTTGGTTATACGAAACGATTTTGAACGTATCAAAAACGGAATTAAAGGTCTTTCCAAAACAGAAAATGTGAGATTTGGTAGACCTAAATCCGTTTTGATTACGTAAAATGGAAATCGATCAAGCATAACCTAAAGAACACGAAATTACAGATTTACATTTATCACTCTAGAGGTGACCCATTATGCTGCCAAGTCTAATATTATTTTTTTTCTGAAAGTTTGTAAAAATATGAAGAATTCGTTTTTTGGCCATGTATGAATGTGAATATTGTATGAAAGTGATTCATTACCCCCTCGGGTAGAAAACAAAACCCTCGAGCATAACCTAAAGAACACGAAATTACAGATTTACATTTATCACTCTAGAGGTGACCCATTATGCTGCCAAGTCTAATATTATTTTTTTTCTGAAAGTTTGTAAAAATATGAAGAATTCGTTTTTTGGCCATGTATGAAAATTGAGAACACTACTGGGTCACACAGTGGACTTTAGAGGCTGACATTTTTTATATGAAAGGTACTTTCATATAAAAAATCAGCGACAAGTAACAAAGACTCGAGTGCGCACGGATTTTTAAAATTTGTTTGGAATGAGTCGTATATATATGTATGGGCGATTCTCTGTGAAATCGATGACAAATAAATTTTTGTTTTCTCTAACCAATTTTAACATGTATATAGGGTTCTTATAATTGTCTATGAATTTTTTCAGATTTTTTGACCAAGTATGTTCGAGTTACAGTGGGTCAAAGAATGTAATTGTAGCATTTTTTGCATTTTCGATCTGTTTTGAATGATTTTTAGCTCAATAGGAGTGCATTCGACAAAAAACTTGAATCTGTACTTTTTTATGCAAATTTTCTGATTTTAAAAAAAAATATTTTCAAGGTCATATGACCGTTTATTACATGGATTTAGTTCATTTTAAAACTCAAATGTTAAAAAAGAGAGTTCGATCACTCGGTCGACTACCAAAAAATTCATGGAGATACCTTTTTTTAGTACAAAAAGAACCTGTATACGTCCCAGAGCGGCAATCGAGCTGTATTTCTTGCTAAAAATAAAAATAACAGTCAAATTATGCTAAAATATGATTAATATGCCTATTTAGTACCATTAATAATGGGTTCGATCATTCGGCTCAATAATTTGACTATTATCTCTATTTTTAGCAAGAAATGCAGCTTTATTATGGTATTGAAACTATATCAGATTCTTTTGTACTAATATAAGCTACCTTCATAATTTTTATAGTGATGATCCATGTAGTCGAACCCATTATTATAGGTGCTACATAGGCATTTTAATCATATTTTAGCATAATTTGACTGTTATTTATATTTTTAGCAAGAATTACAGCTTGATTATAATTCAGGGAGTTATACAGGTACTTTTGTACTAAAAAAGGCATCTGCATGAATTTTTTGGTGTTGAGCCGAATGATCGAACCCATTATTAATGATGCTAAATAGGCATTTTAATCATATTTTAGAATAATTTGACTGTTATTTATATTTTTAGCTAGAAATGCAGCTCAATTGCCGTTCTGGGACATGTACAGGTACCTTTGTATTAAAAAAAGGAATCTCCATGAATTTTTTGGTAGTCGATCGAGTGATCAAACTCTTATCTTTTCAACTTTTGAGTTTGGAAATGAGCTAAATCCATGTAATGAAGGGTCATATGATCTTGTAAATATTTTTTTTTTAAAAATTCAGAAAATTTGCATAAAAAAGTACAGATTTAATTTTTGCGTTAAATGCACTCCTATTGAACTAAGAATCATTCAAAACAACACCAAAATGCAAAAAATGATAAAATTACCGTCATTGGCCCACTGTAACTCGAACATACTTGGTCAAAAAATCTGAAAAAATTCATAGACAATTATAAGAACCCTATATACATGTTAAAATTGGTTAGAGAAAAAAAATTTATTTGTTTTCGATTTCACAGAGAATCGCTCATATATTTTTAAAAATTATTTTTATTTGTTACTTAATGTCAATACGCGATTCCAAACGAAGATCGCCACCTATAAATCCTGGTCGGTGAGTCAATAAGAATTGGGGAGATGGAACTACGTGTTCTTCTCCTGGTAGATTCATACGGACTTGCCGTTTAAGTTTTATAAGTAACGCTCGCCGTTTAGCATAGTGAATATATATGTTAAGTATCTATATATTTTAATTGAATAATTTTTTCAAAAGAAGAAAAATCAAAACAATATTTTTAGTTGTTTATATTATGCGTATACTTAAGGGAGTAGTCGTACTAATTAATTTTCATATGAATTTACAATTTTAACCATCATAACTATCACCATTTTAACATTAAAAATTATATTATATATCACTAGTCAAAATTTCAGAAAGCTTAGTGTCATGGTAAATGAGATACTTATTTTCGTTACTGATACATTTTTTGTATAGGTAAGTTTTAGTGTTTTCTTAGAATTTGTTAAAAAAACTAATATGTTACATAAAATAACTATACCTACATTTTAAGTAAAAAAAAGAGCAGCCATCATATAGGAACATTAGGCCAGTCAAATAGAGCAGAGAAAATAATAAAATTTGCATTAATTGATACCCGGACTTTGACATGACAAATTTATGCAAAACATGCATCTAAAGATAATGTATATTTTTTAAACCACCCATTTGTTTACTTGAGCCCGTGGAAAATCAAAGAAGGTTGTAAAAACCGCGCTTGGACGCCTATAACATGACTCGAGTAATAAAATCATAAAAAGTAAAAAAATTACAATTATAGGTGTCCAAAATACCTACAAAATAACCGCTGTAAAGTTAAAATGGTCAGTTTATTAATTAACAAAAAATAAAAAAACCGTCAACAAAATTGAAACTTGATACAATATAGTTTTCGATATGATATAAGTGTCCACCAATTTTTAGCCAAAAATATTTTATTGTTAACGAGAGATTCTATTCGGCAAATAAAAAAGCGCTGCCGTATAACTTAATTTCTACAGAATCTCGGAGGTGAAAAATTACGTTCGAGGTCTCATTCTCTTCCTAAAGAGTTCTACTATCATGTACAACTGGAAAATTATTGATTTTTCAACTTTAATGTCTTTTAAAATGCCACCCAAAACATGTCGGTATATACAAATGCAATAACTTTTGCAATGAAACTGTAATTCAATTTGCGTTTGGAGTATTTTTATGGTAATTGTCAAATGAAATTTTTTTAGATAAATAGCAGTGGGACGAAAATAATTTTTCTCTTTTTTTAATTATTGTGACTTTTATTTGCAATATTAAGATAGTTAGTGTATATGTAAAAAAATAGATTATATCAAGTGTTGTATTGTTGTGTAAAAAATGAATGAAGTAGAGGTACGAGCGCGAGCCTCGAGCCTAGCGAGTTGGGGAACGGCGTCGTCGGCGGCGGCGGCGGCGGCGGCTCGGTGACCCGCGCTCGAAAAATCTGCTTTTCAGGCTTCAAATCTATTCAATTTTCATTATCTCGACTCTACAATAACGAAAATAGATGATTTGTTTTTATATGGGGTACCGCATCGAGCTGGTTCTGAAGTTGCCATCTGCTTTTTAAGGAAACATTATTGAACCGTCGAAAAATGCTGTTTTTCTTTTTCTTATTTATATTTTTGCTTCTATATCAATAATTATGGTATTTCATATAATTGTACTTACTTTCATTTGTTTATCAAGTAATAAGAAAATACACTTTACCTTTTCTATTTTTGTAAATACCAATTTTTGGAAATCATTTGAATAAACGTCCCGTCAATTATCGGTAATTATTACAAAATATTTAAATTGTTATATTTATTATAATGACATTTAGACTTTTAACGTAAGTTTGTTTTTATTAATAGCATAATAATTGAAACAATGTGAATTAATGTTTAATGTATTTGTAATGGACACAACTTTTACTTTCAACAATGAATAAAAACCAATAATTGTAAGTACAAAATTTGTAGACCGTTGAAGAGTATAAAAGTATTTTGAATAAGTTATCGAAAAATGATAGACCAAATGGATTAGAAGACTCTCAGGTATACGGGGATATTGGGCCTTTGAGTCCACAGTAGAAGAAACGTAGGCGCATGCGTATACCCTAAGCTATTCTTAGGGAGCAAGAAGACGATGAACAAGAAGAAGTTGAGTTATGTGTACATAACATTGAAAACAAAAGCGAAAACACTTATGTTAGCATTAAGAGGCGAAAATTAAATGAATAAAAATACAATCGTATATGATACATTTATTTTCATTGTACCTTTATTATCTTTGTTTTTATCATACCTTAATTTTCTCAATTGATGAACATAAATTTTGACATTATACATTTATTATACCTGAAATTGAATATTTATCTTTGAATTATGATAAAAAGCAAATAATAAAAGGATACAACCATGTAATTATTGAAATAATTGTATAAAATCTGCTATTTTCAAAAATGACTTTTTTCTTACTACTTGTTAAACAAATGCAAGTAAGAACAATTATATGAAATACCATAATTATTGATATAGAAGCAAAAATATAAATAAAAAAAAGAAAAACAGCATTTTTCGACGGTCCAATAATGTTTCCCTAAAAAGCAGATGGCAACTTCATGACCAGCTCGATGCGGTACCCCATATAAAAACAAATCATCCATTTTCGTTATTGCAGAGTCGAGATAATGAAGGTTGAACAGATTTGAAGCCTAAAAAGCAGTTTTCACGATAAGGCTCGAGGCTCGCGCGCGTACCTCTACTTCATTTATTCTTTACACAACAAAACTTTATATATAATCTATTTCTCTTTTACATTTACAGTATCTATCTAGGTATATGATGAAATTTTTTTCAATCTTTAATATTGCAAATGGAAGTCACAATAATTATTAAAAAAAAATCATTTTCGTCCCACTGTTATCTAACTAAAAGAATTTAATTTCAAAGTTACAATAAAAATACTACGTTTTCAAATATCCTAACGCAGATTGAATTACAGTTTTATTGACAAAGTTATTGCATTTGTTTATACCGACATTTTTTGGCCGCCATCTTCAAAGAAATTAAAGTTGAAAAAACAATAATTTTCGATTTGTGTATGATAGTAGAACTCTTTAAAAAGAGAATGAGACCTCAAACATCGCTTTTCACCGCCGAGATTCTGTAGAAATTAAAATTATAAATGAAAGTCACTGTCAAGTTCGCTAAAGAACAAAATCAGCGTTTCATACTTTACGAAAAGAATAAAATGCTATTTTTATTCTTTCTAACGTCAATTTTTATTCTATTAGGTTTAGAGTGTAAATGAAATATTTTTGGCTAAAAATTGGTGTACATTATTATCATAACGAAAGCTATATTCTATCAAAGTTTCAGATCCTAATTTTTTAATCTGCACGAGTAATTAACAATGAAAAATACGGTGTTTTTTGACAGTTTTTTATTTTTTGTTATTAACAAGTTGACCATTTTTAACTTTACAGCGGCTATTTTGTAGGTATTTTGAATACCTATAATAGTATTTTTTTTACTTCTTATGATTGTATTATTCGAGTCCTGTTAGGCGTTAAAATCCGGTTTTTCCAACCTTCTTTGATTTTTGACGGGCTCCAGTAAACAAATCAGTGGTTTAAAACATATACATTATCTCTAGCTGATACCAATGTTAAATTTGCCTTCGCAGTATCGGACTTTATAAGTATTTTTTCTCGACTTGTATTACAAAAATATCATTTTTAAGATATTATTTGGTCCCTACCGTGCCCTTATGAGCTAGTCTTAAAAATGTATAATTTAATCTTATATTTCTTTCTCTGGCTGTTCGCAGTCGATTAGGTTGAAACTTCCAGGGTAGCTTCAATTTTTATCAAAAAGTTTGAGGAAATTTATCTAAGATACCTTCATTGGCAAACATAACCTAAAACTGGCAATTGAGTATACTACTAGAATTGAAAATCAGTTGCGTCCTAACCGTCAAAAATATTTTTTCTTCCAGTTAACATTCGTGTCTTAAAACCGGCTATTTTTAGACATTTTTAATAACCTCAATTTTTGATGATTGTTCAACAACCAAAATTATTTTGAAACCTTTGTTCCAAATAGTATCAACAGAAAAATTAACACACCATAGGATATAAAAATATGGAAGTTATAGCAGTCTCTGTAATGCATCGCTTTACTAACATCTTAAATGGGATCTCTTATAGTTTGATGTAATTTACTTCACGTATATACGTCAATAGTATGACCTATTTTTAGTGTGAAAAATAGCGAAAAAGTGAGAAAGAAATAGTTTCTCGTGATTTTGAGTATCGTGCACCTTTTCAAAAATTCTGCAAAAATTCACACAAGTAAAAAAGCAAATAAGGAATACAAATAATTTTTTTTTTAATTTTTTGTCATGTGAATTAGTACAAAAAATGTTAGAAATTTTAAAATACAATTTTGAGGATCTTTTTACCGATTAAGATATCTTAGAAAATTCTCCTCAAATTTTGTGATAAAGAGTGAAGCAACCCTGGAAGTTTCAGCCAAAATGACCGCAGAAAGAAATAAAAGATTAAAACACATATTTTTAAGACTAGCTCATAAGGGGGAAGGGGGGGGGGCAAAAAATCTTAGAAATTATATTTCTGTAATACTAATCGAGAAAAAATACTCAATATTCGCGGTGTCCGATACCGCGAAGGCAAATTTAACATTGTTAATTGGCTAGAGCCTTTGTCATGTTAAAGGCCGGGTATCAATTAATGCAAGTCAAATGTTCTATTCTACTGGTCTACATATAGTAATCGTAAGTGTACGTTCAATGTTGTTGCTATACATGTATGTAGTGATGCAATTCCATTCAAAAGTTTATAATATGATTCCAATTTAGCATTTTTATAAGATGTTTACATTCTTTATCTATGCTTTATGCTACAATATAGTATAACTTACAATTTGAAGCACTTACAATCATATTATATGGTGATATAGGATAAAATTATCTTTTGAGTACGATTATTGCACGACTACTCCATTAATTAAGTTACGCGGAAAAAAAACATGATACAAATATAACAGCTAACAAAAATTATAAAAAAAATCCTTCATACCGTACCTTTTGCCCTTATGTACTTTTGAAGTATCTATAACATCCTTAGTCATGACATCAAATTCATCATTATCATATACATTTAATCTTTGGATTCCAAGTGCAGTATCAATAGTAGCCGCTGCTTCCTGTAAATGTATAGGAATACCCCAATCAAAAACCGTAATAAAAGATTAATTTAATTTAAAAATAAATATGTTATACTTCTGGATCTGATGGAATAAATGGAAGATTATGATCTAAATTTTTTAATTCAACTGACAATGAATTTTCCAGCACAGCATTGATGACTGCTTCCTTGCTGTAGTTATAATGTTTCAGACACATCTGCAAATCAAAAGTAGATCTTAATTTCTAAAACATTATTTGATTTATACTTAAATTTTAGAAGGTAAAAGCATATGACAGCATATGCACTCACCCCCGAAAAAGATATCATAATCAACCCTCCCCCTCCTCCCATCTATTCTTACACAATATT
Organism: Gastracanthus pulcherrimus; assembly: GCA_949152435.1. Lineage (NCBI taxonomy): Eukaryota > Metazoa > Arthropoda > Insecta > Hymenoptera > Pteromalidae > Gastracanthus > Gastracanthus pulcherrimus. The sequence goes on from OX424573.1 coordinate 52,791,217, forward strand.
TTGCACAAATATTTTAATAATTGTAATGTTTTTGGAAGGTTTATACAGATAATTTTTATAGAGAAATATACAATATATTTGTTAAGAAAGGTTCGAGTGTGTTAAATTCACTAATTTTGTTTTCTTTTTTGTTATAACTAAGCAGTGTTGATAATTATATATGTGTGTTGCAAACACGATTATTGTCAAAGACAAAAAAATGCTACTTAAGAGGCAAAAACTTTTTCGGTAATCATACAATTCTAATGTTTGTTATCTTATTTTGTTTCTTGAAAGTTTTTTTACAAATTACACAAAACCTAATTTTAAAATAATTTATTCTAAGAAAAAGCTTATTGATTGATTAGGCTACGTAAGTTTATATAAGATTACTTTAATCTACAAGCTTTTTTTAACACTAATAAATTATTTTAAAATTTATTTCAAGTTGATTTGAAAAAAACACTCAATGAATAAAATCTCAAGTCTGACAAAAATGTAGCTCCGAAAATCTTGTAAAAGTCTTAAAAAAATGAGATAAAAATTTAGGTTACTGGAGACTTGACAGAGCGCGATGCTTTTGTTTCGCAAATTTTGCGAAAAGTCTTACATCTTTTCTCTATCCAGACTTCTACAAGACTTTAATAGCTAGACTTTTACCAGACTTGTCCCAGACTTTATAATGTGCTTATTTATTAATATAAGAAATTATACAGAGTCCGTCAGATCGAGCTACTTACTCTTTTATGGGCGTCAGGTGTTTTTTCCATCACTCGATCTGACAGGTACTCGACTAGCTTTTGAGCGAGACAATCCCAGAGAGAGTCCCGATCGAAATCACTAGTATTACGAGATTTTATTTTTATGAGAGAAAAGGGGCAAACCGCAGAAATAATTATATTGATTTTTAGGCACGACCGCTCCAAGGCAGAGTGTTCGAATTACATACTTTGTTCCCATTCTATGTATCATATACTCCGCGGCTAATTTGAATGTATACGCTAGCTCCAAAGGCTCTTTGTTTTAGCTTATTAACCAATCAGGGCTCGCGTTAGAAGTTGCTAGATTAGGGGAGCGTCGATTTTGCTCCAACTCTCTTGAGTACCTGCCAGTCGCTCCGCGGATCGCCTAGAGGAAACATCCCCCTCACCTCGCTGTAATTATTAAAGGTAATAAACATTTTTATTGCCAGATATACCTCATTTGTACTTTATTTTACCTGATCCGGAACAGAGAGCCTTATATTTTCGTCATCGCAAAAAGTGTAATATTTTTAAAACTAACATATTACTGCATAAAAATATGTTTTAACAATATAGGAACATACACAAACATCGACAAAAAACTAGTAAAACAGAGCATTGAAAAACGATACGCACAAATACAAAGAAAATCCACTGTCCCACTAAATCAGATTCTCAAAGCTTGTGATATCCTAATGGATAACACATTTGTCCAATTCAATGATAGATTTTACAAACAATCATATGGCACCCCGATGGGTTCCCCGATTTCTGGTTTATTTGCTGACTTGGTAATGGATGATCTTGAAACACATTGCATAAATAGTCTTCCTAACAAAGCAATATTTTTCTTTCGATATGTAGATGACATAATCACATGTGTTCATAATAACAAAATAGATGAAGTTCTGACTATTTTTAATTCATACAATGACAGGTTACAATTTACTCATGAAATCGAAATAAACAATTCCATAAGTTTTCTTGACGTCTTACTCATTAAAGACAATAATAAAATAATCACAAATTGGTACTCGAAACCAACTTTTTCCGGACGCAGTTTAAATTATAATTCGCAACACCCGACCTCACAGAAAATAGCTATGGTTTATAATCTCGTTGACAGAGCTATAAATTATCCTGACCCTTTCATAACAAAATAAACGAACAAAAGACTCGCATTAATACATTCAAACACAAACAAAAATAACTACAACAATAATAACGTCCAAATTAGGAACACACCGAGAATTTGTATACCATATATAAAAGGATTTTACGAACAAATTACTTCCGATCTCAAAAAAATCAATATCATTACGATTCCGAAAGTAAATAGAGACATGAGCAACATTATTATTAAAGGCAAAGACAAACGTGATAAACATATAGAAAATAACGTATTATATAAGTTGAATTGTAAACATTGTCCTGCGACATATGTCGGCCAAACCAAAAGAACTGTACACACACGCATCGAAGAACATAGGAAATCAAAAGACAACGTTATAGCTATTCATAGAAATGAATTAAAACATGACTTTGATTTTGAAAAATTTGAAATCCTCGACAAAGAACCAATAGAAAATAAACGCCTAATATCTGAAACGTTATATATTCACTTGCAACAGAAAGCAATAAATAAAAAAGATGATACACAAAACCTCAATAACATATACACACACTTATTACACAACATGAAAATATGACAAATCAAAATAAACAATCATGCTATAACGTTGCCCGTCGAAACGAACGTAAACACACGCTGTAGACAGTTTTCTATATAAGGAGACTGTTCTGCTGTCACTTGGTTCAAACAAAAATAAACCACGAGTGCAACAACACCTCTCGCACTTGCGAGCCCCTTCCTCCCCGCTCCACTTGTGGAGGAGGAAGCTTTGTTTTGACTTTGCCTCTCATCACTGACTCGCCGTTTAGGTAATTTTTTATTTTTGTATTATTGACTCTACACTGTTTTTATACATATTGTAAATTTAATTGTATTTGCTAAATTGTTATACTAACTTAGGATATTATTTCACAATATAATAAAAAAACCTCTTTACAGTTTTTTTCTGAAGAGGGTGGCATAGCCACCGAAACGTTAATGTGACTTTTATTTCACATACTTCTTACCTCGGGAAGATCAACAAAATCTACCTCACAATCGTTAAAAAATACTCCGAGGAATAACGTCATATTAGAGCTTCGTCTCTAATTACATAATATAGGAACATATTTCAAGCATCCCCGTAAATGTATGTATGGATGTATGATGTATAGTGGCACATTGGTGTTCTTAATCGGACCTACGGCCATTAGCAGACTAGACAAGAGTATGGATGTATGTATATGCGTATGCAATCAAGTTTATGCAATAACTCAACCAGGCTGCGGGAAAACTGGCTGAAATTTATAGAGGTTACTTGACACATTATTAGAAGCTGACGTATCTATTTTCAGCCATATCCGATGAGTATATTTCCATATAGGAGAACTTAATATTTATATTAAATTTTTCACTGTAAAGTTATAGATCTTTGAAAAAATACAACTTTTTCGTATTCAACATTTTCTGCATAAACGTCATTTAAGCAAAGCTTGCCGAGAACAACAAAAAATAAAGCGCAATAAAAGCATAAGAAATTGATTTTTAGGCCATAATTGGATTAAAGTGTATTATATGCAAAGATTTTCAACGGTAAAGTTGTAGATCTCGAAAAAAAACAACGATCTGTATTCTACATTTTATACGTTGAAGTCACTTAAATAAAGTTCGTCGAGAAAAACAAAAAATAAAGAACAAAAAAGGTATAATAAATCGAATTTCAGCCATATTTTTAATCTAAAAGAAACAAGACTTTTTAGCTTGTAACACTTTTTACAATAATGTCACTAAAACCCAGACTAATAGAGAAAACGAAAAATATTGGCGTTAAAAAATGTTTAAAATTTATTTATTACCTTCTTTAATGTTTTTGGATAAAGTGGAATGATGTTTGTTACATCTGTGATGGACCAACTTAAACTTTACATTGTAAAAGTATTTTTCACCAGGTTCTTTAGGTCTAAAGCAGTGATATAAAATAACACAAAACAACGGAATTGACATACTTGCCAATTAATCTCTAATTTTTTTAAAGTTATTTATAATTTTTCCTCTTTTTATATATCATGATTTTAGAGTTTCTTTTATTATTTAACTACATAAATTAATATTTCCTTTTCATTTTTTTAATATAATGTCAAACCAACGGGGAACAATAAAAATAAAAGCTACGCTTTTTGCATGCCTTGCATCACTCGTGATTATAATTTTTTAAAATTATTTTTCCATTTTGATGAAGATTTGAAATGCAAAAGAATTTTTAAGATTCATCGATTCGGTTTCGCTTTGTAATATTTGAAAGGAAGCCTTTTGATGGTAAAAATAATTATGCTAAAATCATTATTGAAACATGTTTTGAGACATTAAGAATCAAAATACACTATTTTTAGAAAATGTCGGTTTGGATGTGTGTGTGTATGTGGGTGCTCATCGAAAATAAACTGAAAAAGTTTATTTCATTCATTTAAATTCTACATAGATATATAATAGTAATTATGTTGAGAAACGTTTTTTTTTACTGTAATTACCTTCGGTCAAGAACGCTTGTGTATGTGTGTCGCTAACAAACTTTTTGATTCGTCGCCTGGTGGTGTGGGTGAGATAATGCAAAATGTACCGAGTAGATTCTTCCGCGACAAAGCTTCGACTATCAGTGTTTAGTGTGGTGCAATTGATTGCCTTATATAGGTAATTTCGGATGTATACGGAAATGAGCGCCGAGACTTTGTTTACAATTCTTTCGCCGCGTGTTGCCGTCAATAATTTTTGTGTACAGCTGTGTATTAATATTATTTTCGCCTATCGTTTGTTAGCGGCACACATACACACAAGCGTTCTTGACCAAAGGTAATTACAGTAAAACAAGTTTTTCAACATAATTACTATTATACATCTATGTAAAATTTAAATGAGTAAAATAAACATTTTCAGTTTATTTCTTGTGAGGGTGACATCGACCACCGAAACGTCAATGAAAGGGTTCTTTGTTCAATACCCTTGCGCGACCCAAACTGACTCGGAGAGATCGATAAATTACTGAATTCACATTGTAATTCAATTGAGTGATAAAAGCAACAACATTATTATTATTTAATATTTGTCGTAAGAAAATTTTTTATATAACGTTTTTATACATTATAAATATAAACTAATTTTGAACGTTTAACAATTATCAATATACATTGCGATACATAAATAATGTTTCTCCATTATCAGCATTGGACTATTTTTTCATTAATAAAACTTTTTGAGACAACAACAAAGGCATCAGGTACTATAATATCTCATCACGGATTTTACCTCTTTACATTTTTTATTCAGCTTTCTTCTCACTTTATCGTGTCAAAATTGCTTCTGTAGATTTCGTCAACAGAATATCAAAATCTGATTTATGATTTTACAAATTTACCATTTGATATTTATTTTTGAAGTGTTGCTTTGCTCCATCTGTAATGTACATTATATTTAAATTCTTCACATGTTTCTTGATTATTCGAATCAGCTGATTCTGAATCCTGTAAGCTGTTTATGTTTCGGCCTAATTACAATGTTAACGACCAAAATCACGGAATTAATAGCTCATTTTCAAGCCTCGCTGACAAATCGGAAAATTATGAATACCGTGACCAAACCTACTTATCTTACTATTTTGGGTGTGCTCTTTCGATTCCCGGAGTCAAAATTGCGTTTCCATGCATTAAAAAAACAATATGGCGGAATTTATTTAAAAAAGTACCAAAAAATCGGAAATTTTTTTTATCTATTTTTTTCAAGACGAAAAAGGATGACAATCTGTTCCAAAGTGTGGACAAAGGTGGACAAAATAGTTGTAGTATATGGAAAAAAAATTTTCGCCCAGCTTTATTTCGTTTTCTTTTTTCAAAATGGCGGAAAACGGTGAAAATTTTGAAAATGCGTGGTTTTCTGAATAATTCTGCTACACATCGATATAAATTTTTCACCTCGAAGTATAAAATTTAGATTGATTAAACATTTTCGGTCATATTTCAGTACATTGTATGATTTCAATAATGGCAGATTCAATATGGCGGTCGGTGAACTGGAAAAATAACGAGTTTTCTCACGATTATCGGCAATAAAATTTTTAAAACCTCCACCCGATCTCGTTTTTCCATGTTTCGGACTACACCGAATCAAAATTCGAAGACAGATTATGAAAATACAAAATGGCGGATCCAATATGGTGGATTAGGGTACCGCTTAATTCATAAACTTAATATTTTTTACTGAAATTGCGTATATGGGGATTTTTGAGGTCGCCGATGAAGAATCTGGCCTCAGATTTTCGGAATTCAAGATAACAGATTCAATATGGCGGATTGGGGTACCGCGAAACTATTGTACATAGTTGTCCTGTCCGTTCGCCGTTTCTCATAAACGTTTCCAACTCTTACCACGTGCAGGTAGACGGTCAAGAGTCTTTTTTTTTGTAATTTTTCAAATTTTATATATTTTTTTTGTAGTTTTTTAAATTTTATAAATTTTGTTGTAATTTTTCAAACTTTATGTATATCTTTATATTTCTCGCTCTTTTATACTTTCAATGATTATTGTTGAAACATGTTTTGCAATAATAAAGACTACAACTATTGCAATATTTGGAGGTTCTGATTGAACATTTCTCCGATGAACATTTCTTTTTGAGGTCTTTATAAGAAACGTCGTGCGATCTTGACCTATTCCTTCGACCATTTTCAAGGTAGCATTTGGCTATACTCATTGCAAAATCCTTCGATCCTGCTTTCCTCTCTGTTGAATTACATCCGTTGTATATCACCAGTGCATTGGCGATCGCAGATTGAACAAGTCGTATGAAAACTAACCACGTCCATTTCTTCGACCGTATACATGGTAGAAGATTGTTACAATGATTGTAATGCAAGTCGACACCTCCCATGAATTTATTATGTGCATGAAAGGCACGTGGAAAAAGTATTTCAGTTCTTGCTTTTGCCTCTGCGCTATATCTTTCGGACGGTAATTGTGGGGTTACACCCGCGGCAGACGAAGCGATTGACACTTGCTTGGAGTCTTTGATGCAGATGTAGTTTATTCCGCTGTTTTGGTCATGTTTCGCAATAAATGTACCTCTCGGAGCTTTTTTATTTATTACACTTTTTACTTCCTTAGATACACGATTGTATCTGATTGTGCCTGTGGATCTTAGGCCTAGTTTAGTTATCGAAATACAGATGAAATTTTGGGAATTCTATACCAGATATTTTGTTGAAAAATGGATCTAATAAATTCATTACCACTTTTGAATCAAGAACGCATTTATTCAAAAGATTCACATTTGAATCCTTGCCACAGTATAAATCGAAATCTAATAAGAATCCGTCAAAAGATCAAAGGCCCCAGAACTTCAAACCAAATCGTATAGGTTTTCTCGGATAAATTGTTTCATAGAGGTTCTGGCATACGATTTGGCCATCATTTCATCAATGGATAGAGCAGTTCCAAAATATCCAAATCTTTGAATATTTTTCCTAAACTTATTCATAATAACTCGAACCCTCCATGCCTTATCATGAAGGTTTTTATCTCCAGATTTAGAGCATTTCAATTTAGATTTGATTTGTTCAAAAGTGGATCGTGACATGGCTTGTTGGACTATATCGCAAGACAGTAGAAGATCAGATGACCAGTAATCTCGCTGAGATTTCCGTTTGTTGAAAGAGGACAGGATAATCACTCCAAGGAAAGTTTCTAGCTCTATTTTTGAGAGATTATAGCAATTTTCAGTTGTGGCATCCATAAAATAATTTTTCATGTCATCTGAAAAGAATAGCTCAAATAACTCAACATGACTAGATCCACGAATTCTATTTTTCTGACTGTCACTCAGTAAGAATTGACTTCGGACATCGGTATTATACACTTTCTCCCCATTCACCCATTTATATGTATAATTATTCTGTAGTTTACTTTGGTTGTCTGTATACGTTTTCAAAATTTTCCTGTATGAGTATTGCGATAAAAGATCTTCTATATCTTCGTAATCATTGTTATTTCCGTCATCATCACCATCAGATCCAGCATCTGAATCTCCAGCATCATCTGGATTTGGTATATCAATGATTTCGTCATAATTGTTATCAGAATCGTCAAATTCATGACGACATGACTACGAGCAGAACTCCTTTTTCGTTTTGCAGGTATCTTATAAGCTTCTATTTTTTATTTTTATACGAGATAGACAGACAAGTTTCAACTCATGAAGTAGAAAAAGAAGTCCAAAATTTCCTAATTGTGATGCTTATCAAAAACTTCAATGAGTTCATCTGTTTTCATCAGAAAATTGTGTTTCGAAAAACGTGATCTCTGATGAAGCGCACTGTCGGTTGCTGAGTTGTGGGGGTAGTGGTATTTTGACCACTGAAACTGCGTAGTTCATGCGCGCTGTTTGTGCATGCTGATGGCTGTTTCTCTGGAACGGTTTTTAGAACTCTCAGATCGTGACTCAACAGAGGCTTGGTCCTCTCCGCGATGGCAGATTGGTACCGAGCCAGCGTCGCTGTTAGCTCCTCTCGTGATGGCAGTCGAGATTGCTTGGAGATCAGCTGCGCACTGCTGATATCCGCTAACATTTGCGGCTCCGGAGTAGAGACAAAGGCTTTCTGACAACTAGACGATTATCGATTGTTCTGTCAGCAGGTGCTGGTTGGCTAGATGTAGTGATAATGGTCTGCTAACCACTATTGTTACAGTGTGATTGCGCGCTGTATGTGCGTGCCGAAAGAAAGAGAAGTGGTAGTGATCTGCTGACTACTGGAGTTATCAAATGATGGCGCGCTGTGTGTGCATGTCGCTGGTGACAGTTCCGTTGTGGTGTTAGCAGTTCTCTGACCGCTGTAATGAGTGTGCTCGCTTGTGTGTTCTGTACAAGTATGGTAAGGTTTTGTTGAACGCTGTTGGACCGTTGATGCAGCTTCATAGCTGCGAGACACAGGAACTCTCTGAATGCTGTTGGTCAGCTGTTGTCCAATCATTAGGTGGCTTGATGATCCTTTGGTCGCCAACGAAAACGCCTGTTCGGCGCTAGATCGTTCCATAGGCTGCTTATTATGTTGGTAGGGCGTTTCGGCTTCCTTGAAGTCATCTTTCTCGATGTCTGTGACAATGGCGAGGAGGGTGGAGAAGATAGTTGCGTTGGCTGCTCTTATGAACTTTCAGAGGCTCGGACAAATCTGGTTCAAAAGCACTGTTACTTTAGTCGCCTCAGATTCCTGTGGCTGTAAGCGATGGTAGAGACTGTATTTCTCATGAAGAAACACTGAGACGGTCTCCTTCGTTTGCTTCTTGCTGTACACCTCGGCCACCACTTGCCATTTGACAGAGTCAATGTCAAAGCAAAGAAGTAGTAACGCTCGAAATCTCTGCCACTCGACGTCGAAGTTCTCGTAGTCATTCTACCACGAGCGCAACCAATAAGTCCATTACTAATGAACACCTTACAACGTTGAAGGTAGCGCTTGAGACCCTCGTAAGTTAGACCATGGAATGTGGGCGGCGGCAGGTGATGCTCTCCAAGTGCTCTGAGGACATCGTGCCAATTCTGCAACGTGTGAGGTATCTGCTGCTGCGTATCTGCAGGCGTAGGTGACTGTGGCTGCTTAGTTGTAGTATTGGGTGACACCGGGCGTTTATCCCAGTTACAATTTCACATTTGTATTTGAAACCCATCACCTGCTTACTAGCGTCACAGACACCTTCGAGGAGGTTATATGGGCGTATATGTCCTGCTCCAAAGTATAATGCGTAGTTGGAGATCTTTTCCAGACGAAAAACTCGAAGAAAATATTCTCGAGAATTTTCAACCGGATTCGAACCTTGACAGCTTGAGCGTTTTCCATTGATATCTTGAAATATTGATTGAAAGGTATTTTAAGATTAATGAAATAATGTATATCAGTATTTTTTATGTTTTGTTTCTTATAAATCTGGGTAAAAATGATAGGTATGAACGATCTAATTAGGTGATTTTAGTTGTTGTTGAATTTAAGTTCGAGGTAAATGTATAAAATTAAAATTATTAATTTAAAAAAATAATGGTACCGAAAACTACTTAAGGGGGGGTTCTGCATTAGAAGGTCAACAAAATAGTTTTTTTTATTCGCTAAATCTATCCCAAATGTATCTAAGAATATATTCCCAAAATTTTAGAAACAAATTCAAAGTATTTCCAAAGATATACAAGCCGAAGCGGTGCGACGTCGAGCAGATGACGAGCACTCCGCCTTTCTTGAGCGCACGCTCCTCCCCTCTCTCTTTCGGGACAATGTTTTGAAATTGTAGTGAGCATTATAGCTATAAATATATATAGGTATACTAACTGTTCTGGAGTATAACGGTTTCTCTCTGTCTCTCTTTTTCTCTCTACATGCATATTTCTATCTTGCTGGTTCAGTGGTTAGTTTTACTGTGATTCTCGACGAGTAAACATCGAAAGAAAATCATATCAAGCTATACAAAAAGTGATCGTCCGAGTTAGATACAATCAGTAGTGCGAGAAAATTATCAACTGCGAGCACCGATGATATAATTGTGTATCAACTTCACTATTATAGAATAATAGAATTCTTTACAGTTTTCAATGCAGTTACTGATATAATAATATGCAGATCGTGCAAGCGAAGCATACAATTAGGCCAAGCAACAGAGCATTTTAGCTTGACAAAATTAATTGCAGGATCGGACCAATGTCATTATGTCTAGAAATAGTTGCTGATATTGGGTGCATAGTTTGATACTACAATTTTCAATTCGTTTTTTTGTAATTAGCGATTATTTATGAAAAAAAGCCATTTTTCGCGTTTTTTGCATATAACTTCGAAACTATTTATCCGATCGTAATACTGTCTACAGACGATTTGTAGAGAATAAAAAGACGAATAAAATTCTACCTCGAACGTCCCGATCGGATAAATAGTTCCGAGAAAATCCAAAAAAACTATAAAAAATGACAATTTTTCAAAAATTTATAACTTTGTTAATTTTTAATATGCAGCGCTGTTCTTCTGGATTTAAGTGGGTATTAACATGTTCTTTGATAGTGCAAAACCTGGACTATGTCCGACGAATAATTTCGGAGTTATATCGATTTGAAATTGTTAACCCTTTTTTTTGCGGAGGGCTGTATGCTCGTGTAATTATCCGATTCTCCCGTTCTTTGAAAATTTGGAAAATATAGATAAAATACTTGAACACCTCATCTCGCTTTTTTTAAAAAGATGATTGCTAACGGTCGAAAAATCGATGCGAACTTGTGGTGAAGCCATTGTCTGCGAGCGAGTAATCGAGTAGTGGGGGCAGAGGGGAAACGATATCTATAGATATAGTAGCGTGCCTGGCTCGCGCTGCTAATCTTTTCACTCGTTTATCTCTTCCCCCACTACTCGACTACTCGCTCGCGGACAATGGCTTCACCACAAGTTCGCATCGATTTTTCGACCGTTAGCAATCATCTTTTTAAAAAAAGCGAGATGAGGTGTTCAAGTATTTTATCTATATTTTCCAAATTTTCAAAGAACGGGAGAATCGGATAAATACACGAACATACAGTCCTCCGCAAAAAAAAAGGGTTAAAAATATCAAATCGATATAACTCCGAAAGTATTTGTCGGACATAGTCCAGGTTTTGCACTATCAAAGAACATGTTAATACCCACTTAAATCCAGAAGAACAGCTCTGCATATTAAAAATTAACAAAGTTATGGATTTTTGAAAAATTGTCATTTTTTATAGTTTTTTTTGGATTTTTTCGGAACTATTTATCCGATCGGGACGTTCGAGGTAGAATTTTATTCGTCTTTTTATTCTCTACAAATCGTCTGTAGACAGTATTAATAAATAATCGCTAATTACAAAAAAACGAATTGAAAATTGGAGTATCAAACTATGCACCCAATATCAGCAACTATTTCTAGACATAATGACATTGGTCCGATCCTGCTATTAATTTTGTCATGAAACATGTACTTTCTGATCTCTGTTGCTTGGCCTAAATTTGCAGAGAGTGGACTTCGAAGCTTAGGGTTTAAAATTATATTATTGTGTGCATGCGGTCGAAGAGAAATAAATTCAGGACCGTTAATACATACTGGCTTCGAAATAAACAGATGTATTGTGTTCGCTATGAGGTTATTTCGTATTGGACGAGAAGGCATTAATTTATTTTGTGGTATTATGGATATGTGCCAAGGTTTATTGAAATCGACCTACGATAAAATAGTGCAGCATTTTCACGCAGCAACGAACTCAATGATTAATAGTATCTGTGAGAAAGCTGTCAAAGAGGAGCAGGAAAAAAATGTGGAAAATGGAAGAAAAATTGTGGCTATACGTCATTGTTTGGTGAACAACTCTCATTGGTTATTACTCTAGAAAAGTTATCGACCTCATTGTTAAAAATCCATACTGTCAGTCATGTGTCTCAAAAAAAGCATCATTGAATGACGACGAATTTGAAGAGTGGTACGAAAATCATAAATAGTCATGCACCTCAAATCACGAAGGTTCGGCGGGAAAGATGGAGGTGAATTCAATCGTAAAAATGTTTTCCCGATCTGATGAAAGATTCGGCGTCAAATATACCAATTATATCAGCGACGGCGACTCTTAAACTTTTGGGATTTTGAACACCAATCCATACGGTGACGAGTGCCCTGTTAACAAAAATGAGTGCGTGGGACACGTACAAAAATGTATGGGTACACGACTCCGTAATAAAAAAAAGCAAGAGAAGCTCGGAGGTAAAAAAAGCGCCTGGCGGACGGCATCATCAAGAAACTAACCATTTATTATGTTTTAGCTATCCGGAGGAATATAGATTCTGTATAAAACATGACAAAAGCGATAATCGCTACTTTAGATGATTATTTTTCTACAGATGATTTTCATCGGCACGAACACTGTCCTCTAGACACTGACAGCTGGTGCGAATGGTGTAAGGCTGAGGCTACGAACTCACTGGCTTTATATAAACATCCTGCCAGATTGATTCAAGAGGATATCGAGTTGCACATTCGTTCTATTTACGAAGAGCTGTCCAAGGTCGAACTTCTAACGCGGTGCTTAGGCAGTCACACGCAGAATCCGAACGAATCGTTCAATGCTACAGTCTGGTGCATGAACCCCAAACATCTGCATTCTGGACAAAAGATAGTGGAAATAACCGCGTTTATGGCTGCAGGCATATTTAACGAGGGCTATTATGCAGTTTTGAAAACCATGCAGCTACTCGACCTCAAAATCGGCCAACAATGCAAGATGTTTGCAGATAACATCGACGAGCAACGCATCAAGAGGCAAAACAGGCGCCAATCCTTATCGAGTCAGGAAGCTCATACAGCCAAACGATTGGAACAAATGCATCAAAACCAGTTTTATGAAGAAGCAGAAGGGTTGTTATATGGAGCAGGAATAGCTGATTAGTCGATTATTACTGTAAGTAATAAAAAATTGATACTTTTTCCTATCGAAAACTTTCAAGCGCCATTTCTCGACTTTACGTTTTTACGATTTTTTAAATTTGCGGAAAAGATTGCAAGAAAACTATACGATCGATTGAAACGAATGAAAGTTTTTTATGTTCAGAATTAAATTCTCTTCTGATTATACGTAAAAAATTATTAAAAAGTTTGTTTAAACAATTTTTATAGCACGTGGAATTCATTTCTTTTTCTAAAAACGTATTCTTTTTTCAAACTTGTTAAAAATATAGAATATCGCAATTTTTTCAGGTTTTTATAGCTAAGACTATAAGGAAAACATATGAAAATTAAAAATTTTTGTTCAATTTCTATTTCTGACAAGCATTACGAGCTCTACTTTTCCCGCAGCTGCGAGACTTAATATGAGACTTATTATGTGCAAATATGTACATAAAACACATATATATATATATATATATATATATATATATATATATATATATATATATATATATATATATATATATATATATATATTAATATTTGTGCATAAAAACAATGATGTTGAATTCTAGAAATATACTTGAAACTATACCAAAAAGTTTGCTATGGTTAGTTCTTTCTTTCTATCCTAAAAAAATCCCCGAAAAACAGCGTTTTTTAGGCCTTCTAAAGCACTCCCCCCCCCCCCCCCCTTAAAACAGATTTAATTTATATATAGATGTAAATTTAAAATATAAATATATAATAGAAATAAGATTATGGCTACAGCTAGTTGAATTAACTGTTGTGAATTAAACCATCAATGATAAATCAGTATACAGTCTTTGAGTTCCTAATTAAAAAGAGATATACCAATTTAAAATTATTTTATAAGAATAAAAGAAAATTTATATTAGAACAATTAATATAGTTTGAGCAACCTAAGTGCCAATAAATTGACAGCGGATTTTGTTACTGTTTTCCTGTATAGCCGAAATTTTCATATTTTCCAATTCTATCTTTTTCTTTCGGAGAACCGTTTGGACTGTTCTCTTATGCTACGGTACTGCCTAAGCGTTAGTTCTGTGTTGTTATTAAGATTAAGCGCTATCGCTTGCTGCATTTTGTTTTTCCATTCCTCGTATTCACCGTCAAACCACGGTTTATATTTGCATTCAAAGAAATTTAACACTTTTAAATTGATTCGTTTTACATGTAAATTAAAGCTCCTTCCGCCTACTATTATTTTTTTTGTCATTTATCTATAATAAAACTTGTAAAGTTATAGTTAAAAGAAGAGGTACCTTTTTTCGTTAAAATAACGCATACTTCGAGTAAATTACATCATATCTCGATAACAAGGGCCCAAAAGAATGAATTACGGGTGCTAGGCTTAATTTTTGTGTACCAGAAACCTCCTCCCGAAGTCTGACCAAAATTCGGTTCCCGGAAGGTGTACACCCACCTTGTTAATTAGAGTTGCAGCATAACCATTTTTGCTGTTTTATTTGTTTCATCTAGATATATGTTTGAATTTTTTACTAAAGTAGGTCATGTTATATTTCTATACTTGAGAGGAAAATCTATTTCTAATAGCCCACCATAACTGCAGGCGTAAAACCATATGAATGACACTAAAATTTTAAGAAATGATAACCTTTGAGTATTTATTAGGATCTATGTCCAAAAAATCCACTAAGTGTCAGTAGGTACCAAGAACAATAAAATGACGTCCACTAACACATGCACGATGCTATGTGTGCATTCGGTGAGAGTATCCGTGGTGCCATATAGGATCGGTAAAGTGGTTTACTGTTTATCCAGCGAGACTAACACAAATAAAGAGACACACGGATACGCTCACACACAGCACATATAGTACAGTGCACGTGTAAGTGAATACCATTTTATCGTTCGCAGCACTTGCTGCTGCCTAGCAGATTTTTTACGATGAATTCTAATTGGTTAAGTTTTTTGCCAAGATTATAAGCAGTTGTGTAAGGAATTTTCGTATACATAGGTTAAGAGTAAAGCAGAGTGGGAATGAAACTGATGCGCCCGACAAACGCGCGCTCACAAAATTGCGCTTCCTCACGCTCACGTCGCCGTATGTATAAATACATATATATAAATGAGTAAAGAAAAAATGGTAATGAGAAAGATTAAATTTAGTTTGAGGAAGATAATTGACAACACAGCGGTTTTTATTTGCACCAATTGAGTCGCTTTGGCAAAACGTCAAGGAACGGTCGGAATAATGTTATAATAAGAACTTGTAAATTTTTTGGACTTCTTTTGACCTATCTTACCATAGGTTATGCTAAAGGAACGGCGTTTTATTAATGTTTCAAATGTTGTTAAATATTAGTGTTTGAATTTTAATTCGCGCTAATCAAGTTGATTTAGCAAAAACTCAAGAAAGGGTCGGGAGAATGTTATGATGAGTACTTTTGAATTTTTTGGGCATATTTTAATTTATTCTACCATGGGTTATACCAGAAGGAACTGCGTTTTATCAATACTTCAAATTTTGTTGAATGCTAGTGTTTGAATTTTCACGCACCCTAATCAAGCCTATTTGCTAAAATCCCGAGGTAGGGTCGGGAGAATGTTATCATAAGTACTTACGAATATCTTGGACTTATTTTGACCCATATTACCATGGGTTATGCTAAAAGAAACGGCGTTTTATTAATATTTCAAATTTTGTTAAATGTTAGTGTTTGAATTTTCATTCGCGCTACTCAAGTCGTTTTGGCAAAATCTCGAGGAAGAGTCGAGAGAATGTTGTGAAAAGAACTTATGAATTTTTTGGACCTGATTTGACCTATCTTACCGTGGGTTATGCTAAAAGATACGACGTTTTATTAATATTAACAAATATCAGGCTTTTACTTTTCATTCCTTATATTTGTTCCTATTCTTTTCGTGCTCAGCCTCTTAACAAGACTTGTTTCTATTGAGGAAAACATAAATAATAAATCTTGTTAAAGACTTAGCTTGCTTACCATTAACTGTTAGGGCTTTTGTATACTAAAAGAATAATGCAATGATATAGGAATAAGAGGAATAAGAAGGACCGTTAGGGCCTTTGCACGCTAAAAGAATACGGACATAGACATAAGAATTAACATTGATTAGTATGTCTTTACATACGAGAAATAAGAACTTATTTATATTTATTTCTCGTGTGTATATATATATATATATATATATATATATCAATCAATGTTAATTCTTATGTCTATATCCGTATTCTTTTGGTGTGCTGGCCCTAAGAGCGTCTATGTTTCAGTCATTCCTCTTGCGTCTGCTTACTTGTTCTCTCAAGGAATTAGGGCCTTTGCACGCTAAAAGAATAAGGACATTAGACATACTTTTTAAATTTGAAATAATGAAAATTTCACTAATTTAGACAAAATAGTGTATATTCACTGATTTAGTAGTTAATACTGAAACTCACTAGTCGAATTAGTGAAAAAAGTTAGATTCACTGGTTTATTAGTGAATATTTACTTTCATTATTTAACCAGTGAACTAATGGCAATATGAGCGAGACCTGCTTTTCCGATATTTGTATAATTATCTTGTTCGGTCGTTTTAGTAACTAACTTTTCATGCATGTATGAACATTTCAAATTGTTTTAGTGACAATAACAATTATATTCAATTATTTATTTCTTATCAGTTTGAGAGAAATTAGTAAGGGAAAAATCGAAAGCAACTTAAATATAAGTTTCAGAATTCTCTCACGTAGGTATCCCGTTAGGCCAGTGGCTAAGATGATCGACTGTCAACTCAAAGGACCAGAGTTCGATTCCCCATCAAAGCAGTTTTTCATTACATTTTTAATTTCTTACTAATTTTAATAATGAATCATATAATAATACTAAAATAAATAATATATTTTATACCCGTAAATAGTTAGTAAATATGTGCAGTATGTTTAAGTGCTTTAATTGTTCAATTTTTTGAAAAATGAAATTTCAATACTTCGACAGTGAAATTTCACTAATTCTTGTAGTGATTCTTTTTCACTAATTCGACTAGTGCATATTCACTATTTTGCAGTGACATATTTTTCACTGTTTCAATAAATGATTATTCACTATGAATTAGTCAATTTTCACTGGTTCAAATTTAGACAGTAAGAATAACAATGATTGGTATATTTATATATACGAGAAATAAGAGGAATAAGAACTTATTTCTCTTATTTCTTGTATATATAGGTATGCCAATCAATGTTATTCTTATGTCTATGTCCTTATTCTTTTAGAGTGCAAAGGCCCTAAGCAGACACCATAGGGACACACGGCCTTCACAACCAAAAGAATAAGGATTAGAATATAAGAATTTACATTGATTAATATATATATATATATAGCAAATAAGGAATAGAACATAAGAATTTACATGGGAATATATATGAAAAATAAGAGGAATAAAAGCATATTCCTGATATATATATATCTACCTATATATAGTTAATTCGCTAACTTTACCACCCAGCCCCCCCTCATCCCCCCTCGCTCCCCCCCTTCAGCCCCCCTCAGCCCGTCCTCTTACGATATCTCCTCAAAATAGCGTTAAATTTTACTTTTTTTTACGTTATTTTTCACTTTTGTAGACTTCCACCTGGAACCCCCTCACCCCCTCATTTGCCCCCCCCCCCTCACCCCTCTTTCCCCTTTTCATGCCCCCCTACGCCCCCCTCATTGTATTTAGTTTTATATAATGTTTTTAAAAAATCTCTCATAATGATTAAAAGGAAAATAACCAGACTTATAAATAGATAGAAACGATCTTTCAGGTAAATAGAGAAATTGATAAATAGATAGCTGCGTTTGTTGTGTTATATGGAGTGGTTACATTATTTGAAAAACATTTAAAAACTTAAATCAAATTCAGTTAAATTGTTTTAGGATTTCAAGACAATTTTTTATTGATAAATTTTTCAATTATCAATCCAATTTTTTTGTAAAATAACATTTACATAAAAATTTCTTCTATTATTTCCACACAACCCAGGAGGTAAATAGATGTGTGCGTTGATTTTTTTATTTTGTTTAATTTAATATGTTGATTAGAAATTTAAGTATTACTGATGGTTTGAGTAACGGTACAAGATTAAAAATAATAAAATGATTTAAATATAATATTGAAGTAGAAATAATAACAGGAGAAAAAATTGGAGATAGGGTATTCATTCCACGAATAACCTTAAATACTGGAGAATCATCATCATTACCGTTTATTCTTTATAGAAAACAATTTCCTATTGTATTAGCATTCGCAATGACTATAAATAAATCCCAAGGTCAAAGTTTTGATGAGATAGAAATATTTATAAAAAGACCTTTGATTTCTCATGGCCAATTATATGTTCTTTTATCTAGATGTAAAGACCTAGAAAAAGTATGTATTCAAAATGAGTTTGAAAATTTAATAGAAATTGCTAATGTAGTATGGCAAGAATTTTTGAAAATTAACATCATCTTTTAAAATATAATTAAAATATATCTATAAATAAATAAAAATAAAATAAACTATAGGAAAAACAGTTGTCATTACATTTTTAATATATATTCGAAATTTATAAAGATGGATAACATGGAACGGAAATTAAATCAAGATCATAACGAAGGAATGGAAAATTTACGAAACTTGGACTCTTTAGATGCTTTAGATGAACAAATTGACGATAGTATGGAGTGGGATCGAATTCAAAATTGTTACGTTAAATTAGAGGATTTACAAATTAAACGAACAAATTGATGACTATTTAGAACAGGAAAAAGAATATGAAAATTATTTACATTCTGTAGATAAAAATTTATATTACACTAAATTAAATAATGAAATAGACAATTCTGTTGGGAAAGATGGTGATTTAGAAATTTTCAAAAATTGGGAAAACGTACCATGTTATATACGGTTACAGGTCTCTGAAATTTTAATGTTAAAGGTAGAAAACAATGATCCAATTTTAAATTATTATCTTTCAGAAAGTTTGGAAAAGTATTATAAATACGTTACAAATATTGCGCGTATTGTATGGGTTATAAAATTTGGTTAATCATTTATTTATTTCGAATACGCCATATTTCCACTTCAAATTTTGAATGTTTCATATATTCACATATTATAACTAATTATTAAAATAAAGAAAAATTAATAAAATATTCAAAGCACATTAGCCAGTCATAAAAGTAATCATATAATTAATAACGTGATTATTTAATATTATTTCAAGACATGGTGTAGTAATATTTTATAAGCACAACCTTATTAGGTAAGAAGGATTTCATTTTATTCTATTAAAAAATTTTATTATATGTTTTTGTAATTGTAATATTTTTCAATTCAACAAGTTGTTTTCCTTTTAAGAATATATTTATATGATTACTTTTTTATACCCATTAGAAAAAAATTAAGTAGAACATATTAATTTTAATTTGATAAATAGATCGAAATATACACAAGTGGTATATATAGATGTATTTTACAAGTTAAATAGTGTTCTATAAAATTTTATTTTATTGGGTATACACACCGGAGATAGGAAGGAGACAGATGGGTAATCTCTTTTGCAAATGAATAAATTAAAAATTATAACAAATACTTGAATGATAAATATAATATAGAATTATCTACGTTAATTATTATACAGGTTATCGTAATGATTTTGAAGTTAATCTTTTTGAATAGAGGTTGGAAAGGGATTCTGATAATTAAATGATAATCATGAAAAATATATGTGAGTTTATCATGTCAATAAATCACATTTATTTATCAGTACATTATTAAATATGATTATTAGTAAATTAAACAAAACAAAAAAATCAACGCACCTTTCTATTTACCTCATATGTGGTGTGGAAAAAATAGAAAAAATAATTATATTATTTCCTTATAAGAATTAATAATGTCAAGCAAACAAATAATTTTAAGTATTGTTGTAAGATGTGGGGGTTGGTGAGCGGAGCGAGCAGGGGGCGCAGCACCCCTAGTATATATATATATATATATATATATATATATATATATATATATATATATATATATATATGTATATCATGAAAGAGAGATGTTAGAAAAATGAGAAAGAGAAAATGAGGTTTATTGTACATCATAACGAGAGCTGCGCAGAGACTCGTTTAATCCTATATCTCGACTTAAAAATTGTTGTATTATAGAATCCGATTAGACGCACAGCTAGCCATTCCTTCCTTCCTTCCTTCCTTCCTTCATTAAACATTCTAGTCGTCATTGCGGATAAGCGCATTGCGAGGCAAGCGCAGAGAATCGAGCAAAAGTTCCTACGTTATCGCCGAAAGAACGGCGGTTTACTGCTCGATCTCTGGCTTGTCTCACTCATTCGCTGCTCATTCTTAACTAATCGATGATCTCCAGGGCTCCGCTCCGCTCGTCTGCGAAGAGTAAAGGTATTTGTGCAGCTCGCTTGCGCAATCCTTTATGCTGACTGGCAGAACTGCTCCGAGTCAATGGGAGCTCGAGGCAGAGAGAGCGTGATGAGAGAAGAGAAAGGCAAAGTGAGGCAAGCGCGGAGAATCGAGCAAGAGTTCGTACTATTTCGCCATAACAACGGCGGTTCACTGCTCGATCTCCAACTTACCTTGCCCATCTGCTGCCCATCCTCGGCTAGTCGTCCTCCTCTAGGGCTCCATTGTTCTCGGCTGCGAAGAGAAAAGTGAGCTTTGCAGCTCGAAAGCGCCGGCTTTTACGCTGAGCAGTAGAGCAGCTCAAAGCCAATGAGAACGCGCCGGCAGGAGAGAGCGTGGTGGGAGAAGAGAAAGGTAATGCGAGGCAAGTGCGATGGGTAGGGCGGGGTGGGGTAAAAGAAGCTGCGTTGTAATATACGCACAACTCTCGCGCTGGTAGAGCATCGGTCGGAGAAGGGAGAATCGAGCTGCGTTGGAATGTGCGCGCAACTAGTGTGCTGGTAGAGAGGGGGTACACTGGTCTATGCTGCTAGCCTATGAAAGTGGCGCCTACATTGGCCTATCAAGTTCGCTGGCGTAGGAAGCCCCATGATGTAGGAAGCCTCTTGGCGTAGGAAGGAGGTGGCGAAGGAAGGAAGTGGCACAGAACCCGCCTAGCTTACCTACTTGTCTGTTAACAAATTGATTAAATTACGTTTAAAAGTTGAATAAAACTTATTAATTTATCGTAATTTAAACTTTTATATGCATATTTATTGAAGCTCACTTTGCCCGTGCAAAGGCTCACTTTACCTCAAACTTGTGACAAAGAAGGCCTTCTCATTTTTTTCTTGTAAGTGAATTTTAAAATACTTTCAATTACTTTGCAATCTTGGTGCTTGAAATTTATATTAAATAAAGGCTATATTACAATTTTAATAAATTTCGAATTAATGATAGTTGAAATTTATTTATATATTCGTGATGAAACTTTTTTAGGCTCACTTTGCCCCGGTCTCTCATAGCTAATGAATCTACATTGGAGACAAAGCTCACCTATGACTATTTTGTTTCCTCATACAGAAAGCTTTGTGGTAAAAAAAAAGTTTTGCTAATATATAAATATTTATATATATATATATATATATATATATATATATATATATATATATATATATATATATATATATATATATATATATAAATATGTAAATTCTTATGTTCTATTCCTTATTTTCTTTTACTGTGAAAGTTCACATTGGAATAACTGTAAAATAAGCGCTCTTATGTCCTTCTTAGGGCCTTTGCACGCTAAGAGAATACCGACATAGACATAAGAATAACATTGATTGGTATATCTATATTTGAGAGAAATAAGAGGAATAAGAACTTATTTCTGTTATTTCTCGTGTATATAGATATACCAATCATTGTTACTCTTATGTCGCATGTCCTTATTCTTTTAGCGTGCAATCGGCCGTACGGCATTGGAAAGAGGAGTAAGAGGAATAAGGACATAAGAGCGCTTAGGAACTTTGCACGCTAAAAGAATAACACGAGAAAATAGGAATAAAAGGAATAAGAAAGACATAAGAGCGTTTATGCCGCTTATGTTCCAGTTATTCCTCTTATGTCTGCTTATTACCTGTTCTCGAAGGGAAGAAGCAGACACAAGAGAGACACAAGAAGAATAACTGGAACATAAGCCCTCCTTATCTCCTTCTTGTTCCTCTTATTCCTATTTCCACGCGTTATTCCTTTAACGTGTAAAGGCGGAAAGGCCCTATTTTTCGCGTTATTCTTTTGAGTGCAAATGTCCTTAGGCCTTGTTCTTTGTATTTATTTATTTATTTATTTATTTATTTATTTATTTGTTTGTTTGTTTGTTTGTTTGTTTGTTTGTTTGTTTGTTTGTTTGTTTGTTTGTTTGTTTGTTTGTTTGTTTGTTTGTTTGTTTATTTATTTATTTATTTATTTATTTATTTATTTATTTATTTATTTATTTATATATTTATTTATTTATTTATTTATTTATTTATTTATTAGACCAGAAAAAAATTTACATGTTTAACCAATAGAGATAAAATTGAATTACCTTTACGTTGGTATTTACAAGTAAATCCTAAAGAGGTAAATAAAAATAAATATAAATTTCTTGTTAACATCAGATAAAATTTTCACGCAAAGTGATTTAAGCTGATAATTATATTTAAAATTACAGATTCATTACAAAACGTTTTAATTTTTTCTTTGTATTAACTTTATTGGTAGTTAATGATTTGAGATCATTTGTTAACTCGTTGCACACTTTTATAGCTACAATGTAGCTGTTTTTACTTATTGTTTTAGTTATTTTCGGTATTTGAATACTTTTATTTCTTGTATTGCTTGTTTTGGACTTATATATTTCTTTCAGTGTTTCATAATGAAATGAAATAGATTCTAAAAGGAATGATTGACTTACACGGAGAGAAACGATGTTATAATTCTTATTAATATATGAATGAATTTTTACTATTTTCTGTTATAATGTTTGGACATACTTGTATTTTATCTATTTTTACTATTTAATATAGTAATTTTCTAAAATATTAAATAGTAATTTTAAAATTCAAATTTATAAAATTTTGTTTACAATTTAATGTTTCCCTGATTGTTATTTATTCTAAATATTATATTTTCTATATTTGTACACTTTAATTTTAAATAAAATTATTTTTACTCAAAAAACCGACCTCGTGAAGATTTGGCCCGGCGACACTCAGCTCCTGGAGCGGTCGCTCTACCTACTGCGCCATCATGATCCTTGTTTACTATACTTCGAATCATCCTTATAAGTTACACTAGGCTTTGTTTTTGTTTACGCTTATCTTGTCAACATTAATTAAATAATGATATACTTATTCATTGTTGCATTTCTAATTAACTTACTTGTATTGATATAATGAAAAAGATCTTGTATCATCGAATTAAAAGTATCGTGGTCAGTTGCAAAAGATTACGTATAAGTTTTAGAGGTTAGATTTTTTTAGTCAAGACGGGTTACTAAAATATTTACGAGAATTTAATACGTAAGTACGTAAAATTAACTAAAAAATATAGCATTCGGAAAATATAACAAATGTTACTATAATTTCATGTACTTCTTGCTATAATATTTAGCACAAATTACTACACTTTTTTGTAAATTCTATAAATGACAGTTTTAACTAAAGTAGATAATAAACTTTCGTATGCTTTAATTGCAGAATATAATATACATTTAATAATAACTGCTACAAAATACAGTAAAAAGCATTAGAATGCAAGTAAATCCCACCATTCCTTCATAAAATAGTAATTTTTAATACATCTCTTCTCTCCATATACAGAAAGACGGAGTCGTTACTCTGAGAAATGATTTTTAATATTGTGTTTTGAATTCTTTGTATTTGGTTTAGGGTATGCTCCTCCAAAGGCAATTATTCCATAATTTATTAAACTTTGAAAAAATGCATAATAAATTATCATTAATGTTTTGAACTCCATAATATTTTTAATTTTGGCAAAAATAAATATTATATATCTAGTTCTTTTTACAATATAGTCGATATGTTTGTCTCATTTTATATTGAAATCGAACAACAATCCTAGATACTTATGATATTCTACTCTTTTTATTGGTTGGTTACCTATATTAACGTTTAGTGTATCTGGCACACTATCACAGTAATGTCCATACGTTATGTAAACAGATTTACTTAAATTCAAAGCTAATTTATTCTAAGTAAGCCATTTCGACACTTGATTTAGATATACATTAATTGTATCTTATGCCCGATCACGTATCATCACTTGAAATGAAGAGTGTCATCAGCATAAGATATGATTGTATCATTTTGCATATCTCTCAGTAGATCATTGACATAGAGTATAAATAACTAAGGACCTAGTATAGGCCCTTGCGGAACTCCTGTGGAGTTTAATTTGTATTCACTCTTACAATCTTGAATTTTAACTCTTTGTTGTATATCTGAGAGATAGCTAGTTAACAGTTTTAAGATACTACCTCTTATAGAATATCTCTCAAACTTATCTAGCAGTATTCTATGATTCACAGTATCAAAAACTTTGTTCCTATTCTTTTTTTCGTGTATAGATTCTTATATTTATTCCTATTTTAATAAATAAATAAGTATTGTTCAATTACGCTAATCAAGTCGATTTGGCAAAAACTAGAGGAAGGGTCGGGAGAATGTTATAACAAGTATTTGTAAATTTCTTAGACATGTTCCTATTGATTCTGCCATCGGTTATGCTGGAAGGAACGGCATTTTATTAATATTTCAAATATTAACAAATATCAGTCTTTTCTTTTTCATTAGATAATCAAGTCTATTTGGCAAAAATATAAATATAACAAATATCAGTGTTTTATTTTTCATTTACGATAATCAAGACAATTTGGCAATAACTAGAGGAAGGGTCGAGAGAATGTTATAACAAGTATTTGTAAATTTTTTAGACATGTTTCGACTTATCTTACCATCGGTTATACTGGAAGTAACGGCATTTTATTAATATTTCAAATATTAAGAAATAGCAGTATTTTATGTTTCATTTGCGCTAATCAAGTCGATTTGGCAAAAAATTAAGGAAGGGTCGGGAGAATGTTATAACAAGTATTTGTGAATTTACTTGACATTTTACGACTTATCCTACCATGGGTTATGCCGCAAGCAACAACATTTTATTAATATTGAAAATATTAACAAATATCAGTATTTTAGTTTTCATTTGCGCTAATCAAGTCGTTTTTTACAAAAACTTGAGGACAGGTTAGGAGAATGTTATGATAAGTACTTGTAAATTTTTTGGACATCATTGGACCAATTCTACCATGCATAATGCTAAAAGGAACGTCATTTTATTAATAATTTTGTCAAAAATCAGAGTTTTATTATTCATTTGCGCTAATCAAGTCGATTTGGCAATAATCAAGTCGATCTGGAAAAGAAACTGGAGGATGGGTCTGGAGAATGTTAGGATAAGTACTTGTGAATGTTTGAACATATTTTGACCAAATATACCATGGATTATGATGGAACAGAATTTTGTGGATTTTTCATTGAACTTAGCTATCGTGTACGGACGGACTTTCGACGGGAAGCTTCTAAGGCTGTCTATCCTGTGTAGAAATATGTTATGAGTGATATCCAATAACATATCAAATTATACGGCAAATGAATTTTTGGTCAAATCCATAAGGCATTCGCACACTATAGCTATTATTGTGCATATTATAGAGTATATGGCATACATAGGGCCCAAAGTAGTCGTTTCCGACCGGCGGGCAAAAAAATACTGAGCAGGCGCAAAAGTGTCTTTAAAAGATACTTCGTAGGCACTGAAACAGAGGCTCTATATGAAATATTTCATATAGAGCCTCTGTTTGAGGATAGAGTGAGTGCCTACGAAGTATCTTTTAAATGAAATATTTCATATAGAGCCTCTGTTTGAGGATAGAGTGAGTGCCTACAAAGTATCTTTTAAAGACACTTTTGCGCCTGCTCAGTATTTTTTTGCCCGCCGGTCGGAAACGGCTACTTTGGGCCCTTTTTACGTGCATCAAAAAGATGGACAATCATGATTGTGTTACAAAAAATAAATTGTTCCAATATGAATTTTATTATTATAATACATTAATTTTAAATTGCTATATTTCTTTTTAATTAATAGCTCAAGAAAGGTGTGTTTTGCTTTCTCAAAGAGAAAGCATTGTTTAGATAAAGAAAAATATTACGATTTTTTAACGTAAAGCGTATGGGTGTGTCTGCGTGTGTGTATGTGTGGGTGTATGTGTATGTGTGTGTGTATGTGTGCGTGTGTGTATGTGCGTGTTTCTGTGTATGTGCGTGTGGGTATGTGTCATACCTAGGTGGGGCTTAAAAATTTCAGCGAATATGGTCGACTCTTTTAATTCTAAAGCCGTTTTTTGAAATTTCAAAATATCAAAATTTAGGCTTTTAGAGAATTTTTCAATGAAAAAATGTATTTTGGGGAAGCGATTTCACAATAAAGTACTTATAAAATCCTTCAATTTAAGACCTGAAACGATGCGAAATATACTGTTTTTAATTTGTCAAACTTTGTGATTAAGAATTTATTTAAACTAGTGCATTTACATTGTAATAGAGGTAAATCATATTAACTGCCCGGAAAATATATTCCATATATGGCCATAGCTATTGCATAGTAGCTATTGTATATCAGGTTGTGTACGTGTATTCGTATGTGCGTGCGTTCGTGCGTGTATATGTGTGCCTGCGTGTGTGTGTGCGTGTGTGTGTGTGCGTGTGTGTGTGCGTGTGTATATCAGCTTGTAATGAATCTATTTTTTATTTTACAATACTTAAATTTCTTATAAGAAAAATTCCAACTGTTTTTACACTTATAGTGAATAAGTCGACTTTATCGACTGACAAGGGTACAGTTATTGATATGATATTATAGGTTTCTTTTTAAAAGTAAAAAAAAAAACAAAAAAAAATATAATTGAGAAGCTTAAATCCCTTATTTATAATTTAACAGAAATATATTATCTCTACAACTATTCAAAGCTATGTAGAAAGAATATTACCGTCCCTATAGTTATGATGCACCTAACCCACCCACCCTCCCTCCTTCTCCCTCTCCCACCCTATTTTAAGATTCATCACAACTGGCCCATCAGTTTTAGATGGAGTGAACCATCAGAACCACGGTACTTTACTATTAGGATTCGAAGCCGGGGCCTTCTGTACAGAAGGCTGAGTCCTAATCCACTGAGCTACCGTGGCTCCGATAAATTTCTCGTATGACTGATCTAATAAAGCACACACTAGTGTGTGAATTTTTTGCACGCATTCCACCGTTGAACCGCAGTTGTCCCAATCACGCGCGCAAAATTCTGGCTCCGGATCGCTGGGTACATGTACCTGGGAATCTTGTCGCTGGTACCTGGGTATCTGGTCGCTGTTACCTGGGTATCTTGTATCAGCTGGTGTCTGATTGCGGGTACCTGGTCTGTGTGTATGTGGTATCTCCTAGTGGATATCTTAGTACCTGGTGGACTTGCTCCTGCTATCGACTCGCTCTTTATCTACGTCATTCTAAAGTGACTGTAGTGAAAAAGTGCATACAAGCGTGTCCTTCTAACAAGTGATAGACGACACACTCAGTTAAGTAGAGAAGTTGGTCTTTGCGCATGTGTAAATATGCTTGTGACTTAATTTCAGGATCCATTGGCGGGAAATTTAAAGAATCAACGGATGGCGCTACAAAATAGCAGGAAGTTTGAATTTTTATATCTACTGCAGAGATGATTTTTCTGTTAATGTGCTTTATCGCTGGTCGGATGCGTCTAAATACGCAGGAAGCTGAGATCTAAGAATTAATTTCCTGGTGGAAATGAACACTCTGCTCTGCTAGTATACACCTTCTTTTCTTCTTAGAATATGTATATTAGAACTTGAATCCAGAATACTCGGTAATTGCACTAATAAGCAGCTTTGAGAGTTAGCTACGTCAAATCGATCGTTACGTTATATTGAATATCGTTAACGCAATGTAAATACATCAGTATATGTAACTTGCTTTGCGTAACTCGATGAGGATGAAGTGAATCTCGTTATTGTGTATAGATCCCAAATGGATTTATAGCCATGATTACTTGGAGGCGATCGACTAATATATTAGGATCATCCGAATCGTCAAATCCATAATTATGATCTCCTCTACTTATCCATTTCTCATATGAATATTCCATATTTGTCCATTAAAACCAAAATTTGATTGTAATTTTGGTGAACCAGTAGAAATCATAAGACTACTATCATAAGTGGATGGAATAGATTCATCTACACTGCTATCAATGACTCGTGGAGAATTGCACGTCAGAGATTCTTCGGATTCGCCACAAGTTGCATCTGAAGTCTCACAATTCTGATAAATATTGCGAATCTTATACTTTGAAGTCCCATGATATCTTGCAGAATTGGTAGGAATTGATTTATTAAATTCCAACAGTGTATGGTCGAATCCATCTTTCTGTTCTCTTTTCAGATTTTTAAATAATTCTTTTTTATTTGATCGTCTGTTGAAAGGTGCTTCATGCCCTGACTTTGAAGAGCTACCAATTATATAATTGATGTTAGAATTGAATGGACAGGAATATATATATATATATATATATATATATATATATATATATATATATATATATATATATATATATATATATATATATATATATATACTATATATACTAGACGCAGGAACAAACTATAATATGAATTAACATATGAAAGAAGTTTCACTTTTCTATCGTAATATATATATATATATATATATATATATATATATATGACGATTTAAAAATGAAACTTCTTTCCTATGTTAATTCATATTATAGTTTGTTCCTGCGTCTAGTATAAATAGTATATCGTGAAAACGACAAATATATATATATATATATATATATATATATATATATATATATATATATATATATATATATATATATATATATATATGTATATCATGAAAGAGAGATGTTAGAAAACTGAGAAAGAGAAAATGAGGTTCATTGTACATCATAACGAGAGCTGCGCAGAGACCCGTTTAATCCTATATCTCGACTTAAAAATTGTTGTATTATAGAATCCGATTAGACGTACAGCTAGCTATTCCTTCCTTCCTTCCTTCCTTCCTTCCTTCCTTCCTTCATTAAACATTCTAGTCGTCATTGCGAATAAGTGCATTGCGAGGCAAGCGCAGAGAACGTGATCGCCGTAAGAACGGCGGTTTACTGCTCGATCTCTGGCTTGTCTCACTCATTCGCTGCTCATTCTCAACTAATCGATGATCTCCAGGGCTCCGCTCCGCTTGGCTGCGAAGAGTAAAGCTATCTGTGCGGCTCGCTTGCGCAATCCTTTATGCTGACTGGCAGAGCTGCTCCAATGGGAGCTCGAGGCAGAGAGAGTGTGGTGAGAGAAGAGAAAGGCAAAGCGAGGCAAGCGCGGAGAATCGAGCAAGAGTTCGTACGATTTCGCCATAACAACGGCGGTTCACTGCTCGATCTCCAACTTACCTTGCCCATCCACTGCCCATCCTCGGCTAGTCGTCCTCCTCTAGGGCTCCGTTGTTCTCGGCTGCGAAGAGATAAGTGAGCTTTGCAGCTCGAAAGCGCCGGCTATTACACTGAGCAGTAGAGCAGCTCAAAGCCAATGAGAACGCGCCGGCAGGAGAGAGCGTGGTGGGAGAAGAGAAAGGTAATGCGAGGCAAGTGCGAAGGGAAGGGCGGGCTGGGGGAAAATAAGCTGCGTTGTAATATACGCACAACTCTCGCGCTGGTAGAGCATCGGTTGGAGAAGGGAGAATCGAGCTGCGTTGGAATGTGCGCGCAACTAGTGTGCTCGTAGAGCATCGGCCGGAGAGGGGGTACACTGGTCTATGCTGCTAGCCTATGAAAGTGGCGCCTACATTGGCCTATCAAGTTCGCTGGCGTAGGAAACCCCATGATGTAGGAAGCATCTTGGCGTAGGAAGGAGGTGGCGAAGGAAGAAGGTGGCACAGAACCCGCCTAGCTTACCTACTTGTCTGTTAACAAATTGATTAAATTACGTTTAAAAGTTGAATAAAACTTATTAATTTATCGTAATTTAAACTTTTATATGCATATTTATTGAAGCTCACTTTGCCCCGTGCAAAGGCTCACTTTACCCCAAACTTGTGACAAAGAAGGCCTTCTCATTTTTTTCTTGTAAGTGAATTTTAAAATACTTTCAATTACTTTGCAATCTTGGTGCTTGAAATTTATATTAAATAAAGACTATATTACAATTTTAATAAATTTCGAATTAATGATAGTTGAAATTTATTTATATATTCGTGCTGAAACTTTTTTAGGCTCACTTTGCCCCGGTCTCTCATAGCTAATGAATCTACATTGGAGACAAAGCTCACCTATGACTATTTTGTTTCCTCATACAGAAAGGTTTGTGGTAAATAAAAAGTTTTGCTAAAAATATGTTCCAAACATGTTTTGAGACATTAGGAATCAAGGTACACTATTTTTAGAAAAAGTCTGTATCGGTGTGTGTGTGTGTGTGTGCATGCGTGCATGCGTACGTGAGTGCGCGCGTGCGTGCATGTGTGTGTGTGCATGCGTGCGTGCGTGCGTGCGTGCGTGTGTGCGTGCGTACGTGCGTGTTTGCGTGTGTGTGGACGGATGTGGGTGAATATTACTGGGAACATTCACGATCGAAATTAATGTTTTTAATTTTTTAATGGAAGACGCTGTAATAAAATTAGTATTATTATTCGATGTTTTTCTTATGTGTCTAACGGTTTTTCGATTATTGAGTTTTAGCTTTTCGGTTGATTTTGGTATGTTTGAAATAATATCATGGATTCATTTTCTTGCAGTTGAAAGAGCATAAAATTGCTTATCTTTTCCGACCCGAAATTTTAAGTAAGCTATTTTCTGTTTTCTGTTATACATGAAAACGTCGTATTTTGTTTAATAGGTGATATCTGGGAAACACATGGAAAATTTTTGAAAAAATTTGAGGCGATTAGGAATATGGATAAGAATATTTTGTAAAATTTTCAAGCCTTTATACTTTTATTTTTTCTTTTTGGCGAACGATAATTTAAGTGAAATATCATTATTCCTTCTAAAATTTTTCAGAAAGGTAGCTTTTCGCTGTCTAGTGAGACTGTTAGAAGCCTTCATTATATTAACCTTTACATTCTGAGTTATTTCGAGTAATATCTTTTTTTTTTAATTTTTTATTGTTTATAACTCGTAAACGGCGTGGTGACTTTTTGCAACAACACAAAATACAATATCATTTTAATTGTTTTATATGTTATTATGGACATCTTGAATTGTATAAAAAAATATGTTTGATGTAATTTTACAATAATTTGTTAATGTTTATTGCGGCCAAATTACGGCACTTACACAACTTAGTCATCTGAAACGAAGAAAGCGAACTGATTATTGTTCTGTAGGCTTGTCGCTCTGTCCCATAGCAGATTTAAATAGTTTTATTAATAAACAACAAAATGGCGGATTTCTAAGAAAAATAGTTAAAAAATCGTTTCTTTTTTCGTTGAAAATCAGGCAAAAAATAAGAAATTATTATTATAAATAAGTAATTCTGCTACCCAATGGAGCCATTGGTGTATAGAATAACATGTGAAAAAATGAGCGCAATCGGTTGCATAGAATTTTCTCAATCGACATAGCCAATCGCAAAAATGTTGTTTCGATAAAAACGCGTATAACGTTTAAGTAACGGATTTTTTGTAGAAAATTTATACTTACACTAATCAGCTATGCCTGGTACATACAGTTCTCTCTTTCTCACTTGTACATGTATATATTTAACAAAGGGTCAAGGCTAAAGATATTAATACACAGGTATAAAGGTAACGTGAGAATAATAGAGAGATATGACAGACACAGCTGCCGCACGGCTCATAGCGCGCGTTCACGGTGCGTTGTTGACTATGTGCCATAACTTCGTAAATATTTTGAATTTCGGTCCAAAATTTTTACAATATACTCTCAATATATTGTACATTCGAAATATGTAAAAAAACGATTTTTCGAAGTCCGGACATGAGGCTACACCTTTAATAACTTTGACTCTGATTAGTACTTTTTAACGTTACAGGTTTCAAATTCAAGTTCATTCTGCCTACTTTTATTATCTTTCAAGCCATTTTTTCTAGTGCCAATACATGCATATTTATAATCAATAGAATACGTACCCTTTTTCACTAAAATAACGTATATTAGGAGTAAAATAGCTTATATCTCGAATATAAAGGCCCATTAGAACAAACTAAGAGTACTAGGCTTTATTTTTAAGTACCAGATAGCACGTCCTTATCAGTATAATATAAAAAGATTCGCATATGAAACCTTCGATAATTGCCCTAATCGAAGTTTCGAAATGTGAAAAACTGTGACAAATCTGTGTAAAAGTGTATAAAAGCACGAGAAATTCATAAAAAAACTGTTAATTTGGGGTTACATTTATAATAGTATTTTAAAACATATTATAGAATATTTCGCACATATTATTACAATTTCTCACAGTTGTAATTTCCTTTATATAAGAGAATGCAGCGAAAAAAAATATAAGGAAATGCGAAAAACTGTGAATAAATGTAAATTACTGTAAAAAACTATTAAAAATTAGGAAAAGATGTGAAAAAATGTGCACAAAAACAGAATCATGATTTTTCTATTAACTTAATTGATCTTATAAATGTTATACAGCATTGCCAAACTGACTTTTAAACAGTGAAGACTTCTGGAAATTTTCCTTAAGGTAGCTCTCTATTGAAATCAAATTTTTCTAGTTATGATTTTTATGAATTGATACTTACATATCACATTTATACTGATGTTATGAAGTTTTATATGTTACTGATGTTATAAAAAATTTCACCCATTTACTTCTCTTAGATTTAGAGTTATCCTAGGAAGTGTGTAAAATTTGAATAAAAATAGGGTTACAATGAAAATCATCCAGGCGCACACCTAATCTTTGAACCCGAATTAAATTTTAAGGACATGTTCTTTAAAGTATATACAGAAAAAGTGTGCATTTTGTTTTTCTCTAAAATTATTATTAATTGAAAAAAAAGTATTGATTTATGATCTTGCTTAAAGAATACTAGTTTTACAATAACTTTCCATGCAATGGTTTTGAATAATAAAGTTGTTTAAAATAATTTCAAAAAGAAAGTGCACACTTTTATTGTAAGAATATTCTCCTAAAATTATAGCCGGATTCATTAATTCAGTATGCGGTCGGATAAAATTAAAGTTTAAAAAACATATTAGTGAGAAAACAATGTTTTTATCAAAATAGTGACTTTATTGAATAAACTCACCATAATTTTAGAAAACTATTCATTATAAATGAATTTAACCTCCAAAACTGGAAGCAAAAAATTATTATTCACTTCCTGAATAACGTAAATTAATGCATAAAAGTGAAAAAATGACGTTAAATGACAAAAAGATCTTTTCGTAAAGCGTTTGTTTTTCATTAAAAAGAATTAATACCATCATAAATATATTTTTACTTGATGAGTTAATAGTTAACTGACTTTTTAAACAAAATAATTTTGTCGAATTTTTTATTGAAAATTACTAGAGCGCAACCTTAAATCTGTTGAACTAAAATATATCAAAAAGTTAAAATATTTATTAAGTAATGATCCATTTTGAAATGCCTTATCATTGCAAGGGGAATAGGTTGTAAGTACACGTGGCATAGAGACGGTCGGTTCCTCGTTAAGATGCGAGACGATGAAGTAACGCACACCTAGGCAGTAGATCTACATGCGCTGGCTGCGTCTTATAATGCTAAACTTTCAACCATAACGACTGAAGTGCGAGACAAGCAAAACCAAACACCTGCTTCACAATTGACAGTCGTCGAAACACCGACATCGAAGACTGCTGATTAGGATTGACTAGGCGTAGACACAGCGAGAGAGGTGGGAAGCGAGGGCATGAGGGTAGGCTCCTTGAATGCGACTTCGCTTAGAAAGTACCTGGAATCGTTCCGCCAATTTCTTACAACTACTTGTCCCTTCTATCATCTATTCGGCGTGGCTAAGTTGCGTTTTGAAGATCACGGCGATGTCTGTTAGGCAAGATAGAAACAATCAAGGGATAGGAGTGGTCCTTTATGTCCATAATAGCTGTAAAGTAACGGTGTTGTCGCTTCGCTCACAAACCTTGACAAAGCTAAACCGGGAATCCCTGAATACTTAATGTGAAAAGTGCAACAGGGCAACCTCCCTCCGATTTTCGTAGCAGTTATCCATCGTCCGCCGGAGATCTCTTTTACTGCCAACTCCGACCTTGTGGAGAATCTCGCATGTTTTTCGACAGGCTATCGCCATCGGTTAGTTATGGGTGATCTGAACGCCAACATGCTATCATCATCTCGTGAAGCGGCTTTTGTGAAAGAAGTGGCATGTGAATTAAATCTTAAATTAGTTGATCACGGCGCGATTCACCACGTTGGAGAGTCTCACACCTGGATAGACGTAATTCTTACTGATGACAATGATGTAGTGCTGAATGCGAACAAGATGACGGTGACCTTTCCCAGTAGGCACGATATCATTGATGTTACAATTGACATTCAAACATCAAAGCCCACGGACCTTAACAGTTTTATGTACAGGGACTTTAAATCTATTAGACAGGAGGAGTTTCTTTCGCTCCTTGCTGCTCGAAATGGGTCGCCCATCAGTTGCCGGGATAAAGACGTAGATAGCAGGCTTGAACATCTTAGCCATAATATTATGGAAGTCATCGATGAACTGGCTCCCCTAAAAGAATTTAGACCGAAAAATAAGGGTGTTCCGCCATGGGTCGACGCTGATCTCCAACATCCCTACAATCATTGCGACGCCGTTCGTCGGCGTTATGGCCGGACTGGGGACAACGGTCTGCACCAGGAGTTCCTGGCTCTCGCGGCTGAAGCAGAACATCTAGCAACTCAAGCACGTGAGTCGTTTATCCAGAGCAGAATTTTTGATGCTCTGGATAATAACAAAAACGTCTGGCAGGAACTCCGGAACCTCGGACTCCTACCGGACGTCCGTGAGGAGCTGCATGACTTTTCACCAAATGAATTCAACAACCACTTCGCGGGAGTATCCATCTCTCAAACAGAGCGCGATGTGAACATGGATGACATTTTATCAAAGGCCAGTGATGACGGCTTCGTTTTTCGTAAAGTCACTATTCCGGACGTAATCCTGGCCGTTGCCCATTTCACTTCGTAAGCAAAGGGAGAGAATGGAATACCCCAAAACGTCATCGCGAAGTCTCTTCGGGTATTAGCCCAACACTTGACTGAGATATTTAACTCTTCCCTGTCCAGTGGAGTCTTTCCGGGGGCCTGGAAGAAGGCTCAGTTGGTGCCTCTTAAGAAGAAAGCAATTCCATTAGCTGTCTCAGACTTTTGCCCAATAGCTCTCCTGAGTTTTCTCTCCAAGGTCCTCAAAAAGATTGTACACGAACAGATCTCGGAGTTCATTGCGTTCAAGAAAATCCTTGACCCTCGCCAAACTGGCTTTAGACAGCATCATAGTACGCAAACAGCACTACTGAGTCTATCAGAGGAGATTCGTGCGGGTATTAACAACAGTAAACAGCTACTTACCATTCTCCTTCTTTTTGATTTCAGCAAGGCGTTCAACACGATCTCGCCCTCCAAATTACTCCCTTAACTGATTACAATGGGGTTTGCCAGGACGGTAATCCTGTGGATTAGGTCATACATCACAGGGCGTAACCAGTGAGTGGTTACTAATTCCAATGGAGAATCAGATTGGCTCACAACCAATCTTGGCGTGCCGCAGGGTTCTGTCCTCGGGCCTCTTCAGTTCAGTCTTTATATTCATGATCTGCGGGATATTACGGAGGGCTTTAAATATCCGAATTATCAAAAGGTGTCGAGTATTTACTATATGCTGACAATTTACAGACCTTCACACAAGTTACGAGGGACGATCTTCGAGGGAGCATAGATCGGTTATCAGCTGTAGCGCGTGCAGTGTCGGCATGGGCTACTAAGAACGCCCTCCATCTTAATATTGGAAAAACTCAAGCCATTATTTTTGAGTCAGCATATCAACAGGCTACAGAGTATGCACCTTCCAGGCATTGAGGTGGAGGATAATGTTTTCATACCGTTTGTCGACACTGTAACTAACCTTGGTGTTGTTATGGATTCGAAGTTAACGTGAAAACTGCAAGTGGATGCGATTAGCCGAAAGGTTAACAGAGCTCTTTAAGCTCTCAGATCATTTAGATCCTGCAGCACTGAGGCGTTACGCAAACAGCTAGTGAGCGCTCTAGTTGTTTCTCACCTAGATTATTGTTCTCTTGTATATTTTGATGTGTCAGGTGAGCTTCAGATCAGGCTTCAAAGGTTACAGAACTCCTGTGTGAGATATATATGTGGTGCGAGAAGAACTTGGGCTGGTTGACCGAGGAGGCAAGAAGGGCGTATTTTGCGGCGGTGATGCTATAAAAAGTTAACGTCATGGGACAACCACCGTTCCTAGCGGCCCTTTTAAACGAAAGCTCGCACACACGCACGCACACACGCACACACGCACACACACACTTACGCACGCACGCGCGCAACACACACACGCACACACACACACACACACACACACACACACACACACACACACACACACATTTTCTGAAAATAGTGTATTTTGATTCCCAGTATCTCAAAACATATTTCTAACATGTTTTTAGCAAAACTTGTCTATTTACCGTGACAAAGCTTCCTCTATGAGGAAGCAAAAATATAAAATGTGAATATTATTAATGATATTTGTCAAAATCATAACAAAACGCGAAGCCATCTCATAACTACGATTATCATAAAAAAATTGTACAAATACCTTTATATTTACAAATTAATATGTGAACAAACAACTTTTTCCGTACCGTTTCTGTGTAATTGGGTGGTTTGAATTAGAATGTAAAAATCTGCCTGAGAATGGTTCTCCGCTATACCAATTGGTTATAATTTTGTTGTTGTCTCTGATGTATCAAGTACTTGTTTAAGTTTAATTTGTGGAATGCACATGATGGTATCGTCAACGATACGATAGTAGAATAAGTGTTTAAAATCTAATTTATTTAAACATTCTATTTCTTCCAACAATATCAGCAAAACATGGACGTATGGGCTCCCGATCGGAGAACCATAGATTTGTTGATAATATTGCCCATCGAATTGAAAAGACATGCTGTTTAAGAGAAATGTCGTGGCATCTAATAATTCTTTTAGAGGAACGTTAGAATGTTTAACAATAGATTGATATCTCTTTTCACTGCATTTTTTACCAATTCTGTCCAACCTAACCTAACCTCAACTTCTGTGCAAATAGCAGAAAAGCATTAAATTGTTATTATATTCTGTTCATACAGCGATGAGCATTTTATATATCAATGGACATATATTGACCGTAAGAAACATGTATACATTGCAAGCAACTGTAAGTAATCAATTTGTTAACAAAAAACTTAATATACAGTTTTATGTTGTAAATAAGAAATAATGATGTAAATAAGAAATATTTAAATAAAAGTATAGCCTGACGAGGGCAGCGAAACGCTGCCGAGACGTGGCTGACAAACAAATTGTCTATTTAGTTTGCAAAAATCGTCACAAAACCTGTACTATATTAACATCAGGAAAAGGTAATAAAAGAACGAATATATATTTAAGAATTCATTAGATTCCGTATAAAAAATTAATTTAAAAATGTATGAATGCTAAATGAAAAAATATAAATTTGTAGTTTAATAAAATGTATATTATCATTTATAGATAATAGTATTTAAATTTATATCAAGGGGCCTACGGTGGCTCAGTCGGCAGAGTGTCAGGTTCCCACGCCCCGTGACCCGTGTTCGATTCCTGGTCTCAGCCGATTGATACAAGCACATCTGTAAAAATTGCATGTGCTTTTTTTACAAACACACCGCTGACCTCCGTCGTCGATTAGCACCATATGAGAGCACAAATATGGCGACGTTAAGGGATAACACCACTCTAGAGGCCGAAAAAAAGGCCTAATTTTGACAATTTATTCTGGTATTATGGGAAAAAGAATAGTATTCATATTTAGATGGTTCATTTAACACATATTGATGTATGAAAAACAATTTTTTTATTATGATTTTTGTACAAAATGGCGGCGCAACAGCAGATCTGCGGAAAAAGATTTTTTTGAAGGTGCTTCGCCGGCGCACCAATTCCTCAAAAACCGTGAGAGCTGGAACAAAAAAACAAAAATTTTCGAAGTACGTAGGATTTTCTTTTATTCCAATTTTTGTAGAAACTGTGCACTTCTGAACAAAACGTATGAATTTTCGACTAAAAAAAGAGTAGTAAATTGTTAATAAAACAAGTAATTTTCAAAATTTTTAAACTATCAAAAAACTGCTACGTACTTTGATGGAGAATATATTTGTGAAGATACTGTAAAAATTGCAAGTCGATCCATGCAATGGCGTTGAAGCTATGAGTGCGCCCAGTTTGAAAAAACCTGTTTCGAGAAAAACGCGTTTAAAGTTTTCGGAGCATTTAAATCCTTGAAATTTTTGTATACCTCTAATCTGCGATGACTGTACCGTACATTTGGTCATTTCTATTAATGTCTGACTCCTCCTCTTCCTCCCTGGCTGATTTTAAGGACATCCGAGCCTCTCTGGCTTCGTCTGTTAGGGATCTCTCGGAAAACTTGATGCGACGCGTGTCCGTCTCCGCGCAAAAATTATAGCAGTTCGGTCCGATTGTCAAGCTCAAGTGTTGCATCAGCTTCATGACACTTGAAAGGCCATCATTGTAGATACCTGCAGCAATATATAATGCGGTATCGAGCACGTGTTTGCCACTAGAGAAAGATTCTGGAGCCATAGACCAGACAGTCGCATTGAAACTTTCGTTGCTATTTTGTGTGAAGCCGCCTAAGCAACGCGTAAGTAGATCGTCACTGCTTAACTCTTAGTAATTGGCGAAATCGCTTTATAAACTTCTTCAAAGAGAGGTGGTTTATGTACAAAATCTTCTCCAGTAGCTTGAGCCTTTTGCCAAGAGCACCATGAAGTTTCTCCGCGCGGGCATCTTTCGTGTCTCGGTTGATCATCAGTAGACAATTTGTGGTCCAGCGTTGCGTAGATTTCATTGCGCATTTTCTTCTCAGAATCATGATTCCTACGAATTGCTAAACCATAATAAATTGCCAACTCGTCTATGAGCTTACCAGTAAGCTTGCCTTTTCCTCCAAGTCCTTTTATTTGTGTTTTCAAATTACGGAGACGAGAACCCATCCGCTTCTGCACATGATCGATAAATTCTTTTTTTTGTACGGTGAACTTTTCGTAGGGCTCAGAATCTATGATTCCTTTGGAGGTTTTTGAATCTCCGTCGCCCACGTAATTAGCGTACTTCAAATTGTGCAAAGATTCTGAGCGCTGGAACATTTCGATGACGGCGTCCACTTCCATCTTTCCCGCGGAGCCGACGTGGTTCGCTTGGCATTCATCTTTGTGAGTTTGGCTCCACTCCTTGAACTCGATGGTGTCAGTTTTGGTTTTCCAAAATTCACAAGCTTTGCAATATTTAGATTTCACCAAAACATCGACTACTTTGCCAGTATACCAGCCGATAAGTGAAACAAATCCGTAAAGAGATGAAAAACCACGCTTCCTCCACGAAGGATCACCAGATACAGTAATGCCATTTGGATCGTCAGTTTTTTCTTGTTCTTTTTTAGCTGCAGTTTTCATACTGAGCTTACAAAAAGATTCTGCTTCAATGGCAATTTTCTTAACTAGTAATCGCATGGCAAGAACAATTCTGCGATTAATATCATATCCTTTCTCAATAAATGGACAACTAGGAATAGTAATCTGATCACAGTTTTTACAGGAAATCACAATTTTGAAACCCAAGCCTCGCTTTCCAGTTTCGGTGAACGTTACATCGGATTTGCATTTTTTACATACAAAAGCTTGCGATATCGCGGAGAACACTGCTACAAAATTCATAATTCGGTAACCGAAACCTTCATTTACTTCAAAATCATCGAAGTTTACATCTGATAATTTTTTAGCCGATGTACTAACGTTCTCCAGGCTTGGCTTCTCCAGCTCGTAACGGTTTTGCGGCCGTCGGTTTGGATTCTTGGTCTTTTTGTACTACTCCTTCCTCCTTCGCCGATTTTTTTGTCACAATACACGACTTTTCTCGAACTCATATTGTTTATTCGAAAACATTTACAATAACAAAACACGTTATTAATATTTGAACGAAAATGTACGGAAAGAAAATAAAGCGTCTGCACGGCGTCGCTTGGCAGCTGTACTAGTTCACACACACACACACACACACTTCTATTCAGTGTTAGTACACCCTGGTGGACTTCTGAGGAACCACAATGACCATAAGCAATAGAATTTGGACAGGTAGGAGCACTACATAGTCGATAAATCAGAGCGCGCCGTGATAGCTGATTCAGCCGTCACGGTGCGCTCCGAGGCGCTCTGGCAAAATCGAGAATTGGACCTCTTACAAATTTTATTTCTGTATAAAACCAATTGGATATGATTTTTAAGGGTCCAAAGAATCGTTTAAGACAAAAAAAAATCGATTTTTTTAATATTTTAGAGCGTTACCCCTTAAATAATAAAAATAATTAGTATCAAAACGCTTTTTATATTACATTGTTAACCCGTGATCATGCGGAGCCCTTAGACAACATACTTTTAAACCAGTTTTTTTATGAAAAATTATAGAACCGAGAAAAATGATTTTTAACTGTGTAAGTCCCATGCATAAAATCATTGTCAAAATCTAAAAAAATTCAGGAGTGACTGTTTGGCCGTAGGGTTTGAATATGTACAATAATTTTGTTATAATTTTTAAATTTTCTAAGCTTCTTTGCGATCAAAAATAATGTAGACCTCCGTTATGAGATCGAAAACAGTTAATTTGATAAAAATACTTATTTTGCATAAGTACAAGTTTATCACATGAAAATTTAAGATAAACGAATAAATGTACATACATACACTTTTTTAAGATTTTTACGTGACATACTCGAAGTTATGCAAACTAAATGTATCGATCAAGTCAAAGCAGACCACTTTAGATCTTATTATAGGGGTCTAAGTTTTCTTTGATCACAAAGCAGCCGAGAAAATTGAAAAATTAAAAAGAAAAATATTTCACATATCCAAATCCAAGGCCCAGCAATTATTCCTTAGTTTTTAAAGAATTTTTCTACAACGATTTCTATGCTTTGGAATTATAGGGTGTTGCGTCCAAAGCGTCCTTTGCACGCTAGTGTGCGTCGCCATCTTACATCGCCGACGTCACAGGCTGTTATATAAGAATTAACGCGATGGTACTCAGTTCAGTTGGCGTGTGGCTCTCGAGCAGTCAGCATCGCTTCCACTGCTCGACCCTCTCCAACGTGCCACGACTCTGCGTAAGCGCGTACCGCCATTTTGGCCGGTATCTGGCGCCGCAGCGGCTATACGAGGTCTATCCCAAAAGTATCCGACCTACGTTCATATCTTCGCGCGGAGAGACTCAGGCGACCTCTGGAGGGTACGAACGTCACCAGCAACTTCTAACCTTCTCGTCAGTAGCCTGAGATACCGATGAAACGCCTTAGTTCCCGCGCAGCGTGTATTTGTTTACAACGACTTTTTTGCGTTCGTCGAAATTTGCTTATTGCTAAAAATGGCAGAACGAACCGAACAGCGAATTTGCATAAAATTTTGCTTTAATCTCGGTAAAAGTTGTGCGGAAACTATTGAAATGTTGCAAAAGGCCTTTAAAGATGAGTGTATGGGCAAAACACAAATAAAAGAGTGGTATAGGCGGTTCAAAAGTGGCCGCACATCTGTTGACAGTGATCCTCGTTCTGGTCGACCTTCGACGGGAACATCGTCGGGTAATGTCGAGTGTGTGCGTGTCGCAGTTGAACAAGATCGTCGTTTGACTGTGAGAGAACTGGAAGATGAACTTGGAATACCAAAAAGTACTGTTTGGCGAATTTTAACCGAGAATTTGGGAATGACTCGTGTGTGTGCAAAATTCATCCCGAAACTGCTCTCAGACCAGCAAAAAAACCTTCGATTAGAAATCGCTCAGGACAATTTGGAAATGATTAATAGTGATGAAAACTTGCTTAAAAAGGTTATTACTGGTGATGAGTCATGGGTTTATGGTTATGATCCTGAAACAAAACAACAATCTTCGCAGTGGAAGCTTCCATCTGAGCCTCGGCCGAAAAAAGCTCGTCAAAGTCAAAGCAACATCAAGTCAATGTTGATTGTTTTTTTCGATTATGAAGGCGTTGTGCACCACGAATATGCCCCTACAGGCAATCAATAAAGAGTACTACGTTGAAGTTTTGAAAAGATTACGTAATGCAATCA
This sequence comes from Gastracanthus pulcherrimus, assembly GCA_949152435.1. Classification (NCBI taxonomy): domain Eukaryota; kingdom Metazoa; phylum Arthropoda; class Insecta; order Hymenoptera; family Pteromalidae; genus Gastracanthus; species Gastracanthus pulcherrimus. Next base: position 52,833,988 of record OX424573.1, read on the forward strand.
GGAGAAAACGACCGCAACTTTGGTAAACCGGTGACTGGCTTCATCGTCACGACAATGCTCCAGCGCACGCATCAAACCTTGTGCAGCAGTATTTATTGAAACACAGTGTTGCGCAGCTCCGCCAGCCTCCATACAGTCCTGATATAGCTCCCTGCGACTTTTGGCTGTTTCCTCGATTGAAAATGCCGCTTAAAGGACATCGATTCGACAATAAACAGACTGTTGAAACTAATGCGACGAATGCACTAAAGGCGATTCCGAAGTCTGACTTTCAAGAGTGCTTTAATAAGTAGAAACATCGATATGAGCGTCTTGTTCAATCAAATGGGGAACTTTGAAGGATGCCACCCCCCGGATGACGAAGAATAAATCAAAGAGAAATCGAGGTAGGTCGGATACTTTTGGGACAGACCTCGTATAAGGAGCGACGAGGTGGCGCTTCGTCTCGAGCGCTCCGGCATTAAATATCGCTCCCCGCTGCTCGTTTCACTTGAAAATTGTGACTTTGCGCGTGTGCGCGCCCTACTCATCAACTCGGACTTCGCCCAATAGTGAAATGTGACTAGTGAACAGTGAATTGGCACGTTAATTCAGGTGATAAATCACCTGATGTTATGACATGATGTTATTTACCTTACATGATCACCGGATTTCACATTAGGATTTCAGATTTCAAATTCGGAATCACCTGATTTAGACATATACCATATTTTATAATACCCAATCAAATCACCTGATTAATTATTCACGTAAGTATTTTCAACCAAAAACGCTACTATCCATAAGATCGCATGTTATTTCGATATCAAATATCTCCGAAACAAATTTGTTTAACTAAATTAAAAAATTTCAACAAATTCCATCCATTTGGTATATGGTATAATAGTATCAATCAATACTATTTAAGAATATACCCTAAAAATTTCAAAAGCCGAGATATTTTAATTTCAAATGTACGTATTCAAATATGGGTCTTTGACAGTACGAAAAATTTTATCTAAGATAGAATTTCGCTAATGTAGAGATGCAGTATCAAAATTTGTAAAAAAATGCAAAACTTTTATAATAATGACCAAATGATTCACAATAGAGGCACTGATCTACAACAGTGATACCATACCTTATGGGTTGAAGCACTTTTTGAAGCTCTACATTTGTAAGAACATTTGGGACCTGATACAATAAATAAATTTCATAATCAACAAAGTTATAACCATTCAAATAAATAAATTAACATTGCTTCTTATGTAGAACTGAATATTTAAATGTGTTTTTTCGTAACTTATTTTTCAAACTTCAAAAAGTTGCTCGCGCATTAAGAGTAGAATGTAGCTGTAACTCGCAGCTAATATTCCTATAAGGACCATATAAAGAATGTAGTATTTCTTTTTCCAGAATTGCATACATACAAATTTTTACTGATTAAATATGTATACAAAAACATGGTATTTTTTGTCATATATTTATCTAAAATGGTTATATATCTTTTTCAAGCTATTTATGATCGAAAATTATAATAAAAACTACTAACTTTATTGTTTGTTAAGGGTTCGAAAGATAGTGAGAATTTATTAGGTTGATATTGTCAAACATAAATATGCAAGGAACTTTTTGAATTAACCTTTATTTTGACAACAAAACGGTGCATTTTCTTCAATGAATTGGGATTAGGCAAGTGAAAATTGCTTAAAACTGGTACGTATTCCTCTTTTTTGGTTACTAATAACATATTAAAATTTTGAAATAAAATTCCGAATGTTTAACGATATTGAAAAAATCAGTGTAGACCCACCTTAAGCAACTTTCGTATTGCTTCCTCAAAGAGGAAGCTTTGTGATAGTAAAAAAGTTTTACTAAAAACGTGTTAGAAACATGTTTTAAGACATAAGGAATCAAAATACATTATTTTTAGAAAATGTCCGTGTATGTATGTGTGCGTGTGTGTGTGTGCATCGATATCTCGACTTTTCCCGGACTCATTTTGTTTGATTAATTTACACGAAGGGGGCACAATAATAAATTTTTAGTTCTTCGGTTTAGTTATTGTTTTTTAGCGGTTTTTCTATTTATGGGCTTTAGTTTTTCGTTTTTTTTGGTACGTTAGAAATTATATCATCGATATAGTGAGAATGCATTTGAAAGAGCATAAAATTACCTATCTCTTACAACCCGAAATTTTGGATAAGGTGTTTCCTTTCTTTTGTTATACACTGAAACGTCATTTTCTGTTTGAATAGTAAATTGTCTAAAAAATAAATGACGGAAAATTTTTGAAAAAATTAAGGTGATTAGGATAATGCAGAAGATTACTCTGTAAAATTTTTGAGTCATTTCATTTCTCTATACTTAAAAAAAAATTATTTTGTAAAAAAATCGATTTTCTATGACAGGAGTAAAACTTGAGGAGTAAGACTTGAGTAAAACGGCATTATTCTTTCTGAAAATTTCCAAAAAGGTAGCTTTTTACTATCTCTTGACTAAGTTCTTTGCCCAGATTACGATGACTTTTATTTTTCAAGATATTCGAGTTTATATTTTTTTTCAACAATTTCAACATATTTTTGATTGCTTATTTCTTGGGTATTATACAGTAATACTTTACAATTGAACGCTTATCGTTTCGGTTTTGTAAAGTTTTTTAATTTTTTTATATTATTTCTTTTTTTTTTAATTTTGATCGCTGATTTCTTACGTATTACGCGGTAATCTTTTACCAATCAAACATCATTTTTACATTTTTTGACAAAGATTTAAAATCAAGAAGAATTTTTAAGATTTATCGATTCATTTTGGTTTCATAACGTTATTTCATTTTTATGATATTTTTGTAATAAATTAATAAATTGATTGTTCATAAACTTGAACAAAATTACAAAATTACGAAAAAATTTTATTTGTAAAAAAAAGTAGTATACATTAATCATATTGTAATATTTAGCTGCATAGACATTCAATGAAATATATTCACTTGTCAAGTCTGACAATAATAGAATACGGAAGTAAAACAAAATAAACAGGTGTATTTAAATTTCCTCGAGACCGTGATTTATTTACAAACGATTATCACAATATTTACATCAGTTCGGATCCTCGCAATCCGGATTATCGCTGATTAGTAAACACGACCGATCCATACATAATATTGATTTGTTTTCGATGACACATATTTAATCTCCGGAATCTACTCAACTAATTTTACCCTGTACATCCGCGAGAGTACCGATTGATGCGCCCGAACATATAAAAATCTTATATTTTTATTAGGCATTGAAGGAACGGACCAAGGACGGATTTGTTATATGAACACTTAACTTTACGGTCGGAGATCGGCGAACGTTGGCTCTGCTCACTCGGGACCGCTCTGCTCTTCATTGCCAACGTGCTTGATTTTCTTGGCGGTGTCCTCGTAATAAGGATCTCGATTCGGTTGTTTCACCCTGGAGGTGGTAACTCGGCACTTGTTGTTTCTTGGCTGTTAATATGGTTGGAGCGGAGTCGTCGAAGGAGTTGCGTCGATGGCGAATCCCGAGCAAGAGAGAGCGAGCCTGCATGGTCGCGAACCTTTATACCCCCGCGACCATTCTTCGCAATGTAATTTGGGCACAACAGCGACACCCAAACACAATAATATACAGACTATATCTGTATAAATAATGTAAATATCATCTCCGATAACTCGCGTGTTACAATATTCATAAATAAGATTTAAGGGGAGGTCGTAGCCAACGCTGATTGGTAGAGAGTCAACCTAACCTCCAAAATTAATACCATAAAAATAAAAATTTGTGGGCATTTATAGTGCTAATACGCGGTTGTCTCCTCTTCTTGCCATAATAATAAATGTTAATAAAAATTAAAACCTATATATTTAGGCAAAATTTCATAGAATAACTAAAAATATGGCACGAGGTGAAGGCTAGAAAAGTAAAAGTAGTAAGTATTAGAAGTAAAATTCGCTCTTAGTAGTAAAATTCGCTCCGGCCTCCCCTTAAGCAATAATTATAGTGTTGCAAAATTTATTATTGTCAATTGAAAAAAATGTAACTTGATATGCAAAAACTTCTAAAGTTTTTACACAATTTAAATATTTTTTCATAATCTATGCTATACTTTTGCATAGGTTCAAAAAATGTTTTATTTATTTCAGACCATAAATTGAGAGTGCATTCACAGTAACGGAAATATCGTGGCTGGTCCTGCCATATTAACAAAAATACAAGATACAAAATAAGATGATTATTAAATATTATCCAAGTATAGATGTTTCTCTTACTCGTATAAAGCTTAAATTAATATCCCTTGCTCATACTTGGACTTGTAGTCGTATAACAGTCAGAGCCGAGGATAAGCGGTACGATAACTCTCGATTAAAGACGATACTTTTCAGTACTGAAATGATGCGCGAGCGTGCTTGTTATGATACGCACACAATCCGTGGAGGATTGCTTCGGTGAGCGGTTTCCTTTTCGTTGGAATTCCTCGCTTCATTCTTCCGTATAAAGATTCGATGTAAAAAAAATATATGGCTTTGTCTATCTCGACAGGCACTGTCTCGTACAAGAAAGCATTTATACATGATAGTTCGACTACAGGATGAGAGGATCAGTCTTGTATACTCGTTTTCATTTTCAGCAATGCCTTGCAGATTCACGAAATACACCACTACGGTCGGGTGCTGCGTAGCTATAAGGGTTGACTTACTGTTTTTTGCCAATATCGAGCCCAGGGGTCCGACTGAGACTACCTTAAGGGTCGTTCGCGAGGCTAAGCCGAGATCCAGCCCGAGGGTCGCCCATGAGTCTGGCCAGAAAATCAGCCGAGCTTCAACTGCGGTTCATCCAAGCTTCAACCGACGCTCACCCAACGCGTAATCGACGTTCAATCCAATCCAACCCCCGATAGTCTAGGGGCCGACCATACATTTTGCGATCTTTATAGGTCCCCACGTGAAAAATTTTAGGTAGTTAAAACTTGATTAAAAGAACTTTTTAATTTAGAAATGTCTCAATATCTAAAATTCTTCTGTCTGCACTACTTTTACCGCACTCTTTCATTTTCAACATACGTCCGATAGATACATACCGCGCTGCGGTTGCAAACTATTTATATTACAAATCGTCTATTTACACTGTCATCGAGCGTAATACATATAGTCATTTAAACCATTAATTTGTTTATAACTTTTTACGTATTCATTTTCTGGCCAAAAATACTCCAAATTCGGATTCAGTAGCCCAAAATACGTTTCAGAAATTCGAATCCAGACGGGAACCTACAATGACCACGAAATGTCCCTAGACTATGCGCAGCTCACTTCAACCGAGTTTTAGCCGAGGCTCATCCCAAGCCCAAAATGGCCCCAAAAATGATAAAGAGAAAGCATGCACATCTGGTACTTATGCGGATGTAGAGTAATGAAATGGAGTGACAATCATCATCAAATCAGCCTTTTGTGTTAGAAAAGTGCTAAGTGCAGTGTACTGTATTCTGTGTGTACGTGACGATAGTGTATATTACTTATGAAAAATTAGTTTTCTAGTGATGTGTAGGTTTTAATGGATTGTGCTTCATTTCATTAGACAGATGAGCAAGAATTTATGATGTGTTCATAAATTCTTGCTCATCAGGGCTCATGTGCTCCGGAGAACGATATTTGTTGTCCTTTTAAATTCAGGGTATAAATGAATTATAAATATTTATATAGATTCTATATGTGATTTAGAACTAGAACATAAAATGACTAGCATTTTTCTCCTAATCTCAATAGTTCTTGAGGAAAACATTCATAGAAAAAAACGAAATTCAATTTTACAAGATTTTTTTCAAAATCTATTAATTTTAGAAGCAAAATGCTACATGTACTATTTATTCTCAATTACATACAGAACTATACGTATTTTTATAATTCATTTATACCCTGAACGAGCCCTGAGGTTTGCCGCGGTTAAAACTCGGTTGAAGTGAGCTGCGCATAGTCTAGGGACATTTCGTGGTCATTGTAGGTTCCCGTCTGGATTCGAATTTCTGAAACGTATTTTGGGCTACTGAATCCGAATTTGGAGTATTTTTGGCCAGAAAATGAATACGTAAAAAGTTATAAACAAATTAATGGTTTAAATGTCCATACGTATTATGCTCGAAGACAATGTAAATAGACGATTTGTAATATAAATAATTAGCAGCCGCAGCGCGGTATGTAGCTATTAATCGTATCTCGAAAATGAAAGAGTGCGGTAAAAGTAGTGCAGATAGAAGAATTTTAGAAATTGAGACAATTCTTAATTAAAAAGTTCTTTTAATCAAGTTTCAACTACCCAAAATTTTTCAGATGGGGACCTATAAAGATTGCAAAATGTATGGTCGGCCCCTAGACTATCGGGGGTTGGATTGGATTAAACGTCGATTACACGTTGGGTGAGCGTCGGTTGAAGCACCAGCAACAGGGAAACACGAAATCGTACGTTAAGGAAGGTGTCCGCTATTCCGAGGATTTAAACTTTAGAATAATTAAAAACCTAAAAAATAAAAATTTTAATTCCTTTATTGATTTATGCATCAAAATACATTTTCAAAGGTATATTATAAAATTCACTATTTTAAAAATGAACGAATAAGAAAATTAAGTACTGATTCTGTTTTAGAATAATTAAAATTGATGCCTGCATTTTAGGTTTCTTAGCTAATGTATGTTTTAGATGGATTTGGGATTTAGATATGAGATTTAATTCTACAACATCATTACACACACTCTTTCACCTACCCCCTCCAACAGTTTTGTGGAGGAATAGGTAGAAGAGTGTACATGTAGTGGGGATTAGATAGTGTCACAGAAATCGGGGAGCGGTGGCTTCCTTATAACGTCATGCTTTCCCCCTTTCTCTCTCTCTCTCTCTCTCTATCTTTCTCTCCCTCTCTGTCCTTCTCTCTCTACACACGCGTGCGCGCACACACATATACACGCACATACACACTCTCTCTCACACACACACATGCACACACATACATACACACATACACACTATACACACATACACACACACACACACACACATACACACACACACATATATATATATACGTGGCGTGATATAAGAGAGCACACACACATATATACACATACGAATGGTACAGACACCACTCTTTTTTTATCTATAATTATAATTATAAAAAACTAACCTTTTTTATCGGCTGTACCTGTACAATAGTCCTAATCATCTCCTCCTTCCGCAGCACACATTTTTCAGAAAATAAAATAAAATTAAAAATTGTTTATAGTATTCCTGTTAATATTATTTTATGAATTAATACACAAACACTTCAAGGTTTGTGCGTATTGTGGGCATATCCATACACGACACTTATAGAAATATTGCCACTTATTGTTTTGCTTCTCATGTTGACTCCAAAACGATTTTTACAGTGACCACAAAAATCATTGCGTGTTATTTTCTTCCTTTCTTTGAAATTTTCTTCGGTTACCTTTATCAATTTTTGTAACGTAAAAAAACTATTCAATGGATGTTCAGTTAAAGAAGAACCACGGAATTCGGAAGACGCACTGCTACTGCTACTGCTAGTAGATACGTATTCATCTGTCAGTTGGTCTAATACACGGAGATGTTCTGTTGCAATGGAGTTCGAAGTCGATTCTACTGATAACACTTCGGACGATGATTCTTCTTGGCAAAACAAAACTATTTTCATTCTTTATAAAATATTCTGTATCACTATTATTTTCTTCATCCACTGTCAGTATCTCCCAAATTGCTTCCTCTGTTCTACTCACAGGTAGATCACCGTCATATAGTGTTTCTACATCTAGAATACTATCTTCTGAATCAGAAACTCTGTGTATAACACACGTGTAAGTTCCCCGTAACTCACCACTGCGACGATACGTTTTATATACACGCATTATAAGTAATGTACACTGCGTGAGATGAACAAGCAATGGTGGTCGATCTTTCATAGGTTTGACTCCGTGGTAGTTTTCCCATGGTGAAAAATTGTACGTTGTACTGTGCTGCACCGTGATTCATCTCTGTGACAGATCAGCTAAAAATTTTATTCTCATATACCAACACGTGCAGTCTACCACACTTTTTAGTTGCAGTTGCATCCCTGTACTGTATCTTACTACTGATGATTCATACCGTGCAGCTGCAAAAGTGTATTGCTGTTTTTTCTTTTAACAATCGATAATTGATATCTTAAAAATTTATAGTTTGATCAGATCGCAGGATTACACTTTTTTGTAGCTACATATAAGCCTTTGTTAATCGTGTATTCATATTTCACTCACCATTTTTTTTTTATAATCGATAACCAATACCTCGAAAATTTTAACTTTGATCAGCTCGTGGAATTACACTTTTTTATTGCTAGATATAAGTCTTTGTTAACCGCGTATTTAGATTTTGCCATCATTTTTTTGACACTCGATAATCGATATCTCAAAAGTTATAGTTTTATCAGCTCGCGGGATTACACTTTTTTGAGCTACATATAGGCCTTCGTTAATCGTGTATTTAGATTTTGCCCATCACTTTTTTAACAATCGATAATCGATATCTCGTAAATTTATAGTTAAATCAGCTAGCGGGATAACACTTTTTGTAGCTAGATATAAGTCTTCGTTAACCGTGTATTTAGATTTTTCCACATCATTTGTTTTTTGACACCCGATAATCTATATCTAAAAATTTATAATTTGATCAGCTCGCTGGATAACACTTTTTTGTACTTACAACTAAATCATTAGAAATTATAAATTTAGAATTTTATCATAATTTATTTTTCGATATGCGACAACTAATAATTCGAAAATGTATATTTTAATTAGCTCGCGGGACCTCACTTTTATCGCACAACTCGATGTTGACAGGTCAAACGCTTGAAAGCTATTAAACTGTGCTGCTTACCTTTATTTTCTTAATTCTCCGACAATCATGACTAACCGTAAAGAAGACTTTCTGCGAAATAAAATGCAGTCGTAGCACGTCGACAGACATAATTGAAAGTAATGCGATGCAACATACGTGCAGTCGCGTTCGAGGAATATGGTGAATGCTAATGAAAATGTCTCAGTATTAACAGAATCAGCGCAAAATCTGATAACGTCTTTGACAAAGTCTCTCTCACCACTCTCATGGCTAGTCTGCCAGAGACAAAGGACATATGAAGCTATAGCGTACGGAATTTAGGAGAAGATCGTGTGGCACTCACGACTCATTATTCTAAGAAGTCTTTTCGTCATATATTAAAAGCGAAGAGCTAGCATTTTCACGAGAAAAGAATATATGCCCGTGTAAATGAGTAATGAGTGCAGCTGAATATCTGTTTCAGTATCGTTTATATGGAAGCGTTCATCATCAGTAGAATCAGAGAAAAATACCGTTGGGTCCCGATTCAAGACCCCCCACCATGTATGTTGCATGGGCACAATATTTAACGAGATGCATGCGCGCATCTTGTCAGTATCTTTTGGTCAGTCAAAGACGACAAACCAAGTTCGTAAAAAAAATCGTCAGTGTTAGTGTTGCATTTTTAGTAAAAATATTAGGGCATGCTCTTAATATTGCCAAAGATAAAGAGTCACATATTCGTACAATGTGTGGCAGAGTATGGTGTTCCAATCTTCAACAGTTATCTGTGGAGATTCTATACAGAAAGCTGCATTTTCTCTTGCTTCATTGCAGACCAACAACGATATATCACATGTATTGTGTCGACCTTGTCCAAAATCAACATCTTCTCTCGATTGCCGTGAATGCGTTACGGCAATGCAACGACCAGGCGGATCGAAATACGCTCGAAAAATGTGCAAACCGGTGTACGGCAAGCGAATATTCGTAGCGTTTAACCGGATTTACCCGTATTTCTTCAAGAGCTGCCCAACGACGACTGACGAGGCACAATGAAATTCAACGAAACCCGTCGAGCGGTAAAAGTTTATTGGTCGATTGCTGAACCACCACTGAGTTGATTAGCCGCGGCGTAAAAAGCTGATTGGCTGAAAAGCTCATTGGACGATCGCCGCGCCATCACTGCGCTGATTGGGCGCGGGGAGAAAAGATGATGGACCGGCCGTCGCTTCGCCACTGAGCTGATTGACCGCGCAAAGCGAGCCTCGTCATAGCGCTCACGGTCTCGTGAGCGGGCGCGCGCGGGGCCACCACATGCGCGAGTCGTCGTCCAGTGGAACTATAGTTGACACTTTCTCAAAGGCGTCCCATTATCATTTACTTTCGGTAATATTCATTACTCAGAACGTCTTTCATCAGGATAAAATCCAACGCGATATATCTTTGAACGCGCAATATATTGTCGTATTCAGGAATTTGCGCGATAGATCTCAGATACAGCATCTCTCACGTCAACTGTGTCCGGAGGATCCACGATTTTTGCAGGAAGCCTACTGGGACGCCACTTCGAAACCGTACGGCTATCTCTTACTAGACTTGAAATAGAACACACCCGACAATTGTCGATTTCGCACCTGTATCTTTCCGGACGACGAGCAACACTACGTCTACGTATCACGCAACAAACAAAAAATCAAGGGCAGTGATACATCGAATTACGTGCAGATAATGTCTCTGTGATGGCTCCGTCGCAGCGCAGCAGCAGCATCAGCAACAAGAAGGAGCCCTTTGCGCACAAGGAGGCCTGTATTTTGAAGGCTCTCTATCATCTGAACGAAGAACAGCAAAAGGCTCTCTTGCAATCGGCTGATGCAAAATAGGTTCGACATATTTACGACTGCGCTCTGAATGTGCTGATTGGTAACGTGCCTCTGGAGAGAGGACACAAGTCGCGCTTACGAAAACACGTGAAAATTCTACGAAAGTTGTCCGAACCTTGCCTCAGTCTGACGAAAAAGAAAAAACTCATAGTGCAGCGCCGTGGACTTTTACCAGCGCTACTGGCCCCCATTATCCGTACTGTGTTAACCAATATTCTCAATGGGCAGAAACAGAAAGAAAAAAAAAAAGTGAGCCGACACGGGACGCCTGGCAGATGTGAAACATAGAAATTGAAGGTTATTGGAAAATAAATCATTGAGTTTTATAAGAAAAGGATGTAATGGGAAGGAATACACCAGTATTTAAGAAAGCTACAATGAAAGAGAAAAAATATTTAGATTTATGTTATTAAGACGGTTTTGTTATTTACATGAAAATATACATGGAAAACAAACATGTTACAAATAAAGTTCTACAATTCAGTAGCAACAGTTATTTCTGTAATAGTAACACTCGATGATGTTTTCATAAGGAACTGATTCTATTGTATCAAAATGTAAAGAACTTGAAGTGGCCTGTAAATTCTGTTGTCTTCGATAATAGTCTCTTCTGAGCTTGTTAATTTCTTCTCGGTGTGTATTTCGGTATTGTTGAGCGCGTTTGTTTTGTAAATCATTTTTATTGTTCAGTCTAAAATTTGAAAGACATTAATTTATTAAAACCAAGTTATAAATATTTATATAGATAAGTCTGTTTTAAAGTAAATTAACCTGACTGGTACGATTGGTATTTGATTAGATGTATTTGGTTAATTTCTAGCTTCAATTATAATATCCCCTATCTCCTGCGATTGTTGAGCACTTGAAAATATATAAATGTAATTATTGCTAAAAATTAATAGAAAGTAGGGCTATATTGAGCATAGTAAAAAATAAGGAGAGAGAAAGAGAGATGCGTATTTATGTATATAAATATAGTTTGTGTGTGTTCGTGTGCGTGAGTTTTCCCGCGTTTTAGGTTAGATGCTGAGTATATAAATATAGAGCGTATGCGCTCTCTCTCTCTCTCTCTCTCTCTCTGTGCTGTGCTGAATGTGGTCTGCCTTCTAGTAAGGGCAAGACCTATAAGTACTGCTGCATTAAATGTAATAAGGCAGGTCATGTTAGATGCATGATCCTGCAAACTAATGCAGCAGTAAAGCAATACATGTGCAAAACATGCACAAAAGGTGTTGCCAATACATCTCGCAGTAATAATAAAGCAGCGGCTGGACATAACGTGACGTCACGCCTAACAGCAAGTGTGTCTTCTGGTATAGTGCGTGCGAGCATACATTCAAAGCCGCAACGCTCGCTGCCTAGTGGGAAGGCTGCCCCCACCACGCCGAGAAGTTCCTCGCCGCTGCTCGCTGCCGGCACACCTTTAACACCTTTATCATCGCAAACGACGCTGAAGCGGCAGCCGCAGACCAGTGTGCTCTCTGCTCCCACTACACCGCGTTTGCCTCTATCTCTCTCTAGCGCTGACGCAAGCCTAAGAGGCAGTACTACCGATCAGCTCAGCTCCAGCGCGGGCCAACACCATGGGAGTCTCGTACCTGCGCTGCCTGCTGTACAGCGGGTTGCAGGCATGAAGGCGCTGAATCTTCACTCTTCGTATACGGACAGTGTTTTTTCTCACACCTCGACGCCAGCTAAAGACGACATCGTTCTCCCTGAGGCAGTTTCGACGCCTTCAACATCTACCACGGACAAAGAAGAACCAGCTTCTAGATGTAAATCAACAGTACAAACAAGTAATTTCAGCAGCGTAAATGATGTTAATGCGTCGGTAATACGTATGTTAGACTCTACTACCTTTAAAAAAGGGACGACAGTCTCCTGCTTGGTAGAGTACACCAATTCGACATCTAGAAACATAGACAATGCACTTACTAGACATTCGTCCTCTCTTGAAAACAGATTGGATGCAATTGTTAAAAGGCTAGACTCGTTACCAGCAATACATACTCTAGCACTGACAATTGGGTCCAAAATGCAGAAAATACAGGATAAGATGTTAAAACAACACTCCCAGCTGGAGGAGATGTTAAATAAAAAGCAAGTGCTTTGTCATGAAATTAATGATTTAAAAATTCAAAACAAACAGCTACTCGAAACATGTCAAAATATAACAAATAATATGTTGAATAAGATCGAAGTTAATTACAATGCAATTATAGAAAGAGTCAATAACATTGAGCAGTCTAATTTTGAAGTGAAAAATCTAGTCAAAAATAATAGTGAGACAAAGAAATATGATAATGACCTTAAAATAATAATTGATAAAGTTAATAAAATTGAAAGTGACAACTCCGACATATTAAAGGCCATAAGAAAAATTATTGCACACGAGACCACAAGCAATAACAATCATGAAACTGCAATAAATAAGAATAATAATAATAATATAGAGAAAACTTTGAAAATTATTCAACATAAACAACAAGAATTTTTAAGTAAAATTGAAAATTACCAAATTGGCCTGCCTACCAGTAAGGCAAATACAACTTTTTCGCCGCACAGTATTAGAAATACAAATATTAATGATAAGATAAATAGTGTATTTAGTAATAATGTAAATAATAATAATATATATAACATTGATAATAATTTGAATAACGAAAGCAACGATACACTGCAAGATACGGCGTCGACGTCATCTGCACGAAGCACGCGGGTTAAAATGGTAGGTGGGAGGACAATAAAAAATATTAATAATATAATATGCAATAATGATTTAATAATTTCAAATATTTTTGACGGTAACAGAACCAAGCGTGTTGATGTAGTTCATACTATACTGCGTCGTGTCCTCCCATCGATACGGAAAACGGATATAGTAAATACCCGCCTGCTACGGTCAGATGAGTCGCTTTCGGTGACATCAGCCGAGGTAACTAGCGAGCGCAGACGATCACCGTGGGTTGTTACCCTCTCCAGCAGTGAATTAGGAGATAAAATCATGAGACAAAAAAAGTTTATAACAGGCTTTCGCACTAAAGATGTCGACATCTCGGCACTTGACCAGGAGACTAGTGATGCAATATTCAATAGTAAAATTTTTATAAATGAACATCTACCAAGGGAAACATTTAATAATTTTAGAAGCCTTAAAGCCCTTGCGATGAGGCTCAAATTTAAATATATCTGGCATAGGGGGGGGCCGTTTCCTGGTCAAGATGCGGGATGGCGATGTCTCCCACGAATTTTTAACAGCGGCAGACCTCCAAGTAATTTCAGCCTCGTATGAAACTCCACAAATTGCATTAGATTCACATAAAAAAACAGGAAAAGCAAATATAAATGAAATAGATAAGTTGGACATTCAAACAAATAATCAAACGGAGGCTGTCGCAAATGAATGACTATCGTTGGACACTGCTGGGGGGGTGCACTGTAGGGGACTGAGAGCAGGATTTATCAATGTGACCTCTCTAGATTGTCATATTGGTACACTCCGTCAACACCTTCTATCTGGTCCCTCCTACCACCTTTTTGGAATTTCTGAGACGCACCTTGCTCAAAACATTGACGACAATCGCATTCAGATCAAGGGCTATTCAATTTTAAGATTAGATAGGAATAAATTTGGGGGTGGGTTAGTCCTGTATGTACACAATAGTTTTAAGGAAACCATACTAAGCCGCTCTCGTACCACCCAGGATGGTACGCCGAACATTTCTGAATATATTATGTGTAGTGTGCAACAGGGCGACCTTCCCCCCGTATTCGTTGCTCTAATTTATAGGCCACCGTATGTACCATTCCTGCAAAATTCAGACCTAATTGATAAGCTAGCTACATACACGCAGGACTATAGCCATAAAATCTTGATGGGTGATCTGAATGCGAACCTGTTGAAGACGTCGGCTGATGCAAGATTCGTTAGGCGATTAGCCAACGATTTAAATCTAAAAATAATAGAGCATGGTGCGACTCATCACCTCGAGGGGTCTCACACATGGATTGATGTCGTTATGACAGATGACAACGACGTGGTGCTGAATGCCAGCAATCAGGCGGCGCCCTTTGCCAGCAATCACACAATTATAGATGTTGAAATAGATTTTAAATTAAACAATAGCCCCATCACCGATACTTTTAGTTACAGAGATTTTAAAACAATAGAACAGGAAGATCTTCTATCTTTCCTGAGTAAATGTGACTGGGCGGCGTTTGATTGCTTGGACAACAACGACATGGACGATTTATTGGGACAGCTCAGCGCCAATCTCATGGGGGCAATAGATGAACTCGCTCCACTGAAGCAATTTACACCAAAAAATAAAGCTAATCCTCCATGGATTGACGCAGATCTGGCTCACATAATAAAAAAACGTGACGCCGTACGCAGACGACTACAGCGCACAAAAAACGGTAATCTTTGGCAGGAGTACCGGTCTCTCGCGGTCGAAGCAGAACAACGCATGAAAATCGCGCGGGAGACTTACATGCAGAATAAGATTTTTGAAGCCCTAGAAAATAAGAAGGATATTTGGAAAGAACTAAAGGGCTTGGGGCTCCTGCCAAGGGCACGGGGAAGGGGGTTGCATGGCTTCTCGCCGGGTGAGCTGAACTCGCACTTTGCGGGGGTATCGGTCTCCCAGAGTGAAGGTGACGTTGATTTGGGTAGCATCTTGGACTCGGCCAGTGACGACGGCTTTATTTTCAAAGACGTTACAGTGACGGACGTAGTCCTGGCTGTTGCTCATTTCTCGTCGCAGGCTAGGGGTGAGGAGGGTATTCCCCATAGCGTTGTAGCTAAGGCTCTCCCGTATATAGGTCATCATATAGCGAGGGTCTTCAACTCCTCTTTGTCTGGTGGTGTCTTCCCAGGGGCTTGGAGGGGGGCTCACTTGGTGCCTCTAAAAAAGGTTTCAGTGCCATCTACTTTATCAGATTTTCGCCCAATAGCACTATTGAGCTTTCTCTTCAAGGTGCTGGAGAAGATAGTACACAACTAGATTACCGATTTCTTAAGATCCAAAAATATCTTGGATCCTCTGCAAACCGGTTTCAGACAGCATCACAGCACCCAGACAGCTCTACTAAAACTAACCGAGGATATACGAAATGGGATAAACGACAATAAGAAACTAATGACTATACTGCTACTGTTCGACTTTAGTAAGGCGTTTGACACTATATCACCATCTAAATTACTTCGTAAGCTGATACGCATGGGTTTTTCCAGGAGTGTTCTTCTGTGGATCAAATCATACATTTTTGGTCGCAGGCAAAAAGTCATAACTGACAACAACGGGGAATCTGATTGGCTAACCACCAATCTAGGTGTGCCACAGGGTTCAGTTCTGGGGCCCTTGCTATTCAGTCTTTATATCAATGACTTACAAGACGTACTGACTGGTGGTGATGTTAAACACTTGCTATACGCGGACGACTTGCAAACTTACACTCAAGTGACATGGCGAGATCTTTATGTGGGTATCAGATGCATGTCGGCTGTTGCGCGGGCAGTGTCGGAGTGGGCCGAAACATCCGGACTGCGACTCAATGTCGGCAGAACAAAAGCGATCATTTTCGGCTCCGAGCACAACATCAATCGGTTGCAGGATCTTGGTTTGCCCGGCATTGAGTTTCAGGAAGGTGTACATGTGCCTTTCTCTGACTCGGTCACAAATCTTGGTGTTGTCATGGACTCTAAACTCACGTGGAAACTGCAGGTAGATGCAGTTGGAAAAAAGGTAAATCGTGCTCTTTACAGCCTACGATTTTTTAGTTCATGCACAACTCAGGCGTTGAGAAAGCAGCTTGCATGCGCGCTGGTAGTGCCACATTTAGATTATTGTTCCGTGGTTCACCTTGATGTGTCTGATGAGCTCGAGACGAAGTTGCAACGACTTCAAAATTCATGTGTGAGATACATATGTGGTGTTAGAAGGGATGAGCACATCACTCCTCACAGGAAATTTCTTGGCTGGCTTACAGTATAGGAAAGAAGAGCGTACTTTGCGGGGTTATTATTGTATAGGACAATAAATATGGGACTACCTCCGTACCTTGCGGCTCTCTTTGGTAAAAACACAGCTAGGACTTCCAGTAGGAGCGGTGTGAAAGAGCTCTCGGTTCCGGGATCGCGGACTGATAAGGGTCTCTATTCGTTTAGAGCCCAAGGTTCGCGATTCTGGAACACCCTCCCCTGCAGTGTGAGGTATCTGCCGTCCTTATGTAAATTTAAAACGGCGTTAGGCAGGCACCTCAAACAACTGCACGGTGAGTTAAGTTGACATTTTTTCATGATGACGGAGAATTCACATACATGGGTAGTTATTTAATTTTTTATTGACTTATTTATTTGTTTATTTATTTATTTATTTAATTATTTATTTATTTATTTAATTATTTATTTATTTATTTATTTATTTATTTATTTATTTATTTATTTATTTATTTATTTATTTATTTATTTATTTATTTATTTATTTATTTATTTATTTATTTATTTATTTATTTATTTATTTATTTATTTATTTATTTATTTATTTATTTATTTATTTATTTATTTATTTATTTATTTATTTATTTATTTATTTATTTATTTATTTATCTATTTATTTATCTATTTATTTATTTATTTATTTATTTACTTAATTATTTATTTATTTATTAATTGTATCTTTTTATTTTTTTATTTTAATTTATCCGTTCTCCCGTGTTCTGTATTCTTAGTCGTGAAACTGTTGTAATGTACAAAATATAAAGAGTACATTTTAATAAAGAGTAAATATATCTGCGTGTGTGATGAGTGTATGTATCGGCTGAATTGTAATTGTTTTTAAATTGTGACGTGATGGTTGTACGTGTATGCAAGAATGAGTAGACTTCAGAAATTGTTATGGAACTGTGATATAAGCAAACTGTGATATTAGATAATGACAAATTTGTGCAACAATTTTTATATTTATACACTGACGAACTGTGATAGTGATCAAAGACTTAATGTAATGACAAAATAACAATTTTATGTAATGTATTTTTGCCAAAATTGACAAATAAATCGTATATCTATCTATCTATCTATCTCTCTCTCTGTGTGTGTGTGTGTATGTGTGTGTGTGTGTGTGTGTGTGTGTGCGTGCGTGCGTGCGTGCGTGCGTGCGTGCGTGTGTGTGTGTGTGTGTGTGTGTGCATGCATGAGCGTGTGCAAGAGTTAAAGAATAAATAATAATTATGAACTAACCTTTGGCTTGTAGAAGTTGATTGCGTAGCGTGCACGGAACTGTTAAAGTACAGTAGCGGAGGCATTTCTCTTGGACCCTGATTTTGATTATCCTGAAATCTTACTTTTTTGACAGGAGGTTTCGTTTTCTCTTCGAGGACGAAAACGAACAGTCGTTGTTACCCGCCAATCGCGCCATAAGATGCTTCACATAAAAAACGTGGAACATGTCAGAGAGATGGTACTTCTGTCGCAGGAAAACCTGGATTGTTTGCAAAGTGTTCTCGCGAACGGAGGAGGAGTAGGAGGAGGTGGACATGGTGGTGGTGGTGGTGGTGGTGGATACACGTTGAAGTCTGTACAGACACCGGGCACCGTGATGACTAGACTGGATGAAGAAATGAATGAAATATTAAATTCGACTGCTTGCAAGGACGAGCGAGAAAAGTGGTCGCTATACCGTTCTGTTCTGCAACGATATCTTCATTTCAAAGACACCAAGAGCAGTAGTGGTGCTCGTGATTGAACGGATAAGTTGAAAAAGAAAAGTTTACCTGTACACAATGAGCAGCAGCACCACCAGCCGCAACCGCAAAACGACAACGACGACGACGACGACGACGACGGGGTCACGTCCGGGTTACGTCGGATCTGGAGCGAATAGAAGAAGAGGATCGAATCGACGCGTGTATCGTTGAGAGTATACCCACAAAGTTTAGAAAAAAGCTGGTCAAGTTGTACCACGCTTACGGGCCAGTGGTAACATTAACTGGGATTCTCATGGTGCTGTGACTATAGGTGATGTTTGTATACGCGGTGCCAACATAATTGACTTGATAAACGATGCTATGAGAAGCCGAAAAGATACGCCACCTTCTGGGCATATTCAATTTGCTATTGCTCTACGTGAATCATTTATCCCACTCGAATTCATCTGTAACGAGTTTGGGATAACGTAGTTTCTCGTACGCCACCATCAGATGACTCTGTGATTTTACTCCCTCCAAAACATTCTACGCCAGATGGATCTGCTGATAAATTTCATACGCCACGACACGAGCCTGCTGCTGCTGACGATGCTACTGCTGGCCCTAGTAATGCCAGCATCGTTTACTTGCAACGCCGTCAGTAACGCGGAGGGTACTGAGCAGGAGGAGTCGGAAGACAATTGAAAACGAAATACTATCAAGGAGTGTGTTAGAAAGAAAAAGAAGAGAGTTGCAGTACACGGTGTACAGGTTACGTCATGGCGTAGACTGAGCGGCCAGTTCGATCCGAAGAAAAAGAGGCATCCGGTAAAGAAGACAAAATAGTAGAACGGCTTGGTTTGGAAGAAGAAAATAGTGCATTGGACGCCATGATTGATCTATTACTGTTCGCAATGCACGTACCTGGTTACAGATATTGCGGACCGGGTACTAAATTAGCAGAACGCATCGAACGCGGTTAAGTCGGGATCAATCCGTTGGACGATGCGTGTCGTGAACACGATCTAATCTATTCCGATAAAAAAGGAGATCGACATAAAGCCGATCGTGTTTTGGCAGAATATGCTTTCTCGCGAATGCTCGCGGACGAAACACCCACGGATGAGCGAACACAGGCTATGATGACACCTTGCTGCATAGTTAACAAGATAACCTTCGAGAAATTTTTTTCGCGCATCAAGTATGCACTGAAAAAGCGTCAAAATAAAAGCAAAGTGAACAAGAAGTCAAAAAAGAACAAAAAAAGTATAAAGTTCAGATTAAAAAGGAGAAAAAAGAAAAAGTGAAGAAAGAAATGTTCAATAATGAGTGAAAATTTAAAAAAAATGTATTACACCCCGCCGTATCCAGCTGTGTACGCGGCCGCGAATAAACTTTTTCAAGCCACTCGCGGTAGAAGTAAAAAACTGATCGCCAGACAGTCACTGAATGGCTTGAGAGGCAGGATGCGTACAATTTGCATCGGCCTGTTAGACGACAATTTGCACGACGCAGTTACAACGTGCGAAATGTGGATGATGTGTGGGAAGCTGATTTAATGGAGAACCTTGAAAGCTTACAACGAGGGTTACAGCTACATTTTGACGGTCATCGACGTTGTTGGTAAATATAGTTGGCTAGAGCCGCTCAAGGAAAAAACTTCTAGAAGCGTCGCTGAGGGAAGCGTCGAGAGACGAAAACCAAACTGCCTTCAAACGAACAATGGTAAAGAATTTATCGGTCGCGATACACAGGAGGTTTTACGTGAGAATGGCATAGCTCATAGAGTGGCGCGGAATCCGGATACAAAGGCAGCTATTTCGGAGAGATTGATAAGAACTATTAAAGAACGAATTTGGCGATAGTTTACTCACACAAATACCCGAAGATATATCGATGTTTTGCAGAGAATCACAGAGTGGTACAATCACAGTAAGCGCTCGGCGACAAAGATGACCCCGGCCTCGGTCACTTTATACAATGTTGCCAAAGCACGGAAATATATAGAACTTCGGTACGGTCACCACGATTTTAGGTGGGCCCGGTTTAAGCCTGGTGACTTGGTTCGCGTCAGTCGTGCGAGAACCGTCTCCGATAAGGAATACGAAGGTGGGTGGACTTTGGAGATTTTTGAGGTTATGCGCATCTCACTAACTCGCCAACCACCTATGTATTTTTTAAAAGATTTAGCAGGCGAATACATTGACGGTTACTTTTACACCGAAGAACTCAGTAGAGTGCGAAAAGATTTAAGCGCGGTATCGTTCGAAATCGACAAAAGTTTACGTAGTAGCAGCAAGGATCACTCAAAGAAATATTTCGTTAGCTGGAAAGGTTACCCCGAAAAGTTTAATTCTTGGGTCAAGGTCAGCCAAATTTCACAGAAATGAAGGATCAGTTTTATATTATTCTGCCTAGCAACAGCAGCATGAGTTATTTCTCAGAAAACACTACTACGCATTATATTACTCAGCTACCACAGCAGATCCGGCTACAAGGCTCACGGTCAGTTGCGATTACAGAGGTACATATTTCGCTGACGTTTCAACACGTGTCGTCGGACAAAGAAGACAGAGCAATTATTTTGAAACGAATACCTCCCTCGAGGTTCAAGTCGAACCAGCTCAGAGTGGAAAATTTTACAATTGCTAAATTGCTGATTCAACCACGAAACGACAAATATATTTATACTCTACTGGAGGAAATAAGCAACTTGGAGTGTATCAAGCGTCATTTAGAGATGACGGTTGAGTGTGACGGTTGCGTGACGGTCAACAGAGTTTTCGCAAAGACTAGCTGCTCTTACTTTAGTCACGAACTCTGTTTATCAAGGAAATTGCGAAAAATATTGGGCTTTGAAAGACCAAAACTTATCAATTTAGCTGGTGATAAGTGCATGATAGAGGCAGATAGGCCGGCGAGACTCTCGAATGGATTACCAGATATGCTCGTGATTTACAGCGACATCTGTGAGCCATACGTGACAGATGATGTTCAATCGCGATTGCTGCGGGCTGTATCGATGAATACCGACAATCACGAATATGGTACTACAAAAATCAAGAATTTCTCCCGACCAACGTACTTACCATTGTTATTCAGCTCATTTCAAACCATTGAAATTGATAGAAGAGACCGATGCGGTCAACCGATACCATTCGATTACGGGATACTCACTGTAACACTGAATTTCAAGAGTCGATTAGATGGATCGCTACGAAGAATACTTTAACAATCAAATTGGTTTCGGATACAGTGGGGAAGGAGAAGGAGGTACCTATGGAGGGGATCCATATAGTGGTGGGATTGGGCGTATTTACGTTGGCACTCCCTGCCAAAGAGGCCAGAGTTCTCCCACTCATCACGCGGGATGCCAGGGCTGTTGGCAAGGAGGCTGTGCGCACAGATATGAACATTGTGTCGGATGTCGCGACGCGTAACACGTCGATCAGAGAGTCGCTTCGCAATCGTACCAGAGAATCCGGTGCAGTTCTCAAAATAAAAGCTGAGGAGAAGGTGGACGAATTGATGGAGGGGTCAGGATATAAAATGTCTCGCTACGGGAATCCGTCTCAGTTGCAATTGCTCGGTGGTCCCGTCACTGTGAATAAAAGAAAAAGTGGCGCGAAAAAACGCAAGACAAATGGCGGTGGTGTGAAAAAAAGTGGTAGATGGAAGAAAAATCAAATAACACATTAAAAAAAGAAGAAGAAGACGACTAGAAGAACGATGAGAGATATTTTTGACAGTTAACAACAAAAATGGCTTTTTTACATACCCACTCGTGCGAATGTTAGAAGTCGGAGCTGTTATTGTTTGAGGTTCCTCCGAGGGCTCAGCCTTCGTGTAAGCTTAAGATGCAGCGTGACCGAGGACGATCTAGCAGATGCAGATAAATCAGCGTTCACAAGCGCAAAAGCCAAAACGGGCCCTGTTAATAATTTCATGCATTCGATGTTCAATCAAGTGGATGTGCTTTTCAATCAAAAACCTGTATCACCGCCGACAAATGCATACGCTTAAAGAGCGTACATTGAAACGCTGTTAAATTATGGACCTGCTGCAAAATCTTCTCATCTGACGAGTGTATTGTGGTGCAACGATACCGCTCAAAATATGGACGATGTTGGAACTGAGAATCAAGGACTTGTTCAACGACGGAAATTGTTATCGGCTACAAATTCCATTGACATAAATGGTCATCTTCACTGTGACGTATTTAATCAAAAAAAGCTCTTGATAAACGGTGTAGAGGTAAGAGTGCGTCTAGTCAAGTCTCGCGATAGTTTTTCTCTAATGGATCTTACGGGATATTTTTCAATACATATCGAGGAGGCAAACCTCTTAGTTAGATGCGTAAAGATTACTGCAGGTGTATTGTTGGAACACGTTCAATCTCTTTCAAACACAACTGCCAAATATCCTCTCACGCGTGTAGAGGTTAAGCTATTACGATGCACAGTGGTATACAAGGCGAAAATTTGAATATCATATTGGGTCAACTACCGAAAAGCTTCATTATCGGATTTGTAAATAACAAAGCTTTTAACGGCAATCGAGGACTTAATCCATTTAACTTTGAATATTTGTATATAAACTTTCTATGTTTGTATGTTGATGGTGTACAAATTCCCTCCAAACCGCTGCAACCTGATTTTAGAGCCAAAAGTTAGTACGTGGATGCGTACCACACATTATTTTCTGGTACCGGTATATACTTTCTTAACGAAGGTAATCCAATAATACACAAAGCATACCCGTACAGTTACTGCCTATTTGCATTTGATTTAACTCCCGATTTATCGGCTAACGACTGTAATCGTTGGAATTTGATTAAACACGGTAGCGTTAGATTGGATATGCGATTTGGTAAGGCTTAAGAAACACGGTAAATTGTATCGTATATGCAGAAATCATAATATTTAGAAATTGACGCGTCACGTCAAGTCTCGTCGACTTTAGCGGTTGTGTAATGCGTAATGTCATTGTTGTAATGCGACCTTGATATCTTATCATTTCATTTACTCAGAAAGCTGCGCCTAAAGTATCGTCATTCCTTTTTCGGAACATCAACGTCGAGTGTCACACGTTGCAATTTCCACATCCACAGCACCTTCTTTAATGGTACATTAAGAGGCAGTGTCGAGTCGATTTTACGACAGTCACTTCTAGACGCCAAAAGAGAATAGTGTAGGAGAGAGAGAGAACGAGACAATATGGCTGATCAATAACGAAACCGTGACCATCCACATCAGATATTGAACACTTTGTACAGCCTCAATAAGTCGTATACGAAGAAGATGATGATTGGTTTAGAGTACAGCGATATTGAAGACGTTCATTACGAGCCCATAGTTCGGCTGTTGGGTTCTGACTACGACGGGATCGCTTTTTCTTACGATAATTGGATGGAGTTTAAAAGCAGTTCTGGTGACATTGTAAAATACTTCCGTGGACTGTCCGACGATCTGATGGATCAGAAGGTTCACAGCTCCGGATGGAAGTTGAAATTCACATGCAGTCATCAGGATAAAGCAATCGAAATCGAAGAGGATATAAGACCGACGACACCTGGTCTGAGTAAGCGGTACCGTCATAGCATAATTATGAAAAAAGTTACCTTTGATTGTGTGGACGAATACGTGGCAAAATCTATAGACACGCGTCTCGAGTATCTGAAATCTGTATCGGATAATGTAAATTGTATCGCACGTGAAACTATAGAATATATTGAAAAAAAAGTTCTCTTATGCACGAAGCGCAATTATCAATTATACACCGAATATTGTAAAAGATGTTGTAAATTTAGTCGACGACGATTTGTTCGATCTTATCCCGAGTGCTTTACAAGCACGAGCGAGCGAAACTAAGGATGAAAACCCATTTAGAAAAAATACTGTTATCGATATATTTTATCAATTAATATCTTTGCATATGAATAGTATTATTGATATATTAAATATACGATTAATACCGAATAAATGAATTAAACTGTACTAACCTTGTATTTATTTACCCAACCTCCTTGTCTTTTCTGTGTACACCTTTACTTACCTTTAGTAATTAAAAAAATATTCTTTTCATTGAATGTCCATAAGAGCCTGTGTATTTTGTACTACTCCGATTTCGTCACACGGTCGTAAGATGGCGCTATTCTTGAAAATAAGATAGCAGATACTATACCATATGCTCATAGCGAATAGCACCCGATTTTTTAGCAATATTGCCCCAATATTGTTTTTTAGGATACGCTAGATTTGTTAATATTGTGTATGAGCAATATAACCGTGCTATAATCTTCAGGCAATATATATTGTCCTGAACCATTATGTCCGTTTTTGCATTATTTATCAGACTATATTTTCCGAATGATGTATGTGCAATGTTGGAGCAACATTACTCCCAGATTGATCAATCGTTGATTAATATTTAGTAAATATTATTAATTTAATTTTTTTTTCTTTTTTTCTTTTCAGAAAATATATATATTAAATTGCAATAAAAATCTCCAGATAACTGTATTATAAAACATGAGGAAAACATTCACACATACGTAAGTAATATTTTATAATATTTTGAAACCTGTGTACAATATTTTGAAGTTGAAAATAAAAAACTTTGAATTTAAAAACAATAGAACTTGCGGACAATATTGTCATAATTAAATAACATTGCCCCAGTAATGTTAATACGATGGTTCACAATATTGTTTTAATATTGCCGTTTTCGGTTGCAGCATTCAATAACCAATATGCGAATTTTTCTACTAAGTACATATATTAGAAATATGGAAATATAACTTAACATCATTATCTTTTATATAGTATTTATACTGACCAGACAAATACCAATAATCGTCGCTGAAATTTGTAAGTGAAAAATGGCAATGTAAGGATCTATCTGGAATAAAACAACAAACACATGCGAGCGCAAAACAACGCACGTATGCAGAATGTATAATGCCGTCGCGTGTGGAGCTGTTGCAGCTTCTCAAAGTAGAGCATCGATCAACTCGCAAGACAGAGGAATAGAGCAATATGGACTAAGCAGTTCCTACTGTGAACTCATACAAAATAGTAAAACGCATAGGCTTATTTACTCTACAGCGTGGATTACTACGCTGCACGACCTATGAGGATGGTGACCTGGCAATCGTTTGCCAGATGGCAGCATGGTGAAATATGACTCCAGCCAATGAGAACCGGTGATTCCTACGCTCTGATTGGTTGGAGTCTTTTTCCACTCGCGCCATCTAGTGGCCCGAGGTTGGCACTCGCCATCCTCATGTGGCGAGTTGATCGAAGCTTGGCTCGGGAGAGGTGTATCAGATTCGGCCTTGGTATTTCTTTCCAATATGCATAAACTATGTATAATCTATACGTATAGTCAAAGAATTTCATGACCATGCATACTTTATGCAGAATCTTAGTATAATTAACTTACGTACTTTTTTAATACCAACAGTAAAAATGTATATAAAAAATATTTATATTATAAATACCCATAGATTATCGATTTTGCACCCTCAAAACAAAAATAGGATAACTTAAAACATTTTTAACCGACTTCGAATAAGGAGGAGGTTCTCAATTCGACATGGCTTTTTTTGTTTGTCCAGCGATTATTCCGAAAATACTCGACCGATTCGGATGAAATTTTTTTTATATGAAAGGTAATTATCCTCCGGTGGTCCCATTCAAATTTTGTGATTATTGGTCCAGTATCTCGCCAGTAATTTAGTTTTTTATCAATATTTTTTCTGTACATTTCGGCCTCTGCCGACTCTGTCCGCCGATTATTCGGAAACTATTTGGATAATATTTGTTTTTAATGAAAGAGAATGATCTCATGTTGGTCACATTGTATTACTGGGTCAGTATTGAGTCAGTACTACGTCAGTACTGGTAAGTTATTATGTTTTTCTGCCGATTATTCGTAAACTACAGAACCGATTTTGATAATATTTTTTGAATGAAAGAGAATGATTCCATTGTGGTCCCATTATATTACTGGGCCAGTATGAAGCCAGTACTACGTAAGTACTGGTAATGTTTTATGTTCTTCCGCCGATTATTCGGAAACTACTGAACCGATTTTGATAATATTTTTTTAATATAAGAGAATGATCTCATGTTGGTCCCACTATATTACTGGGCCAATATGGAGCCAGTACTACGTCAGTACTGGCGATTTGTTATGTTCTTCTGCCGATTATTCGCAAACTACTGAACCGATTTGGATAAACTATATTTTGAATAAAAGAGAATTATCCCATGGTGGTTCCATTATATAACTGGGCCAGTATGGAGCCTGTACTACGCTGTACGAGCCTCGTACGTTAGTATTGGCGTTTTCATTTTATGCTTCACAAAGCATGTTTTTTTCGAGGATTACAAAGCTTCCAGTAGGAGGAAGAAATATTAAATAAATTAATATTGATTTAAGGTGGTCCTATAGTAAAATTAGACGAAAAACTCGATTTTTTTATTTCATTTACTGATACTTTGTACATTTTGAGAATAGAAAAAATTTTTTTTTCAGAAGCATCCTTTGTTGGTAGACCCATATTACAATATAAATTGAATGAAACTCAGCCCTTACAACTAAAAAGTCTGAAATAAAAAAAAATTTAAAAAAAAAATAACCAACTTCGAAAAATGCACTAAAAAGTGTGAAATAATTCACAAAAATGTTCTCGAAGTCGGCGCCGAATTACAAATTGTCATATACCGTCACAGACCCTATTGTGGATCAGTGCCTCTATTAAGAATAATTTACTTCTAAATAGATATTACAAAAGTTTTGCATTACTTCTTTAATCATTTTGATACATAAGAATAAGTGCTTTCAAATAATAATAAAAGTAACGCAAAACTTTCACAATATAGTTTTAACATAAACTGATTCACAATAGAGGCACTAATCTATAATAGGGTCCGTGACGGTAGTATCTTGCTCAAGAATATAATTTATAAATAATATTGAAATGGGTCCAATTTCGTTAAACCTGGAACGAAATATGTGTCCCACTATCGTATATCCCACTTAAAGTTAATAACTCGTAATCGAAAGCACTGGTTTGAGAGAAAATGCTTTTAAAAAGAACTTTCAATGCAACAATCTTCTTCAAACGATAGCCATCGGCTAAACTATAACATATAATTCAAATAATACTGTTACAATTGTAACTGCTAGCGCGAGCTTTTATGTATTATCCTCAGGATAATCTTAATGTGCTTTGGTCATCGCCACATAACGGCGGTACGCAAACTACGCTATCAAACAATTAGTCAAGAATAAGATTCCCAATGAAACAAAAAGAGGTAACGGTATATGTCAATTTGTAATTCGGCGCCGACTTCGAGAACATTTTTGTGAATTATTTCACACTTTTTAGTGCATTTTTTCACACTTTTTAGTGCACTTTTCGAAATCGGTTCTTTTTTTTTAAAAAATTTTATACTAACTTTAATTTTGATCATGACATAGCTTATACGAAAATAAAAGTTCCTTGTACATTTGGAAAATTGGTCCAAATAGGTTGAGAAACTATAATGCAATATTCAAATTCAAGTAAAAAATTTTAATTTGGTAAAAAATTTACGTTGCTTGGTTGGTTTTATAAAAAAAATATAATTTTAAGCTGTCTTGTTCTGGGGATGCGACTTAACCAGTTACACAGATAAATTTTCGGATAAAAATGGCTATAAAATTTATGATTGTCTAGGAATAATTGCCTTGATTTGCTGTCATATTTACTCTATTAATCAATAAAAATTATGATGAAATCATCAAGGGGCGCTATCGAGCTCACTGGCAAGTATATATTCTATACAAAAGAAACTCTTGGATTTAACCATAACGTTTCCCGGAAATTGGAAATTTCGACTATCGTTAACGATGTTCAGGGGTACTATATAAGTACGACTCAATATAACGCGACGAACAGCATAATAACATGCTTATACTTTAAGTTTACCTAAAATGAAGTAAAATACACATAGTAATCGTTCAGAAATAGGTTATAATTTAAGGTTACCATAATAATTAACATATATTGTTATGCATCATTAGTTTGTATTTGTTAGATTATGAAAATAATATTCCAGTGTATTTTCCTTTCTTAAAATTGAATAAGCACTGAAGTAAAAATAATGCGTTTGTGAGGGCTCGGCCCTCGAGTATGCCAGAGCGCTAGGATGACGGGAAAATAACCGATCGAAACACCAGAGTTGATGGGTATGCGCAGGGTAGTGCCAAACATCAGCTGGGCCGGTGAAGCTTTGAGGTCTTCCTTGTAGGAGGTCCTGAGTCCAAGGAGGACGGTCGGTAGTCGCTCGAGCCATGGTATGCCAGGATGGCACATGAGTGCGACCTTCAGTGTCCTGTGCCACCTTTCCAACATCCCGTTGGACTGTGGGTAGTAGGGCGTGTTCCTGATCCTGCCCGCTCCGATGATCCGGGCGAGGGCAGTGAAGAGCGCTGACTCGAACTTAGTCCCCTCGTCCGTGGTGATGGTGAGCGGTGTGCTGAAGGTGGCGATCCAGCCACTGTATGAAGCAGAGGCTATGGTCTCAGCCTGCATGTCCTTAAGCGGAATCGCGTGAGGCCACCTGGAGAAGCGGTCGATCATCGTCAAGCAGTACCTGTAGCCGTCGAGCAGAGGTATGACTATGATGTCCAGGTGCACATGGTTGAAGCGGTGGATTTTTGCGCGCTAACAGAGAAGGCACTCGCGCGCCCATTTGAATGAGTCCTTCTTGATCCCGGGCCAGATGAATTTCTCCTTCAGCATGCACGAGGTGGTGCACCTGCTGGGGTGTGCAGGCGAATGGACGACGTCAAACAGTGTCCTTTGAAGCTCCTGGGGGATGTAGGGTCGGACGACTCCTGTGGACGTCTCACGCAGAAGCCAGTGACCTCCAATCACCAGGGACTGAAGATTCAGCGAAGAGCTGGGCAGCTCGTGGTTGGCGTAGATCTTTTCGCGTTGCTAAGCCTCGTGAATGACTGCGGGGCTCATGGTCGTCGGCATGTCGATTGCCTCCACCCGTGAGATAGCGTCTGCTACGACGCTGTCTTCGCCTGGGATGTACTCCAAGGTGATGGCGGCGACTTTGGCCGCTGGTCGCTTGAAGCCACTGGCGCTTAGGTGGTAGCCCAGGAATGTTGCCTCTGAACAAGCGAATTGGCATTTCCCTAGGTCGAGCGTGAGTCTGGCCTTCTCCAAGACCTCGAGAATGGCATTGACGTGGCAAATGTGCTCCTCTCGGTTGCGGGAGGCGATGACCAGGTCGTCGACGTAGACACGGACGAAGGGCATGCCTCAGAGGAGTATGGCTGGAAAACGCTGGAAGGACTGCGTCGCATTCTTGAGACCTAGAAGTAAGCCCAGGAACTGGAAGAGCCCGAATGGCGTAATTACAGCCGTCTTCGGGACATCCTCTGGAGCGACTGGCATTTGAAAATACGCTCGATTAAGGTCCAGGGTCGTGAAAAGCGTGCAACCATGCAGGCTGCGTAGTAGGTCTTCGATCCGAGGAAGCGGGTATCGATCCGGGACAGTGATTAAGTTGAGTCTGTGGTAGTCTCCCGTAGTGCGCCAGCCACCACCAGGTTTATCCACTGTGTGCAGCGGGCTGGCCGATTGGCTGCTAAATGGACGAATGACGCCGTGGAAGAGTAACGAGTCGAAGGCTTGGCAGTCTCGAGCTTGTCGCCCGCCAGCCGTCGTGCTCGTGCGAATAGTGACAGTCCTGTGGTGACGATGTGGTACTGAACGGGGGCCAAGGCACCTCCGGTAGGCGCCAAGGAGGCCTATAGTACCTTGTAGTTTTCGTCGACGAGGGCCTTGATAGCGGCGTCGTCTGTCCGGCTGTCCTGGGTCGCCATGCTGACGCCATAGACTGCTGCTCGGTGGGTGGCGCCCTGCGCACAGGGTGCTATTTGTGCAATTTCGTAATCAGAACTTAACGTATAATTGCACTGAATTTATTTAAGTTGAATCATATTAAAAAAAAAGCTTTCGATAAAGAGCGAATATTTTTTTTAATTGAAAGAATTAAATAGAATAGTGGAATACAAAGTTGAGTGTAAGCTAAAAAGCTTTTGCAGAAAAATGACGTATCTGACTTCGGAATTTAGATATCGACAACGTATAAATGCCTTGAATTAAGTGATGATAAAAAATAATTAAATTTGTATGGCGTTCTTAAAAGGCTCACTAGAAAATTGGTTCAGCTTGCAGAAGTGCAAAGTACTGAGGTAGAAAACCCGTAGGTGTTGTACTTTCGCAGGTATGGGTCCAACTGCAACGATTGTCGTTGCGTTGTAGGCCGCGGCACGGTGCGATTGTGGATATGACCGCTAAAAGGAGAGGCCACGGGGCAGGGAAAGGCACAGAAGTTTTCGTTGTGGATGGTTCGATAGTGGGCGTCGTTACCTGGAAGGGTGGCTGCCTGAAGAGAGCGGTCCGCTTGTCGTGTTCTGGCTAGGCTGATGTGCGCGGGGTGACATCACGTAGGTTTCTATGCGACTATTAATTATTGGACGACGATGGCGACGCGACGTTTACATTTTAAGCTTAAATAATTCCTTCTACATAACTAAATACGAGTGTTCTTATTTACTGTTTCTGACTAAATATAGTTTTTGAAGTAAGTTATATTTGATGTAAATTTTGAGATCATTTTTTGATTTTGTAAAATCTAATTCTGTAAAAACCAAATCATCGATGTTTTACGTAATGTATAGGTACGTACCATATGGTGAACTCGTTTTCACAGCAAATTTATTTTTGATGATAAATTGACAAGAATAATAGTGATGTTCTTGATAATTATTTAAAATTACGAGTGATTTAATATGTTACTCCTTTCAACAAATAATGAGAAGAAAGTAATTCTCGGCTCCTCTGAACGGAGAGGTAGATTCTACCTCAATAGCAAACGTTTCTTTATTATTAAACAGTTTACAAATTTAATTGGACGTCTCGAACGTTTTGGTTTGCAAGCTGGATCAAGAATCACTGGTTCGAAGAACACACAGTGCACTGCAGTCAGGGGTAAACTACTTCTTAGAATTGATCGATTTGACTTTAAATTTTTACGTTTACGTAAAACAAAGTGCATAAAACATACAAGAAAATAGAAATCTAAGAAGTAGTTTAGGACTAATTGTTTTCGCGCAGCTATCTGTCAGTTGGTTAAGGGACCAGCTAACTCTTTAGGGACTGCGCGAATCCAAGCAAGTTTCTGGCAAACCTTTGACGTAAACACTCAAGGTCTTGGGTGAACGCAGAGTTGACTTTACTAAATGTTAGTAAATTTTAAAATTACACGTGATTGATATTGATTGAAGTTTTTAACATCAAAGCTATGAAATCGAGAGACCAAACGCTGGCAAAAAGTCATTATTAATTTGAATGTGATTTATAACATTACTTTGTTTTCATACTATTTAGGATACAAAACTAGTTTTGTAAGGGGGAGGGGGGGCATATTACAAACAGAAGTAAGGTTAATTATTGTAAAATAAAATTGGCGGCGAATATAATAATGCTAAATTGATAATAAATAAATATGTAATGTTAAACTGCTGCAATAGCTACAGCATTATGAAAGAAAGATAACCAAATGAAATCAGCTACGCATAAAGGTTGAGCATGTGTTTTTGCCTCAAGTGCGTTTTCCCGAAAGAAGCTCGTAAAAAGGGCCAGCGTTGACGCTCTCGACAACAGCAGTTAGTGCAGCTTAGACTCTCGATATGTCCAGACGTGTGACTAGCCGGACAAGCATCGGCGTTTAGCGTAAATGTGTTACAGGAATAGTGTTAAAAAATACTGCTGCTAGAAACGGCAATATTAGGACAATATTGTCTGCAAGTTATATTCTATTGTTTTTAAATTCAAAGTGTTATCAAATTCAAATTTTGTACACGGGTTTCAAAATATTAAGAAATATTGCTGAAAGGTTATATTGAAATGTATTATTTGAAAAATCTATGAAAATGGATATATAAGTGAGAATGTTTTCCTAAATTTTTATAATATTGTTGCAATATGGCTGCATTGTTAATCTGGCGCTTTTTATTGAAATATAATATATATTTTTTCTGGAAGAAAAAAAAAGAATTAAATTAATAATATTTACTATACATTAGTCAACGATTGAGCAACCTGGCAGCAATGTTGCTCCAATATTGCACGTACATCATACGGAAAGTATACTCTGATAAATAATGCAAAAACGGACATAATGGTTCCTGACAACATTGCCTGAGGATTGTAGCAAGGTTATATTTCTCATACACAATATTAACAAAGCTAGCGTATCCTAAACAACAATCTTGGGGCAACATTGCTGAAAGATAGGGTGCTATATGAGAATATACGCGAAATATCCTGTAATATTGCTATGTGACATATTACAGCTATATATTCCTGCAAGATTACAGAATGACTTTCTTGGATGCATTTCAAACTAATACTATGGAAATATTTCTACCTTGAAACCTTAACTAACTAGGTTTACGCAAAAACAGATCGAGAAAAACCGATTATTGTCGTTATACATTATTTGAGAGTCAATTTTCTCAAGATTTTCGCTAAATGGCGCTTTGGGGTTTACTCACAACTGCTAAGATTCGTCTTCAGTTACTATATAAGGACGGTTCAAACATTACGATAATCTGTGTCATCTCGAAACTTCTGCGTATGAACGATTATTGACAGGCGTTTATTCTATGTATATTACGAATACTAATAATTGTACCAGCGTTACGGCGAAATGGAAATAAAAAATATGAAAAGGAACACAACAATAACACTGCAATATTTCCCACTATCACCACAATCACGTAAAAAATAATGTTGTGATGTTACTGAAATGTTGCCTAATTGTCACCAAAATATTGTACTAATACTTCTGTAATATTCCTGTGATAAAAACGACGTGGACATTAAATGCTACAATATCACTGAAATATTACTGCTATATACCACAGAAATATTTAATATTGTATGTGGTATTCGTGTGATATTGTTGCAATATTGAGTGTTATGTGGGATATAGCATTACTGTGAATTTTTTTCTAGCTTTCTTTTTCCACCTGAAGTAAACGACATAGGTACTATTAAAGTCTGACGTAATTTACGTGAGGTATTATATATTACAGACAATTCTATGTACATCCAAATGAAAGTTGACATTCAGACCTTTAATTTGAGTGGTCGAAGCATCTTTGAAGATATTTGGATGAAAGGTATGTTCGATTTAAAATTAAGATTTGGATGAAAAGTTATGCTCGATTTAAGGTAGTACTCTCGGTTATGCAATTACCGTTCAGATTTTGATAAAACTCAACATACTGGTACATATTAGTCTAAATGTGACTCAGATAAATTTTGTTGATGCCAGAGTACGTGAGAGAAAAGTTATTAGCATTTTCATTATCACGTGTTTAACACGGAGTCTTATGGAAAATAACAAAAATTTACGTATATTACGTCAGTGACCGTTCAGTTTTTTGTGGAAAATTTTTGTAGTAAGAGATAAATGTTTGATGAACATTTATTACTTTCGAAAACTATGATTAAGTACCTGTAAGTATAAAAATAAATTAATTCAACACAAAAAAGGTGCATTTAACTTCAAAAACAGTCAAATCAGCATCTGTATTAAATTTTCCTAAATAAATAGGATGAATACATTGGTTTAATTTCAATGTATAGTCGTCATTTGGTGTTAGTTTATTTATGAGATTATTTAAACAAAGTTCACCTCATTAGAAAATAAAAAATTGAATGTAAAAAAGTATACACAATTTGACTAGTTCATTACCGAGAGTCTACCATAAATTAAGTAAAAAAAATAGGTGACGAAATGGTAGACCGCAAGTTGCCAACGATTTGCACTTCAATCTATTTTTGAGAGCTATATACCTATATATATATATATATATATATATATATATATATATATATATATATATATATATATATATATATATATATATATATATATATATATATATATATATATATATATATATATATATATATATATATATATATATATATATATATATATATATATATATATATATATATATATATATATATATATATATATATATATATATATATATATATATATATATATATATATATATATATATATATATATATATATAGATCATTCGAATACTTTTCGACCAAACCTTGCGTACTCGTGTCAGGGATTTTGCTGGCGATTTTTTATATGAAAGTACTCATCAAAATAAGCTCTTAATGGTATATTGTGTACTGAGGGCAAAAAATAGTTTGCTGTACGAGTCGGAGGCGAGAAAGCACGAGCCGAAGACGAGTACTTTAAACACACAAGGGCAGAAAAAGCCTCTCGCCCATGGTGCACACCGTACTTTTTGTGTGCACACACTGAGAGAAAGGATTCTTTGTGGCAAAGAATATTTCTTAATTGTTAAGTTTTGTGAATTTGAATACAGTCAAATGAATATTTCTTAACAGTTAAACGCATCGTCTTAATAGTTAAGAACTGAGTTAAATTAAAAAAACTAATTAAATTTTTCATATTTCTAAGACGTTTATATGACCGTTATATGTTAGTATAAGTTTTCGCCTGCCACGGTTATGTCAACGTATAGGATCTTTTTATATTTTCATGCTTGAAAAGCATCATTATATGCTAGAAAATTGTCAAATAACCTTTCGTACTCAGCATGTTTATCTTACTCGTGCGGACTTTTCTCAAATTCGAGTGCTTAACTATTAAGAATTCAACATTTGCGGCAAGTACATGAGAATTCGATTCTGCAAGTACATGATTCATTTGCCACAAGGAATTTTTTCTCTCAATGCATGTATTGATTTTTGCGATTTGACTTGTCTATCAAGCGGAACCAAATGTGGCCGTTTTTCGACACGCTGCAACTGTCGTCCTGTTATATTAAGAAATTAAATATGTATACCTACACATACATTGATTTATACACACTCACACACCCATCTGTACACATATACACATATATACACACATAGATATACATACATACACATATGAAATAATTATTATCGTATAATAATAAAGTTTTTCAGGTAAATGAAAGATAAGATAATTTAATTAATTTTAATTTAATAATTAAAAGTCTTTACCGTACGCTTTAACACGCACACACGCACGCACGCTGTAGTGAGCTCAAAAGTCTTTACCGACCGTTCGAGCGGGCGGTAAAGGTTTCTACCGCCCTAGGGCGATAAAGGATTTTACCGACAGCTCGAGCGGTCGGTAAAGAACATTTTTGTCGCCGGTCGGTAAACGGCCACTTCTTTTCCCCTTGAAATGCACGAATAAGCTCGAAAATCGTGCATGTGTTACAAAAAAGAATTTTTACCACCTAAGGTTCCCTGTGCCACCTAGTAGTGTTCTGAATTTTCAAAAATGGCCAAAAACCGGCTATTTTAAAAAAATTCGTGGGAGTTCTCATTAATACCAATTTGAAAGTATCAAAAAAAGAACTTTTCGTCTTTAACGTACTTTAAGAAAAAAAAAATTAAACCCCCTTGTAAGTTCAATGGGTCATAGAGAGCTAAATATAAACCTAACATTTTGCGTTTTTTAGGTTATGTTTGGTCGCTTGCCATTTTATGAAATCAGAACAAATGCAGGTCTTCTGCATTTTAAATTCTTCGTTATTAAAAGACCTTTAATTCCTTTTTTGAAACGTTCAAATTGGTTTCTTATAGCTATAGATATAGCTTCTGGAAAATAGGTACTTTTCTGAAAAACGTTAAGTTGGTACCCCTGTAACTATCTTCTCTCTGCCTCTTCTGAGCTCTAACTTTCAAGAAACATAGTTAATATATCCTAG
The DNA here is from genome assembly GCA_949152435.1 of Gastracanthus pulcherrimus. Lineage (NCBI taxonomy): Eukaryota > Metazoa > Arthropoda > Insecta > Hymenoptera > Pteromalidae > Gastracanthus > Gastracanthus pulcherrimus. The sequence continues at coordinate 52,870,307 of OX424573.1, forward strand.
AAAATAATACTTTTGCTTTGGCGTTGCGTATTGAACTTATTAGCATAACTGTGAATTTCTTTTCCAGCTTGCTTTTTTCACGTAAAGTAAACGTCATACTATTGAAGACTGACGTAATTTACGTGACGTATTATACATTACGGACAATTATACGTAAGGTAAAAAGAAAACTGACATTAAAACCTTAATTTGAGTGGTCAGAGCTTTATTAAGGATATTTGGATGAAAAGTTACGATAGATTTAAAATTGCGAAAAAATGTAGATGGCAAAATGGGAGGCCACAAGTCTGTGACATCTTGCGGCCTCCCATTTTGCCATCTAAATTTTTTCACAATTTTGGGGGTTTAATATTTTTTTTCTTAAAGTTCGTTAAAGACGAAAAGTTCTGTTTTTGATACGTTCAAATTGGTATTAATGAGAGCTCCCACGAATTTTTTTAAAATAGTCGTATTTTGGCCTCCTTTGAAAATTCAGAACACTACTAGGTCGCAGAGGGGACCTTAGGTGTTAAATATTGTTTGAAAGCTTATTTTGATGAGTACTTTCATATAAAAAATCGCTGATAAAATCCCTGTAATTCGTGGAAAAATTACATATAATATACATATTTAAGATATAAAAACTGGCAACAACTTAGATTGTGTCAAAATATTTTTGCCGTCTATAAAATGGATAATGGTTTACTACAGAATTTAACTCAGGCTTAAACCCTTAAATGTTTTTTAAAAAATCTGAAAAAATTTAAGGATGATTCATCACTGGAGCGTTTCAAAAACATTAGGCTGGGAATTTTTGATCCGCGGTTACTGCAGGTACTGGGCCTTATTTTTGAGTACCAGAACGCACCTCCCAAAACGTCATTGAAAATCGTTCCCCATAGGTGGAACACTCTTCTTATTAGACAATAATTGACAGATTTTAATAGTTTTTCTGATATATATATATACAATTTTTCACATTTTCCCACAAAAATTAATAGTTTTTACACCAGGGTAACTAAAGAACAAGGACTTTTGTTCAGACTTTTGTCTGTAAGATGATGCTAAACCCACCCTTCACGGACAATTATGAGGATACATTTTATTAATTTATTTTTCAATTTTTAGTATAAAACCACTACTTTCTAGAGATATTTTCTCAAAATTCAAAAATAAATGAAAAAAGTGGCTCCTTGCATTTGCTGATAATACGATGGTTTAACATCACCTTAAACACGTCGATTTTTTTATTTTTCATCCGATTTAAGTTGGTAAAGTCTCATTTTGTTTCTTGAATAATTTTAGAGGAACTTACCTCTAGAAAAAGTGAAAAATAATCAAAACCCAAAGAGTTATAGGGAAATCCACAGCACTAATTATTTTGCATGAAAAAAAATTAAAGAGAAATAATAGTGAGCAAAGTGCTACCCTTTTCCACATATTCTTGTATACCATTGACAAGTAATATTTTGTCAGTGTTACTTTTTGAAACAGCGCATTTCTCCCATAAGAATAGTGTTGTGGTTTATATAAACTGAAACACGTAAAAATCTGTTTTTACCGACATGCTTAACGTTCTCACACTTTTATAATACAAATAAAATTAACGCAACCAATCCTATATGGTGATATATCATAAATACTTATGATTACGCTTATAATCATGTAAAGCTAAGCAATATTATAGGTGTACTATAGTTAAATATATATTTTTTGTATGAGCTATGTTTTGAAAATTAATGTTTCGGGTGCTGTCGTGTCATGAGTTTTTGTGGCATACATATCTTACATGGCTCAAAATGTCATTTTTATATTGACAATAAACATATGTTGATTTTTTGTAGTTTCCCATTTACAAAGATGGCGCATTTGTTAATTAATAAAATGGAGTTACACATATTCAAAAGGCTATAACTTTTCTTTAACGGGTAGCACATAATTTTCCCGGCAGGTAAAGTTGTATTATAATAATAGCTAACTAATGCATTTGCAATCAGATCAATAATTAATATGACAATCAAATAAAATTGTTAAGAATTCAAAAATGTATGCGACTTACACACAAAAATTTTAGATTTCCTCACTTCTTAACACTTAAAATCACTTTAAGGTATAATACGCCAGGTTGATACTCTATCGACATAAGTATTTCACGTTTATACAAATTATAGAATTTGTTCAACTTCAATAATTTAAGTAAAAATACATTTTTTATTCCATTACACCATAGATTAAAGTTCTGTGGATTTTCCCTTTATACTTACACATAGACGCACTTATAAATAATTGGGTGTATCACTCTGGGTTTTGACTATTTTTTAATTTTTCCATATTAAATAATTCTACATGAAATTATTCAAGGAACAAAATGAGATCTTCTAAATCAAATTAGGATGAAAAAAAAAAAAAATCACTAAGTGCTTAAAGTACAAAGGTTCTTCTTTTTTCTTTAGTTAACAATATCTACTCTTGCAATGTAACAAATTTTGTTAAAAAGATTTGTTTCATCATGTGACAAGCCCTTCTTTCATATTATATATTCTCATATTATAATATTTCAGTAAAGTGCTAAAAAAATGTTATACTGTATTATCATTATTATAGTGTGCTATATGATCTAATGCAGGAGCCACCCTACATAGGTAAAGAAGATTTTCAATATTTTTGAAGCCTTTCAAAATATCATAAATAATCTCTGGATAATCAATTCCTTCATTTCACAACAAAATATTAAACGTTTTTATGAAATAAAATATTTTTGAAACATATTTTACTAAACAAAGCAATTGATCAAATTATAGAAAAACCCAATTCCAATTTAGCCTTAATCAATTTTACCTCAATAAATCCTTCACCAAGATCACAAAGAATGTCTTTTACTTCCAAAATTAAAGCTGCCAAATTAGCTTTAGACTTAACACTTGTTTTCAATGATCCAGCAACACTGATTTCGCACTCAACCTCTAATATCTGGTTATTTTGAGCATTGCTAGGTCCAGCCATAACTTCCTTAGTTACAAAATTATGTTTATATTAAATTTAATATAAATATTTATTAGATGCAAAAAAATAAATTAATATTTTTTAATAAAACTACTTACAGGTACTTTCCTATATGAAGTAGAAGCTGAAGAAGAGATTGGTTCATCTAAATAAGTAAAAATAGAGTTTAAAATAAACTCACACTTTACTGTATCCCTTATTATTAAAATTTAAGGAATAATTTGTTGGAATATAATTGTAATATAATTGTATATTGTATGACCATGACCATTAATTAATTTTATAATTTGATATATCGTAATATTTATGTGATATTATTTTACTTCGATTTTTGTAAACTTTATTGTTTCAATTTACTTTTATATTCATCACAATTTTCTAAATTTTTTACGCATTTCATTTTAATTATTTTATAATTCAATCATTCTTATATTCATATATATATTGGGTTTATTTTAAAAATGTATACTACCACCTCAAACAAACATATAATTATATAATTATTTTCTATTATAAAGATCACATTGCTTATTGAATTTGTGATAAATAAAAAAAAAATAATTAATGCTATACTGGTATCATTGCAGGAGTCCGGGGATACGCAAGTGATCAATCATCAAAGTTAAGCGGCGCAGGGCACTGGTTGTACTTGGATGGGTAACCACTCGGGAACCCCGTGCCAACAATGATGTTTTCACAGATGAGAAACAAAAATTTAGGTGCTTTTCGAGGAAGTAAAAGGTACCTAAGTTTGACTTTCCTATTGGGTTATAGTTGAACTATTAAAATGATTCAATAATTTAAAAAAATTATTTTTAAAAAGGCTTTTGCTAAATGTAGGTCATCTGAAACACATGACAAATAAGCGAAAGCAACAAATGTTATGGTAGTATTTGTAAAAGATTCCCTGGTTGAAGGTTGCCAAGGAAGGGCACACAAGGATGTCCAGGCTTTTGAGCTTTGCATGATACATTGTAAAATGGGATATTTATTATCAAAATCACATGTTCTGCACGCAACTTGATTCACTACTGTATAGCTCAGTCACCCTTGCTTTGCTCAAGTGCCTTTAGGTTTTTTAAATAACATCCCTGTCTATACCAATAGAACCATTACCGATTTCATTTTAGGATGCACAGAACAATTGAGTTTAGCCAAATCGTGTTACATCTTATTTGTCTGAAAGATTATGATGGATATTTAACGAAGGCAATAGTTTTAATAAAAAGGATACAGATCGGGATAAAGATCCAATAAGGTTTGAAGATCATCAGTAATTGGATATAAGCTATGATAGTCAATGACAAATTCTTTTTCAGATAATGTGTGTGTTAAATTATTCAAGAAATTCTCTACAATTTCTTCCATTTCAGTAGTAGGTACCAAATTTCTGTGCAAAAAAGAAGAATAAACATATCTATAACTTCTATTTATTATAATTTCTAAAAATGTACTCACTTAGTTTCAATAATATCTTTAATATTTTTATAAATAATCATTCTGTAAATGTTCAAGATTTCAATTCTCGTAACATCAAGTCGATGTTTTAATTCCATATATTTTGCTATAGATTTGTCCTTGAATGCTAGATCATCTAACCTTGTGTAAATTTCTGGTATTGTATTACCATATACTGATATTATCCTGAAAATAGTTAAAGTTTTTTTGACGATTTATAATTTTTAATAATTAACAATTTTTCAAATTCCAATTTTTTACTTTGTTATAAAATGTTCTACTTTAAAACTTTTTACAGAAGAAGGATAAATATATATAAATATACTGATAGTAGATACTGTGTCAAGTAAGTAAAGTATTATATCTTCTAAACTAGGCAAAGTTATTTCTACATTTGCACCACCTCTTTCAGAAAGCAAAATTGGTTTCCCTTCTTGATCAATGGGACAGTCTTCAAACCTCCTTTCGATATTCCTTAACGCCTGAACTATCAAAATACTTTTTTTGTAAAAACATGTACACATGAAATTTATACAAATTATACCAAATTTTACAACTACTTCACCTGTATAATAAATGTAATAGCTTTTGTAAGATCCTCTTTGTAGAGAGGCTGTAATGTGAAGACAGAGTTCACAATTTTTTCTACAATTCTTCTATTATCACGTCCATATTGTTGACATAAATCCATCAAAATTGGTACTGTGAATATACGTTTATAATAAAGTAACCGTGCATGTTCTGGTAGACTAATATATTCCGCAGGACTTTCCTTATTTGTTACCAATCTGGCTAACACAACAAGAATACTTTGTCTTAATCTATCAAAATGTTCTTTTAAATCATAATCGTTTGGAAAATTTTCTAATGTATAAAAAGTTGGTGCCTCTTGTAAAAAAGTAATAATTGAGTCCATTATAGATGGATTATAAATAATATTAGACCAAAATCTAAAAATAAAGATTAATTACAATTCTTAAGCATGTATAAAAACATAGAAAATCAGAATATAAAATATTTTTAAGATTAATTTACTTGTAAGACGGTAAATGAAGTAACCAATTCATGTCATCCAAAATATAAGTTACAAGTTCAAGCCATCGTTCTTTAATACCAATAATGTTTCTTCCATCTGTATCAACTAAAACAAGTGGTTCATAATTCAGAAAACATTTTTTTTCAACCCAGTGTTCATCCTGAAAATGTAAAATATTTATTTAATACTCAAATAGACTAAATTTAAAACCGAGGTTTTATATATATTTTCTTTTATATCTTACCAATGCAAGGATTGTTTGTGCAACTCCGCTACTTCTTATTGTTAGCTTTAGATCCTCTAAAGATTTATGTTCTGGATTCTATATGTAATTAATGCAATGTTTAAATTTTATTGTTAATATTTAATATATCATTTACATGGAATCATACATCATACATGACAAATATCGAAATAACCTATACAATTATTTTTAAGAAAGAAATGCTTATTTTTTATTTTACCTGGAAAATAATACTTTCATTGTAAGAAGTGTTATTCATGGTATAAACAATATACTGAAATTGTCAACTGAAAAATATACATTCAGCAAAAAATTTATTTGCCGGATATGAAAAGAAATCTGTTTTTAATTGTCACACAGACGATAATCGACTCAAGTTATCGTAGTTGAAGGAAAGAAAGGGTACATGGCCCATTCTACAATACTTTCTGTTCCCTCATTGATCATTCTCTGTGTTCTATTCTACCCTTGTTCTACCTATCCCTTGTATTGAAGGCACTGGCTGTGTCTACAACCACGCACTTGAGGGTGCACCAATGATGACAACGAAAACTTACTATAAATAGTAAGTAGTTCGTATGTTTATTTCGATGACATTTTTAAATCTTTCAGATAATCTCAAAACTAAATTGTACTCAAAATAAGTTATTACATTCGAAATTTAATTGAAATTAAAATTGGTAATCATTTTATTTATTATTATATTTGCATATCAGTAAGTAATTTGTAACGTATGTTTGTTTAGGAAGTAATAATTAATTTTTATGTAGGTAATATATTGGTAGATATAGTGTAGTGGATTTTATGATTGCAAATTATTTTCAAATCAGCTGGTTAAGTTTATATTAATTTACTGCAAAATTATTAGAATAAAATGTTAAACTATATCACCTTTTAAATAATAAAGTAACAAACCTTGTACAATGATATATTTTATTTACTAATTTACCCACTTCTATGCAACATAGTTAACTATATTTAAACTTTAGTTGTCTTTAAACAATGTGTATTATTTTTAATTTGATGGTTTACAAATATCAGTCGGAATTTAGTTAAGGATTAAGTTACGTTTGATCGATTCAAAACTCAAAATAAACAAGAATATTTCTCTGCAGGGTGGTACTAGTGACTATATGTGGCAATTCTTCATTGACATCAGATTCAATGCATTCAAGCCGTTGTTATGTCCATTGGCCACAATGGGTAGAGAAATCTTAATTCTTGCTCTAAACGGAGAGACTCTATTTTACAAGTCAAAAGAGCGCGAAATTCGAAATCCTAATAATAATAATAATTATAATAATAATAATAATAATAATAATAATAATAATACTAGCAATAACAATAATAATAACAATCACAACAATAATAATAATAATAACAGCAATAATAAATTGAGCTGGGTATCATGTTTTCAATGGGAAGGACCTCATTTGTTGTCCTTGACCTTCAGAATGACAAGCATCAAACACGATCTCCCCTACAAACACTCCAAGGCCAAACAAGACACAACACGCGCATATACACAGCGGTCAAAACAAAACAAGCATACTCTCTCCCCCTACAGGCACTCCAAGGTCAAACAAGACACAACACGCACGTACACAAAGCCGTCAAAACAAAAACAAGCATACTCTCTCCCCCTACAGGCACTCCAAGGTCAAACAAAACACAATACACATGCGCCATAAAACACGCGAAGGTCAAACAACAACACAACAAGTACACGTGTACTCAAAGGACACAAGAAGGACAAACATCTACCCATCACACTGCAGCTATTGAACAAAGTCAAGCTAAGAGTGGGGAGTCCACCATAGTCTCCCATTGGCTATCTCAAGGTCAAGCGATGAGTGGGGAGTCCACCATAGTCTCCCATTGGCTGTCTCAAGGTTAAGCGAAGAGAGGGGAGCCAATAAGCATCGACTATAATAACTACGCAGTTAGCCTCAAGGACAACCGCCTCTCCAGCCAGCTATATAAGATGGGGCCACGACAGGATCAGCATGCTCATTCTGCTCGTCACTGTCCACGCAAGCAGAATCTACAAAAGTCGTTACCATAACTTTTGCTAAAAGTCAACTTTCGTTTATTGCAATTTATTAATACTTAATCATTAATTTATGAACTATTTGTCAGTCTTATAAGTGATTATTAAAAGTCAAAATCAAGTTAAACAAAGTCTTGTCATTTCAAATTTCCCGCTCAAGGTACACTTTAGTGTTTCGACGACTCTCGATCCCACCAAAAAAAATCGATTATCGATATCTCGAATGGGATAGGCGTTACACCATTTCAATATTTCATACTGATTTGAAGAAGTTGAAGACTATCTGACACTCAGTTATTTCATGGTTGTAAATGTAATAATAATTTATGGAGTAACTCCATAAATTTAATATTCTTGTTATTTCGAAAATGTATTGAAGGTGCTCAATGCAATTAAATTCAAGAATATTAAATTCTCGAAGTTACTCCATAAATTATTATTACATTTACAACCATGAAATAACAGAGTAAGTGTCAGTTAGTCTTCAACTTCTTCAAATCAGTATGAAATACTGGAGCGTAGTGGAACGGCGTGGAACGAGCGCAAAACGCGTGGCACGCGCTGCACTAACGGCACTCGTATTGGGGGCAAAGTACAATAGAGTACCACCCGACCCGACCCGACCGGGGGTCGCCCCGTTCCGTTCCGTTCCGTGCATATACCAAAACTGCAAGCGTGTTGACTATCTTTGAACGCTTGTAAGTAATGACGTAAGTATGCTCCAACCTCCAACAGAACATGCGTAGTGCAAAATCTGCTCCGTAAGTATTCAGCTCTGTAATTTTTTTGAAGTTGATTGCTCCAAAAGTTTGTTTAAAATAAAGTAAAGCATTATATTACACTGGAATTAAAACGACTAATGCACTTTTAAGACTAGGTTCCAAAATAATGCCCAAGAGTCCAAAATCGTTTAAATTTAAGAAAAACATTGTTCAGGTATGATTCTTTTTATGTTGCAGTGTTTAATTTTTTTCTGAATTAATTAATACAATCTTGTTATTTTATTTCTGTATAGTAATCCTACAAAAAATCAGCCACGATAATAGCTCAATCTAGAAGCCCTATCACTCAAATAAGCGTCACTAATCGTAGAATGACTGATGTCATTAACAAATCTGAAACTGCTATGGAACATGGAAAGCAGGTAGTAAAAATCTGTCATGTTATTATTAATTATTCAAGTTTGAGCCTTATATATGAAACACAAGATAAATACAATGAGCAGCATATGAACACGATAAATAAAATACAAAGATTGAAAGACAAGTTTGGTTTTAATTGGTGTAGTCGTTTAATCGAGGCTTGATTTGATTATGTAGGTTCTCTATATTAGATTGATATTCCTGGTAATAATTTTACATGTGTTTCTTTCAGTTGTTATTTAAAAACAGCAAGATTCGGATTGTACAGTTCAAAAGGAATCGGCTGGCCCAGTTAATTTTGGCTGCTAGGAGTTACGATTTTCATTTTTTATCTTATATTGACACATCGTAGCAGATCAGGGGATAGCGACGGTTTTCATTCATACTTGAAGGATTTCCTGAGAGAACAAAAAGTTAATATGTACTGTAAAAAGTCTTTTGTGATACACATGAAAATTATCCTTATAAATTAACATTTTAGGTGCACGCTCCTGAGTTTACAAACAGATTGGGTAATTTTGAACTAGAACTTCAGCATAGGACTGGACCAGGAGAAGAGGGTAAACCTCATATAGTGCGAGATGATCAACAGAATGATGTGCAAGAGTCAGAGACAGCCTATGGGAAGATTATTTTATGAATATTATGTGCTTCGATGAAATATTCTTAGATTGATCAGTAGCGGATACACGGCCAAATGAGTCAGTCTTTTAAAATGCACTTTAGCTGATTTTTAGAAGATAAGTAAACTAATATTAATGTTGTTTCAGTTGCAAGCACTCTAAAGATTAGCCCAAAACAAGTGTAGACATAGTTTCCCACAATGAGAATTGGTCAGTTCTGATGAGGACTGTTCATATTGTTCTTAACAGCACCCTACCACAATACCTTGAAAAGATTCTTCTGCTCGCTGAATTTTCCAATAAAGGTACAATTTAATTGTTATTTTGTTAGTTTCATTCTACTTATATTCTTGAAATTGAAAAATTTATTACGTTTTTAATATTTATTAATTTTGTTTCTTTAAGAAAACTTGACGAGTGAATTAAAGTCTTATATTGAACAATGGGGATCAAAAGTGAGATTGTTGAGAAATAAAGAAAGAGAAGGCACAAGATTTGATTTGATTCGCAAGGCACAAGATTTGATTCGTACAAGATCTGGTGATGCTAGAGAAGCCAAAGGAGAAGTTATTGTATATTCTTACATGCTCATTGTGAAGTAAATGTCAACTGGCTACCACCATTGCTTTCTATAATAACTGAAGACAAGTAAGACAGTCACTGTATTTGATAAATCTGTGTCATGTAAAAAATTTAAATAAATTACACATTAATATTGCTATTATAATTTCCTTTAGCAAAGTAATGACAGTTCCTATAATTGATGGAAATGATCACAAAACTTTTGTATATAGACCAGCTTAACAAGAAGATCACTTATATCGAGGTATTTTTGAATGGGGTATGCTTTACAAGGAAAATGAGTTACAGTAGAGAGAAGCCAAGACGAGAAAACATAATAGCGAATCATATAGGTATATGCATTACGTAACAAATTCTTGTGATAAGATAATCATGATATAAAAAGTCAATAAAGACTTAATTTTCTGATATATAAAAAATATATGTTTGTTGTTGATAAAATTGTTAGTTGCTTAATAAAAATTGTACGTGTTTTAGATCTCCAACGCTTGCAGGTGGTTTATTCGCTATAAGCCGAAAATACTTTTTGTCTCTTGGAGGATATGATGAAGGCTTGCTAGTACGGGAGGTGATAATTTCGAATTGTCATTTAAAATTTGGCAATGTTGGAGGCAGCATACTTTGGGTACCTTGTTCCCACGTAGGTCATGTTTACCGTAGTTTCATGCCTTACAACTTCGAAGTTACAAAGATTGGAAGAAAAATCAAGCAGCCGGTATGTAAATCTATTATAAAGTATAGTATGATTATGGAGCTAAATAAGTAATATAAAATTTTTTTAAAGGTTAGACAGAACACACAAAGTCAAGAGTGACAACTTCGAAGAAACGCAAACTATAAGAATAAAATATATAAACCCATTATTTATGAACAGCTTTATATGAAGCATACGATTAAAGTATTCAGTGTTAGTGATTAGGGTAAATTTTCTGAAAATTTAAATAATTTTTATATAATTATTAATTAAATATTAATATAATTTTTCATTCAAAAACTGAATACATTCATTGTAGAAATCCACATATTTCTCAAATTCTTTTTTATATGCTATAAATGATAGAAATTGAGCATGTTGAGCAGTATATATTTCATGTTCCACTTCCTCTTACGTGATACTTTCGTATTTTGCTTTTGTTTCTGTTAATGTATTTAACTTGCTTATAACTTTTTCTTTAATTTGGTTTGCTAAATTAAACTTTGGTTCGCATGAAATTCTGTAGATATCATCTTGTACCTCATACCAGTTATCTATTTTTCGGCTATTGTTGCAATCATTCAAATCCTCTATTATAAAAAGTATTGGATATTCTGTTTTATCGAATTCTTCTCTAATAAGTACGATTCCACATTGAATGAGTAATAAATAATCATCTTCAGACAGTGTTCCCACAAGAAAATTTTCAAAAACTTTTCCATTTATATAAAATAGCATCCAAGTTAATTTTTTAAAACAATATACTGGTTCCCATTCTAATCGCGTTACCCAAACCTTCAAAAACTTGGAGCTTAAGCTTCGATACATTCGCATAGCGAATGTCATTTTTTCAGTTAGTTTTTTGCTTTGAAATCTCTTCAATGAATTGAAAAAACTTGAACAGACGTTATCTTTTATGCCATACTGCCTTTCAATAAAATAATTGGTAATATTTCTGTTTGACGGTGTATCAAAGCAATTCCTTCAAAACAAAAACTATTATTAGATATTTTTATTTGTATATTTAAAATGAAATGAAAAATATTTTTTGATCATATGTGAAAGAAATGTATTGTATTAACTACTTTTTTTACAAGAAATAATATAACTGATTATGTCAAACCAACATTCTAATTTATGTTTAATAGAAATTTCTTTTAATCCTTGTTGTATCATTGGCATATAATTATCACTAATATGATTTGCTTTATCATTATTTTCTTTTAAACCAGTTAAACATTCATACGTTGCTTGGCGAAGTATACTGATATCCTCATTATCTGTATCAGATTTTTTCTTCTTAAAGTTGTGACTGGTCGTAGAAGTGTTATTTTTTTCTTCATTCCTCTCTATCGATGAAATCATTGGTGCATGTTCAATATGTTCCATTAAGAATTCCAAGCTATTACAAAGGCCAAAGTACAAAGGCCAAGTTGATGTTCTATTTTCTTTGCTTCCGGAGCCAGATGGAACATATCCCAGTACTATTTTGTGCTGTTCAATAAATTTTGCCCGAAGTTTATCCCATGTTAGCATTAGAGTTTCAACTATATGTAAATAAAATAAAAAAATAGTTTTAAAAAATGTAAAAATAGAAATACATATAATAGATTACAAAAAAATAATCATTGTCTGAATAATGCTCTTCATAAATTTGAAAAATGACTTGACATATAATCTTTAAGTTTTTTATCATAAATAAGAGGTTCTTGCCTCACTAAAGTTATTAAAAGCTCTTCTATTTCTTCCTTCATTTTTAATTCAGATAAACTTTTGTTGTCGATTTTTGTTCTAAGATTAGAAATTTTAACTTCTGATGGCAAAAAGTGTGTCCACAAGAACACGTTTGTTGTTGATTCCTCTTTTTTTCGCCTGTTTTTTCGTTGTGTATAGCTGATGTATATGTGTTGTCTTCATTTCTTTCAAAATTTCGTAAACGAAATGCTCATTCGCGCCATCTATGACATTTTTAGAATGCGGAGAAACAACGACGGCGGATAGTAAACAACAATGGCTGATGAATTAGATCGTGACAAAGAAAATAAAATGATTATTTCAATGGTTAAGGAATGTTCATTCGTATATAATAACAAATGTGGAGGTTTCTATGATAACAAAAAAAAATAAAAGGACTTTTGAAGAAATAACTAACCAAATAAATCTGACATTGAAGTCTACGTTAACACGTAAATTAACTTTATTCATTTCTAACATTTTCTTTCATTATTTCGATATTCTGCAAAAATTTTATACATAAATGACATAGTAACATAATGATCATATAAACAGTAACGGTTGAAACCCATTGTAACTTTTAATAAAAAAATGAGTTTTTTGTACAATATACAGTTAATCGTTTAACCCTTTCAGTCACAGAAGCCGATATATCGGCTCCCTATTGTTTTTAGTCACAAAATTTGATTTCTATTGTTATCGCAGTACAAATATACGTTTTCTATGTATTTTTGATCGTAGAATACGAATCTGATATCAATAATTTTATAAATATAAAAACAACCCTTCAAATGGGGTGAAAACCACCCTTTTAGTCATGAAATTGAATTCGTTTGGTTATGAAAGTAAAAAAATTTTTGACACTTGATTTGGATTCTTCGTTCAAAAATACATTGGAAACATATATTTGCACTTCCATAACCAAATGAATTGAATTGCGTGACTGAAAGGGTTAAACCCACATCTATTTTTAATATATTTATCCATTCTTTTTATTTGTTTTACAGTTGAAGATGTTAGAAGACGTTGGGAAAATATGAAAAGATCATATTTGAAAGCTTCGCAAACAGGAAAAAATTATTATTTATCACTTGACTTGGATTTTTTGAAAGACTTCATTCCTACTGAAAAAAACAGCGGTACAGAGGATGGTGAAGCCAATGCTGACGATGAACAATTAACATTTGCTGATGTACTGTCAACTCAATCAAATGTTAGTGCTAACAAAAAATTCAAAGGCACAGATTCTACTGCCGAAGCATCAAAACCAAAACAACCACAGAAAGGAACAAATATTTTTCACAATTACAAATTACCAGCTCCAGTTCCATCAACATCAAAAACTGTACCCCCTATTGATAATTTTGCAATGAAAAACCAAGATAGCATAACCAAATTGGAAAAAGAGATATGTGCAGCTGTTAAAACTAATCTTCAGGTTGTTAATAAAGCAAAGGAAGACGGCTATGAATAAGCTATCAAGTAAAGTTTACGGGTGTTACCAGAAGATAAAGTTCTGGACTGTATACAAGGAATTCTAGAAATTATATTAAAGTATAAAAAAAATAAATAAAATTTTCTAAAAATTTGTGTAAAGTTGATGTTCTCTGTACAATTATTTCATAAAAAAATTAATAAAACAAAACAAAAAAATAAGGCGAGATAAACATACATAATAAATGATGTCATAGAAACAAGATTTATACTTAAATCACTTTTGTATCACTTTAAAAAATATATGGTTCCGTATTTTATTTTCAATAAAGTTTCTAATTTGAAGTATTTCCCGAGTTTTATCATTATTGTACTGTTACGTTATCAAAATTTATATTACAAATACTTATTATTGAGATAGAGGGTAATATAATGGAATTTTAATTTGTCTACTTTAATACAGAAAAAAAATACAGTAATTATCCAATTTCATTATTATTTAATTAAATATAAACAATACACAATGATTTCAATAAACGATTTTTAATTATATATAACAATTTTGCAGAGAAATAATCCTTTAACATATTTCTTTGAACTATCGGACTTACTCTGTGTTGATGAATATTCGCATTGACATTTTCATTTGGTTCATTACCGGGTTGTAATTGTAAGTTGGAATAAATAAGCATATTATGAAGATATACAGTAGCTCCTGCAATAATTTTTGATGTAATTAAATCAAATTTTAAACTATTTCTCAAAATCCTCCATTTTGATACTAATATGCCAAATGCACATTCTATAGTTAGTCTTGCTCTCTTTAGTCGATAATTAAATAACTTCTCTTCAATAGTTAGTTCTCTTCTATGGCTATATGGCTTCATGATATTATTATCAATTGGAAAAATATCATCAGCCACGTATGCAAACGGCAGTTCCTCACCAGTATTTGGCAAAGCTTGGGTAAAAGGAATGTCCAATTCCTTACGAAGCATTTTTATGCGTAGATCTGTATGTGCAAAAATACTTGCATCGCTGCATGAACCTGCACAAGTAAATTAAAATACAATTAATCTAAAGAAATACGTAATAAATACCTAAATGTATAATAAATTTGTAGTACATACCATAATCTCCAAGATTAATCCAGGTAAAGATATTATTAGAGTCACACAAAGCCAAAAGTACAAAGCTATGAAATTTTCTGTAATTGTAAAACAAACTTCCACCTCTTGGTGGTAATTGTATTTCAAAATGTTTGCCATCGAGAGCTCCAACACAATTTGGAAACTGCCATTTATCCCAATAACCCTGTGCTATTTGTTGCCATTTTCTTCTATTTGGAAACTGAAGATATATCCGAACTAATACTTCATAAATGGCTGTGCAAACTTCTGGAATCATTTGATACATTACTTCTTTACTGATACGAAATAACCAAGACACAGTTGAAACATCACTTCCATGAGCAAGCAAACTAATAAAAAGAGTATGTATATAGAATAAGATTAATTTGATTATGTATATATAATAACGATAATATACTAGATAATATATGTAATAATAATGTTATGCCATATAACTGCAGCTAATCGTAAAGCAGGTGGCAAAGCAGCTCTTCGACTTCTTTTTGTTAATTGTTCTTCAACAAGTTGGTGTAAATGCATAAATTGTTCTAAAGTCATTTTTACAAACTTGTTGAACCCATCTTCATCATGAAGAGCAAAATACTGGAAAATGTTTGAATATGCCCCATATCTATCTCTCATCTGTACTTTTAAAAGTGGCTGAGTCCACCATCTTCTAAATCTTTTTTTTCTCCTTTTCAACTCTTTTAGTAGCATTAACAAATCAAGTAAGTCAACACATTCTTGTAATGAAACAATTTTATTTTCAATACTTATCATTTTGGGGCTGTAACAAATCTTTGGAGCAATCGTTCAATTCAAACGGACCAAAGATTGTTTACATCCATGGTATACTAATTTTCGAAGATAGTCAACACGCTTGCAGTTTTGGTATGTGCACGGAACGAAACGGAACGGGGCGACCCGGGGTCGGGTCGGGTCGGGCGGTACTCTATTGTACTTTGCCCCTTAGGGTGTGTCCAGATGGAGAACAAAAATATGATCTGTCCTCTCTGGTCCGTGTTCCATCCCTGTTTCGCTGTTCAGTTTCGAATTCAAACGTTGGGATTTGATACGTTAAAAGCGTTTAAAGTCACTCCGGATCTTCGGAGCAAATTTAGCTCTTGCAGTGGAGCATTGAGAGTATAGACGTATAGCTGTATTTCAACGTTTGAATTCAAAACGGGATAGCGAAACAGCGATGGAATACGAACTGGAGAGGACAGACCATATTTTTGTCCTCCATCTGGACACACCCTTATCTGGATGGTCCCTAAGACGCGGACGCGGTTCGCGAACATGCACCTCGTGACCTATGCTCATAGAAATAACCATGGTATTTGGGTAATATCAACATTGTTTTCGTTGGAAATGAATGTTAAAATGTAACGTTAATAATGTTGTTTATGTTTTTATACTCAGATTATCTTCTAAATGCAGCAAAAGCTAATAAAAACAGTTTTCAATAAGTTTTTCTTATATAATAAAGAAATGTATGCATACATCTTAATAAGAGTTTATCTTATAATCTGATTATCTTGTAAATGCATTAATTATAATCAAATGTACTTTTATATTCATTTTAGTAAAATTTAAGAAAAAGTTGATTTTAAAAATCACATAAAAATCTAATATAATTATTATTCTTTAACACACCCCAGCGTAAAGTTAGTACTTCTTCCCCGCCGAGTCGGGAAACAAGTAATTCCCTGCCCCCACTCTAGTCCCCCAGTGCTACGCGTAGGTACCCTCGCCGTCGGCTCAGGCACAAACAGCGCATATCGCCGGGAACTAGATAAAGCACGCGTGAATAAAATGAGCCAACGATTGCCAGCGTATGTGGCCGAACCACACGCAGGCATTTACAGGCTCACTTTATTCCTTAGATGCGTAGTATTATGTATTTATTTACTTGTTATATTTTCTAGCTGGATATTTTTAATTAAATTTATTTATTTATTTATTGAAAACCAGTAATAGATTTACATTAACATAAATCCCTGTAAGAGGTAGACTTCGCTACCTATACGCAGGACCGGCATAAAAAACAGAAAATATACAAAACTTAAAATTACCTTATAACTAAACTAAAATATAAAATAAAATAAAATAGACATATTAAAATGTAACAATCGCAATACAAACAAATTTCAAAATATTAGTATTTTTATAACAGGCTCTTTCATTGATAAACTGTACTTGGTGTAAGCTCTGATTTGATCAGTTTTTTCAACTTAGTTTTGTTTTTGGCTTGACCAATGCCTAGCGTTTTTAGTTCGTTAGGTAAATAATTGTAGATAGTTAAAGCTGTAAGGTAACTATTTTTGTTACTAATTTTCTTTTTATTCTTTGGAATTATAAGATTTCTTTTCCTAGTTTTACTATTCGAGGTAGTATGTAGTTCTTTTAGATTATTATAGTGGTATTTTAATGATTTGTATGTGAATAGTTGATCAATATTTATAGGATAAATATCTAGGCTGATACAATTATTTTTGTTTATAATTTTTAATAGTCTGTTTTGTAAATTACGTAGTGGGTTCATATTGTTACTATATGCACCTCCCCATGCTAATATTCCATAGCTTATAATACTATGAAAAAAAGCATAGTATACATTCTCATAGTATCAATCGACATAAATTTAGATATTTTATAAAAGATGTACTCTAAATATTTGTTTTTCTTTTATGATATACTGTATATGATTTTCCCACCTCATGTTATGATCAAAATTTATTCCTAAATATTTACAGGTTTCGACTCGATTTAGTGTTTTATCCCTGATCTTTATATCACTACATTATCACAGTAGTTACCAAAAGCCATATATACACTCTTTTAAACATTTAATGATAGTTTGTTAGAGATCAAGAACTTATCAATTAAATATAAGTAATTATTCATATTCTCTTGAGCCTTGCACCAAGAATCTTCCGTCGATATGATTGCAATATCATCGCCATACGCTATAATTGCATCAGGTGAGATTACTTTCAGGATATCATTAATGTAGATAATAGAAAGAAGTGGTCCTAAAATAGTTCCTTGTGGAGCACCTTTATTTATATATCTGCAATTACTCTCACTGTCATTGACTAGTACTTTTTGATATCTATCATTAAGATAGCTAGCAAGCAAATCTAGCGCCTGGCCTCTAACACCCATGCAACGCAGTTTATCTAATAATAAAACATGATCAACGGTGTCAAAAGCTTTTGCCAGGTCCAAAAAAGCTATAATAATACGTTTGTTATGGTCCAAATTCTGGTATATAATATTTGATACATAGTTCAAGGCATCTATGGTACCAATTTTTTTCATAAAACCAAACTGATGTTTCGATATTATGTTGTGTTTTATTATAAAATCATAGATTCTAGTATACAATATTTTTTCAAATACTTTCGCAATATTTGATATTAAAGAGTATGACAATAATTTTAGCTATATTAGCCAAGATTATTGTGCCGCACATGCAGGCTTTAACATTATATTTATACGAGGCTTTAAATAAATTACAACACAGGAATTTAGGATAAAAGTATGAATACTTAACGTTTATTCAAT
Source organism: Gastracanthus pulcherrimus (assembly GCA_949152435.1). Classification (NCBI taxonomy): domain Eukaryota; kingdom Metazoa; phylum Arthropoda; class Insecta; order Hymenoptera; family Pteromalidae; genus Gastracanthus; species Gastracanthus pulcherrimus. The sequence continues at coordinate 52,888,986 of OX424573.1, forward strand.
TCTATATTACAATTTGTTGAGCGCCAGCTGCGCGAACTCGCAGCACGATTTTGCAAGCGTTTTATCGTCACATATAATTATTTATAAGTCTAAACTAACTACGGTGAGCACGGCGGTACGGTAGGAAACGGTATATAATCCAGAAGGGAAGAAGTTAATACTCAGGGACGCGAATTCTACAGAATATACGGCGGTGAAATACAGGAGTAAAGACGGCGCGCGACGCGATGCTCGACATGCTCGCGATGCTAAATTTCCAATATATATATAAACTGGATAAGCACAATAATACTCTGTGCAACTTACTCTTTTCCAAATCCGGTGTGGCCTCCTTCGAAAATACAAGTTGGTTGGCACACTCGAGAAGATCGACGATAATGTCGAGGTACGGAACACGGCTACAGGTTTGCAAATCGGAGCAAACTAATTTCACGTTTTCGCAACGGAGCAGGCAAATAACACGAGGTATATGCGAGCGCGGCTCAGTACGAAGTGAGCGAGGCTCTCGCTTCGTACCCGCGGCGCTACTCTCGGATTTCGCTAGTGTTGACCGAGCCCGGTTGAGGGCGCAGCGAATGCACCTGGTGAGGAGGAAAGAGAAGTAAAAAGGAGGAAAGGGCAGCGTCTACTCGCGGTGACGTCACGCTATATGGCACGCAGTCGACGGCTTGCAGACGGTGTTTTCGGGGCCAAGACGAGGAAGTACGACGAGGGATGCAGCAGGAGATGCACCTGGAAAACTGTGCCGACGAAGGGGCACGAAGACGAGAGCTGCAAAGCCCAGGACTGCGTACTTGCAGCAGGAACAATGGACACGGTTAACCTCGAAGAGGTTATATTTACTTACAGCTTGCTACACTGCATTCTTCAACTGTCACTGCTATCAGCTGAGATCAGTGTTTTATATACCACTGTAATCTACACTTGTTAATGCTAGGTTGCTTCTAGGTAGCTGGCGAGTGCTTCGGTGACTGCTGCTGCTGCTGTTATGGAGGAGCGGGCCATGAGCTGATCTACGATACTGCATCTGAGAGACCACACTGCCTTTACAAACCCTCCAAACCAGGTAAGAGAGTTCCAGTTTGATGTTCGTATCTGCTGTAGGTTAACTCAGCTTGATATTGTCTAGGGTTTATGTTACAGGCCTCCGGAGTATCCAGAGAAGCAGCCGCTCCACCCAAGGTGGACTCATTTACGCCTTTCAAGACATAAAACCAGGTGGGTATTATTCTAATACCATTTTGCTTATTTTCTTAAGTACTAATCCCCTCTGTATCTGCTCTTAGGTTGGTTCGAGAGGAAGGGAACAAGGACAGGAGACACCAGGACACGCTCAACGCACCCCAGCCAAGACCAACCGGCTCCAGCCTATGCGAGGCTCTATGGGATGGCAGCTGTGCATCATCTTCAGCTGCTTCAGGGTGTTAAAGAGTTCGATTGCTCTGTGTCGTCGAGGGGAATAGTGTGTGCGTGTATGTGTATAGTGAGTGTAGTGGGAGAGTAGTGTGCCATTAGGTATTTTATAGGCCAGTTTTGTCGAGCATCGGACTTGCACTGAGCAGCTCGTTCGACAGACTGGAAATTTGTGTAACATACACAAAATGTGGTGTTACAAACTCCCCCTACTAAAAAACCGAAGCGCGGCTACGCTGTTCGCGGTTTACTTGGGAAGTGCTCATCCGGTGCGCAACTAACTAACTTATATGCTAACCTAGTTTATGCTAATCGCTTGTGTTTAACGCTTTCTGGCTAGCTAAATACTTATCCTACGCATATGTACAGTTTTACTGAAATACTTCATTCGATTGTCATGTCTTCTTGTTCTCTTGATGAACTATGAATATTTATTAACTATGTACATTTATTTGGCGCTACAATGCATCTTTAAGTACTAATGACTACTTACATTATGGCTGTACAATTGATTAGTCGTGAGTAGTACGGTTGTATCTATAAAAAAGAAGCTAAGAACATATTTTTATACAGTGTTATTATTACAGACTAAATTCTTAAATTTTAAATTTTTCATAATTTAGTAAGGGACACTTCATACTATTGTGCTTAATGTAATGATATTCTAAAAAAACAGAATCCTATATAATATGTTAATACAGTAATTTGTGCATGTAGCTGGCACTTAGTTACATGCTGATTTTACTACAAGTGATTTTACCAATAAGTGGATGCTAGGTGAGTTCGCGTAACTAACCCACGCCAAAATATACGATTTAAATACTTTAGCGAGGTAGTTGAAATCAGTCTTTGCCAGCATACATGTCTGTCTTTTTCTTTCTTAAATAACTTAGTTAGTTTATACTACTCTATTTTATGTATGCACCATTTTTCGCGTTTATAAATTATCATTGATTTAAGGACATCATATGGGGTTATAGTAATGGGTATGGGGTTTCCAAAATTAGCAGATGGGATAACGAATTACGATATCATAACACGGAGTTGGATAATATTGAAGCCAATCACCGCGGGCGGGGTTTCACTCCCCCGAAAGCGAAGCCGCGACCCCGCGGCCTAGAGGAGAAGCTTACATCTATTTTTTTTATCACAGTGTTTTTTTCTTTTAAGGGTAGTTTCGGTAGAAAAAGTTGTTGGCATTTACGGTAGGGAAATTTGTGGCATATACGGTAGAAACATTTTTGGTGTTAAAGGTAGGGGATTAACGGTATTTAGGTAAGATAATAGCGGTACTGGCGAATGGAGGGTATTTGGTATGGACAAGATAAGGGTATGCGATAATTGGAGGGATAAGCAATATCGGTATTTTACACACGTCTAACGTATGCGTCAATGTTCGGAAAAATTACGATGACTGATTGCCGTGATGCTGCTAGCAGTTTCGATGCGGGGTCTACTAATGCAGCTGAGACAATCGTTTGCGAGTTATCGGTTACAATACGAGATTTTGCGAAGTTTGTACCGACGCCTTCGAATCTTTTAAAAGAATGGCGAAAATTACAAAAAAAAACACGTATTAACGTCCGCGCCTTTCTTCCCATAACGATAACAAAATCGCTTATTGTGCGATTCTTTGCAATCACGATAACAATGTCCCGAACAATTACAATTCCAACATACTCGATCAGTTTTATTGCGAGTGACTGCCGATGCGGGCTCTGATTTCCGCGACGACTCTGCAGAGTTTTCCCGATCGCTTGTCTTCGAATTTCTCCGTTTAGCGGTGTTGTTTTTAGGCTTTGAAGGAGGTAAACGTTGAACCGACACCCGCTCAGGCTTCCGAGGCGAAGGCCGAGTTCCCGACTGTTTACTCATGTTTACCGGTACCGCAATGGTCTTTGTTACCGGGAAGTGTCCTATTTTTTTATTTCGAGGTGGGTTGTAGTTAGGACAGTTGGAAATTATAACTCCTAGGTGGCCACATTTGTAGCATAAAATCCCAGATTTATTAGGGCAGAGCTTTGCCGGGTATCCGGTAAGGTGATGAGTTCGACGAATTCGAATTATTCTTACGATTTTGGCAAGAAATTAATTCTTCTGCTGGTGATTTCCAGGAAAAGGATTTGACTTCCCGAGTTTTCAAAGTTCCATGCGATTGACTCCATGTCAATCGATCTAACATTCGCGATTCATTCAGGATTTTAAGAGTTCTGTTCGTTTTACGATTGGTGGTTTCGAGTGATTCATTCGTCAATGAATCAACAATACGATAATTTTTCGGACTATGAACCCGCTGTTTCGAAAGTGAACAATTGGATGTGTTGCGATTTCGATTTCCGGATCTTTCCGCTAATTTCGATTCTACTATGTTCGAGTTCTTATGATTCGAAGACCGATATGATTTTTCTGGCGATTAACAAATCGACATGCGGTCACTATTTAAAGTTTTCGATGAATTTTTCAAATGTTTAGTCCGATTCGAGTTACGATCACTCCTTATAAGATCGGACTTGCACTAAGCAGCTCGTTCGGCAGACTGGAAATTTGTGTAATACACACAAAATGTGATGTTACAAGAGATAGGTCTGTAATTGGTTGTATTATGCTTATCTCCTGATTTGAAAATAGGAACAATTTCAGCTCTTTAAGGGTATCTGGCCAGACAGATTGTGAAATACACACGTTGATTATATGCACAAGAGGTTCTGCTATATATTTACATATTATTTTTAATGCTTTTGCATTTATCCTATCTACTCCACCACTTTTCAATTTCAAAGAGTTTATTGTATTCATAACCTCTTGTACATTAGTTGGCATTATGAACATGGAATTATTATTCATCGTTGGTAGTTTAACATTTGCTTCATCCGTTGCATTTATTTTTTCGCTGAGTTTTTTTCCTTTTTCACAGAAATAATTATTTAAAATGTTTGCTATTTCTTCATTATTTGTAATCTTATTTTTCTCAACATTAATGTAATCTATTGTACTATTCGAGTTAGTTTTTTTCCATAGTTTAGTATTAATGAAATCCCATAGCTCTTTTGAATTGTTCATATTTTTTTGAACCGGACTTTTATCATGTTTCATTTTTGCATCTAAATTTACCTTGTCTAGTATTTTCACATATTTTTTAAATTCATATTCTAATTGTTTATTATTACGATCCATTTGCCATAAATTATAGTAGAATTCTTTGGTTTCACATGATTTGATAATAGCATCTGTGATCCAACTTTTTCTAGGTTTTTCCTTGTCTTTTTGTTTCGTTTTGGCTTCTTCGATGCATTGCTTTATATTACTTATCAACAGATCAGTAGCTATATTAGGATCCTGCATTGGCATGATTTCTAACCAATTTTTATCTCGGGATAAATTCCTTAATTTATTGCAATTTATGCTTGTTTTAGATTCTTTACTTTTAGTTTTCATCTTATTAACAGTAATAAATAGCGGATAGTGATCTGTAAGTGAGTCTATTAGCTTGTATGTTTCCGTTTTGAGATCTTTTGTTTTTATAAAAGCATTATCAATACAGGATCCTTTAAAAACTCAAATTGGTGGTCTTGTTATGACAGAAAAACCTGGAACATAACCTTTGTCTAAAAAATGACATAAGTACTCTTGGCTGAGATTATCTAACGCCAGTAAATCTATATTAAGGGATTATTTTGGTTTAGACGCTCGAAAAAAAAGGCTTTTTTGTGAATTTTTTATCACTTTATTATCAAAGATATTAATATAAAACTTATTCGACTTATCAAATACATTCTTAAAGTACAAAAAATTTTTTTTTTTTTATTTTTAACAGTTTTTGTATGATATAATCAGAGCCCAACGTAACGCCTCAAAAAGTAGGTAGGTCGCTGGCGGGTGTGATATCTTCATATCAATTCACCTAAAAAAAAAATTCAAAGAGTTTTAGATTAAGTGTAATAGTGGTTCTCCAGCATACTAGAATTATAAATATTTATTGAAAAAAAACAAGATGGCGTCGAAAATAATAATAATAAAAAAAAACGTGTTTTTTTTCATTGTTTTTTTGCAAGAAAAGCATAGTAAAAATCAATATTTCAAGGAGATCCTAGTACATTGGAGAACTATATGTATGTAGAATATGTGGTTAAAATTTCATAAGGATCGGTTCAGTGGTTTCTGAGAAATCACACCCGCCAACCGAAAAAACATTGTTTCAAGAAAATCGCGTTTAAATTTTTTTTTAATTAAAAATCGTGAAAAAATCTTGCTTATATTTAATCAGCGATGCCTGCACAATAGAAAACGTCTTCTTCTTGTTCAAAGTTCTCATTTTCTTCTAATCTTACCCGTCTCTGCTTGGTCCTTGTCTCTTTAGACGATTCAGAGCTACGACGCTTCGCTAAACATTTACGTCCATCGTCGCGGTTTCTGGCGAAGTCGACGGCTGTCTGTCCGAGTTTGATGCCCATAACGCCCATTATTTTTAATACTGGCTCAAATCGCTCGTTAGAAATGCAGGCGGCTGGTTTGCTTGCAATCTCAACTTTTTTTTACCATTGAAAATATGTTTGGGAGCCATACTCCAAACGCATTTGTTAAAACTTTCGTTATTATTCTGGGTATGGCCATCCAAACATCTTTCGAGCAACTCGGTCCTGGTTAAATCGTCATATATTGGCTTTAAAACATCTTGTACATCGGCAGAAAGAGCAGGTTTATGTTTTTAAATAGTTTTATTCTCCTTAGCTTTTAGGTATTTACACCATTTAACAGAACAGTACGAGTGCTGTGCATTTTCGTCAGTCGAAATTTTGTGATAGTAACCAGCCCAAATTTCAGTCTTCATATTCTCAATTGAATCTTTGTTTCTTTGAACAGCTAAACTATAGATAGTTGATAGTTCTTTCATCACCTTTATAGTTAGCCCTTGAGTTTTTTCAATGGGGACTTTTTTAGCAGGAGTGTTTTTAGCAGACTTTTTCGCTACAGTTTTTTTTGTAGGTTTTTTCACTGGAGTTTTTTGTTTTCAACTTGTTTTAGAGCCTTCTTCTTTTGAATAAGTGCTTTCCTTGCCTCATTAGCACGTTTAAAAATTCGTTTTGCAACGTGCAAAACGCACTCTAACTTTTTTACAGTGAAATTCTCACCATGCGGAAAAACGCTAAGCAGCATCTTGAACGTCTTCGAGTCGCCGTCCCCAATGTAAAACCCGTACTTTACGGCAAACTTTTCTAGCGATCGAAGAAACATTTCCACAATGCCATCAACTTCCATCTTACCGGCACTACCAATGTGGTTTGCATTGCAGTTTTCTCGATGTTTTTCATACCAAGCCAAATACTCCACTTCATGCTCTCTCCCTTTCCATTTTTCACAACCTTTACAGTAGCTAAATCTTACTGCAATGTCTATAACTTTTCCAGAGTACTTGAATATGAGATAAACTATTCCGATCAATGAAGAAAAACTTCTTTTCGACCAAGAGCCATCACCGGAAACACTCAAAATATCTTCTGGTTCTCCTCTCTTTTTATTTTCAAGTTTTTCTTCAGCGAGAGCTCTGAGCTGCACTAGGTTGAAAACTGCCTTGGCAGCAATCAAGCTGGTATAAAAAATTCCATAATAAGCAGATATACTTAAACCTTTGCCTAGATCCATGAGATTGCAAAACATGTTTATGCCGTGAACACCAACTCCAAGCAAACGCATAACAAATACTAAACGACGATTCACTTCATAGCCCGTCCCAATCATTGGGCACGAGTCAAAAAATTTTCTCCGCATCCACAAGTTATAAGCAGTTTAAAACCTAATCCTCGCTGACTTTATTTATTAAACAAAACGTTTCCGTCACAAACTTTACACTTTAAATAACTTGACAGCATGAAAAACACAAGAAAAAAATTTATAATACAGTAACCAGCCATTTGCACGACAGGCACATCGAAAGTCGCGTCTTCAGTTTTTCTCAATTTTTCAGCTGATTTGCTGGTTGACTGCGAATCAACTGCGTCAGTATGTCTATTGAAATTTACGCTCCTTGAAATTTACGCTTTTTACCGGGATTGCCGGGACGTTTATTACTGAATTTAGACGATTTTTTATCCATAGTAAAATATCAAACACGTGCTGTTACTCGTTCAAAGTCAAAGACGAGACTGCTACTAATCGCTCAAGAGCGAAGCAAAAACTTCTCGTACAAGGTACATACATAGCCAAACATTTGAAAATCTTTACCTGAAGAATACTTCTACACATGTTCCATTCTATGAAAAACATTAAAGCGCAGGATACATGACTCCCAAGCAGCTGCTTGAAGGTACAAAGGCAGATTAGTCGAAAGGTGGGTCGAGCGCGCGCGCTCAGGTAGTAAAGGTAACGGTGCACAAGTGTAAAAATAACATAGTTAGAGTGCTCGGATCGTTCTAAAATTTTTACACAATACTTCTACATACATCTACTTTCAAAAAATGCACAAAAAAATTCGATTTTTTGAAAGTGATAAACCAGAATGATCCCTTAAAATCTCCTGTCACTATATGGTTTTTACTGTTTCTTTTCTTGGTTAGGAATTTATTTAAGTCTTGCACAAATTCAGTTTTTTATTAATTTGGTCGTTTGAATAATATTATTACTACAAAAAATTTTTTGAAAAAAAAAGAACCGACTTCGAAAAATGCACTAAAAAGTGTGAAATAATTCACAAAAATGTTCTCGAAGTCGGCGCCGAATTACAAATTGACATATACCGTCACCTCTTTTTGTTTCATTGGGAATCTTATTCTTGACTAATTGTTTGATAGCGTAGTTTGCGTACCGCCGCTAGGTGGCGATGGCCTAAGCACATTCAGATTATCCCGGGGATAATACATAAAAGCTCGTGCCAGCAGTTACAATTGTAACAGTATTATTCGAATTATATGTGATAGTTTAGCCGATGACTATCATTTGAAGAAGATTGTTGCATTGGAATTTCTTTTTAAAAGCATTTACTCTCAAACCAGTGCTTTCGATTACGAGTTATTAACTTTAAGTGGGATATACGATAGTGAGACACATATTTCGTTCCAGGTTTAACGAAATTGGACCCATTTCAATATTGTTTATAAATTATATTCTTGAGCAAGATACTACCGTCACGGACCCTATTTTGAATCAGTGCCTCTATTGTGAATCAGTTTATGTTAAAACTATATTGTGAAAGTTTGCGTTACTTTTATTATTATTTTAAAAGCACTTATTCTTATGTATCAATATAATTAAAGAAGTAATGCAAAACTTTTATAATGTCTATTTAGAAGTAAATGATTCTTAATAGAGGCACTGATCCACAATAGGGTATGTGACGGTATATGTTAATTTGTGTGAATTATTTCACACTTTTTAGTACATTTTTCAAAGTTGGTTTCATTTTTTTTCAAAAAAAATTTTTAATTTCAGACTTTTTAGTTGTAAGGGCTGAGTTTCATTCAATTTATATTGTAATATGGGTCGACCAACAAAGGATGCTTCTGAAAAAAATTTTTTTCTATTCTCAAAACGTACAAAGTATCAGTAAATGAAATAAAAAAATCGAGTTTTTCATCCAATTTTACTATAGGACCACCTTAAATCAATATTAATAATTAATAAATTAATGTATATAATATTGCTTCCTCCTACAGGAAGCTTTGTAATCCTAGAAAAAAACATCCTTTGTGAAGCATAAAATGATAACGCCAGTACTGGCGTAGTACAGGCTCCATACTGGCCCAGTTATATACTGGAACCACCATGGCATAATTCTCTTTTATTCAAAAAATAGTTTATCCAAATCAGTTCAGTAGTTTCCGAATAATCGGCAGAAGAACATAACAAATCGCCAGTACTGACGTAGTACTGGCTCCATACTGGCCCAGTAATATAGTGGGACCAACATGAGATCATTCTCTTATATTAAAAAAATATTATCAAAATCGGTTCAGTAGTTTCCGAATAATCGACAGAGGCCGAAATATACAGAAAAAATATTTATAAAAAACTAAATTACTGGCGAGATACTGGACCAATAGTCATAAAATTTGAATGGGACCACCGGAGGATAATTACCTTTCATATAAAAAAATTTCATCCGAATCGGTCGAGTATTTTCGGAATAATCGCTGGACAAACATAAAAAAATGCCATGTCGAATTGAGAACCTCCTTCCTCACTTTCGTAATAATTTTCTTGCATAAAAGTTTCATTATAGACAACTATGTACGGTTTGATCGCGAGTCTCTCGATCATTACTTTCAATTTATCAAAATTTTTGTTTATACTTCTGATGTTAACTGCTTGAATTAGATCGCTTTTATTTTTAATATTCTCATTTAGAATTGTTATGTTATCAACATTTTTTTCATAAATAATTGTATCATTTTCTATTGTCTCTAAAATATCAAAAACTTGCACCATAACAAAACAAAACTTTACATTATTTTTGCAACTCTAACTGTCGGATCAAAAGGATAATCATATTTTTTTATTAGTTGTTTATTAGTTGTTTGTAAGTCTCACATAGATCTGTGTTGTTAGCTGTGTGGTAGTTGGCCTGTTTAACTTGTGACTTTCGTTCGCCCTAATACAGTTTATGCAGTTCAAATTGTGTTTGTTTTTACATTCTTTTCCTTCATGATCTCCAGCACATATACTACAGCATACCTTCCATCTACATTTATTTTTTGAATGTCCGTGAGTACAACACTTGTAATATGTTAACATTGAAATCATCAATAATCTTACAGCTAGTATGTCCAACGAAAACTCTTCTTTTTAGCATCATTCTTTCATATGCCCACGCATTCACTTCTGCAACAAAAGACCATAAGTTGATTTTATTGCTTTTATACTTATGCACTATACCTATTTCCTCATTCTCTTCAAATTTGTTTCTTTGTCTTATGTCATTTTCAATTTCTGTTATGTTTTCAATATCTGTGCTATCTACTCCAACAATTTTAATTCCAGGATTCGTTTCCTTTTTGATTTCAATGGTTGCATATTCGTCACATGCTTCCTTTATAATAGTTTATATTTGCTCAACATCCTTCTTATTTCCACGTTTGACAATTATGCTATCCTTAGCTAAAAAGACGTTATTTATTTGTTTATCTGTACTGCATAACCTCTGCTTAATATTGTTTTGCACTTCTTGAATTTCGGTTAAGGGGTAACACCACTCTAGGATTTAAAAAAAAATCGTTTTTTTTTGTTTAAACAATACTTTAGGGTCAAAAAAACAATATCCAATTGGTTCTATGGTAAAAAAAATTGTAACAGCTTCAATTTTGCCGCCGCGCCTCGGAGTGTGCGTTCAGAACATATGCGGTACCGCTCCGAGTTTTTGCTTTTATCTGTTGAAATATTAAATACCTGCCTTACTTACAAGGAAAAGGTCATTAGGTTACCTTTCAGGATCACCAGGGTGCGCTGATACTATAATATACATATACCTATATTATATGTACACTATAATATACGTGTATGTGTGAGTCAGTACAGCTACGAAGTGATGCCGAGTCAGACGCTCCGATTTGTTTTTACCGTTGAACTTTTTATTTTTTATCTAAATAATCATCAAAATAAAGTTGTTTTATAGTGAAGTATCAATAATAATCGTACACTAAACAAAATGAGTGATAAGAAACCTCAATACAGTGGAAAGAAGTCTGGACGGGGAGGTACCTCCAATGCTAAAAAACGGAGCATTTCAGAACCGCGCTCCGCCACTGAATCGCTACGCGTTAGAAAAACCAAGTTTAGAAAATGCTGGAGCGTCAGGAAAAAAGTTGTTGCCTATTGATCCTGATTAATTCAAAGTCGACGCAGGATTTAGTTATAGATTTTTGGATTTTTTAGCAGTATTTACCGCGTTGTCGCAAGTGGTAGTGTGTAAAAAATACAACTCAGACGTTACGTTTATACAATCAGGAATGAGAGGCTTGGGATTCAAAGTAGTGGTTTCATGTAAAAATTGTGAAAGTATTCATATTCCTAGCTCTCCTTTTATTGAAAAAGGATATGATATTAATCGCAGAGTTGTTCTTGCTATGCGACTCTTGGGTGTAGGCTTGAATGGTATAATAAAGTTTTGTGCGTTTATGAATTTGCCTCGTCCCATTTTTCAATCGTTTTACGATAGAGTCGTAAGAAGAATAGCTACTGGAGCAGAAAAAGTTTGCCAAAGAAGTATAAAGACAGCAGCTCAAGAAGAAAAAGTAATAAGTGATAAAGAAGGACATAAAGAAGGTATAACAGTGTCTGCTGATGGTTCTCGGCGCAAACGAGGTTTTTCATCGCTCTTTGGTTTTGTTTCGCTGATTGGATGGTTTACTGGAAAGGGGGTCGATGTTTTGGTCAAGTCTAAATACTGCCAAGCTTGTGAATTCTGGAAGAAGAAAACTGACACAAAAGAATATAAAGAATGGGCTGAAAGTCATGAAAGTGATTGTCAAGCTAATCACGAGGGCTCAGCGGGGAACATGAAAGTGGATACAGTCATCGAAATGTTACAACGATCAGAATCTTTACACGGTATGGTACCACTATCTCAAGAAGTTTATGAAGCGATTTCTCCTGTTTATGAAGAGTTGAGCAGTGACGATCTTCTTACACGTTGCCTTGACGGATTCACTCAAAATACGAATGAAAGCTTTAACGCAACCGTGTGGTCTATGGTACCTAAATCTTCCTTCGGTAGCAAACATATGCTTGATACAGCAGTATACATTGCTGTAGGTATCTACAATGATGGTCTGTCAAGTACCATGCGTCTGATGAGCGTCGCATCAAATTTTCCGAGTGATCGCTCACCGATGCTGCAAAAAAGGCTCGGTTGGACTTAAAATCAGTCAGGAAGGAGAAAGAAGAAGAGAACATCAATTTAGATGGCCAAATTTACGGTGCAGGCATTGCAGATTAAAGGTAAAACGAAATTTTTTAAGAGTTAAGTACTTGTAAATCTTTAAACGCGTTTTTTTCGAAACTACTTTTTTCAAACTGGGCAAAAACGCTGCTCGAGAACCGATCGATGTATCGCTTTCAAAATTTTACTGTAGCATTTACAATCGCATTATCTAAAGAAGTACATAGCCGTTTTTTGATTAAACTAATTTTTTTTATAAACAATTTACTGCGAATTTTTACGTCGAAAAAAATAAATTTTTAAAAAAAATTGGTTTAAAAAAAAACCGTATGTACTTCTATAGCCAATAACATATACTTTAAGATAAATGTATTTTTTTGTCATAGCTCTCATACTTTTGGAGTTACGATTTCGCCTGTGGAGGTATAAAAAAAATACGTTTTTGGAAAATGGCTCTGACGCCGCCATTCTGTTTCGAAAATTCAATAAAATTTTTTTTTTATACTTCAATATATGTTTAATTCAACCCTGAAAAAAGAAACCCAATCCCTTTACCCATATTTATTTATTTATTTATTTATTTACTTTTAATCACAGGCCAGATTGCCTAGTACAAAAAATATTTTACAAAATTATAATTTATATAGTTATTACAATATATAATACAAAATTTGTAACAGAAGGCGCTGATAAAACAAAAAGAACTATATACTAGTTATATACTAATACTAGTTAAAAAATAATTTCTTTGCTAGTATCTTAAACAGTAGAGTACTATTACAGCTTCGCACTTCCAATGGTAATTTATTCCATAGACTTATACACCGTGAAACTGAATGTAAACCATAGGTTGATTTGTATTGAAGCTGAGTAATATTCAAAGGGGAACGTACATTGCATGGTGTATTATTCAAATTTATTTTACTTTGAATATGTTCCATAGACGACTTATTAATAAGAATATTTCTAAAAAAGATAATATCATTATACCTATGAGTACGTTCAATAGGACATATATTAAACTTATTATATAACTCAGTATAATTATGATCAAATTTGTGAAAAAAAACACTGGATTTAAATGCTAAATATCTTAAAAATTTATGATTAACCTGTTCTATCATCTGCACAAGGTATTTTGCATTAGGAGACCAGATTCCTATCTGATGCAAACTGTAATATAGGATTTACTAGTGTTGAGAAGAGGTATTTGAAGGTCCTGATATCCTTAAATTCTCTTGACATTCTACAAATGAAACCTAATACTTGATTTGCTTTGTTTGTAACGAAATGATATTTCGTATTACAATATTTTTCAATAATATAGTAAAGCCTATCGAAATAAATTTTTCGATATATTATACTAAAACAATATCGCGCTCTATTTTTCTGGAAATTGAATTACTTAAAAACAAAGTCGTTAAAATGATAGTAGGATCACGTAATTCAATTTCCAGAAAAGCGGAGAGAACACGACTTTTCTCATCGAGCGGGCTATCTTAATTGCGCGATAAGCAAGTCACGCGTATGCAGCCTCCGCCGAAAATTTCCCATCCATAGCTAAGAATTATAAAAACCGGGCTGCGGCCCATGCGATCAGACTCAGTTTTACTCTCGATCGCTTACTGCGTGGAAGCTCTCTCAATTTTCCATTATAATAAGTTATAAGTATTGTATGCCATCGTGGGTATAACGTATATAATTATAAAAATAAATTCTTGTAAAAAGTGTATTCTAAAACATTATTTTCTTGTGTGATAAAATCTTACCATCTATAAAAATTGTTCATATCATATAATAATTATTATAACATATTTCGTCGCTGCTCTTCAATAATTCGTTGCTGATCTCCAATCAACAAGGTAAGAACTATTATACCTAAAGTCTAATATTATTCACGTTTTTCCACGCGCCCTATTCCTTTTAGTCGCCACGCTACAAGATAATAAAAGCCTGCCCGTGCAACCGCTCGGCACGAGACAGGCAAGCCGTGATTATCATAATAATTTAATAATTTATAATTAAATAAATACAGATCGTCACAGCTAAAATACTGGTGGAAGCAGTGGGATATGTAACAACGCAGAAAATACGTAAATAATTGAAAAGATTTTTTTTTTGTTTAGAAATTAAGATTTTTGTTCACTTTTATGTTAAAAATAAAATCATACGTTATTAACTCTAAGAAAAAGCAAAAAGAAAACTAAAAAGTAATTTTTCGACTCTTTTCCCTATCCTGAATGCATTAAAAATATGTGCTTTTTGTAGTTTGTGATTTTGTAGTTAGTTTAAATATAAATATATAATACGCAATCTACGTTTCCTTTTTAATACCAATAACAATTACTTCGAATACTATATATATAACTTTGACACACTATGAGGGCCAACTACGTGGAGATTAACCTTTACATACTAAGTTTGTCAAAGTTTTCTCGAAAGCAAAACAATTATATGAAACCAGCTTGGACATACATTTAGATTACTATAAAATGAAGCGGGGACAACTATTATTTTTTCAGAAAAATTATTTCTCTTAAATTTATGAATGAAAACTCAATTAGATAAGGACAGAGATATACGGCGTCCCCTTAATAGGCAAAACACATCTATCACATTAAACCTAATAATTAAGATTTACCTTTGAATTCATTCACTGATCATCTATATACATAAAACACTATATACAAATAGTCTTTATTTTTATTTTTATTTATAAAATAAGTTGCTACTATTATTAACATACATTTTATACTGTTATTAGCAACATTGAATGTTTTATGCTCGATCAGTCCAAATCAAGCTTAAACCAAACAATTTTATGTAATATTTTATATAACTAATACTTACAATTAATTATTTTATCAGTAGCTGCGACAATTCAATAACTTACTCAGCAAACTTTTTCAGCAATCCCCTATCAAAACACATTATTTACTCCACCTGTAACAAATTAACTTTATTTCACACAAAGTAATGTCTTTATTTGAAGTAAATATTATGCTTATTTTTTTTTAATTAATAATATAACTTATCTAATACTGTTGATTAAAATATCGACAGGCAATTCACCTTCTGACTTCAAAAATACTGCGTTTCACCACTTATCCTTTTATTATAAATGTCACTTAAAAACAACTATTTCATTGCAAACATAACCACTAACTGCAGCATATCAGCCTGCAGCCTGCAAGCTTCCCTCCCCCTTTAGGCAGACGACGCGCTGCTGGCTACAATACAGGCCGCATTTTTCGGGAAACTTCTTGCTCGATTAGACGCACGGAACAGATTTGCATAGCAAAGACATAAAAACCGCGTACACAACGAGCATACACTATATTCTAGTATACTAATGATTATACCTCTTTAAAATAAATTGTATTATTGTTATACTATTTCTACCTCGTTACATTATATTATTACTGTTATGGTTATTATTCAAAATTATGAGAAACTTTTTATTTTTCTATAACTAGCTACTTTTAAAATTTTTTTGTTCTTATTATTTACCATAATTGATCTCTGTATGGTTTATTATTAATTAATTAACATCATATATTATGGTATATAGTTGTTTTAAACTATTTAGCTGAATAAAAATTCTTTCATATTTATGTTTTCTTAAATTTTATGCTCATACACTATGAATTATCAATAATAGGATAATATAACATTATTAGTAAGACACAATACTTTATTAAATATATATTATATTTTTTCATTACCTTCTTAGATTATTAAAGTATACCCCAATTCTTATTATGTATTGGGGCCAAATATTACCAGTAAGAAATATTGACGAGTGATTTTTCACTCTTACAAAACTTTTAAACTTAATATACTTACAATTACTTTATTAATACTTTTGACTTTGAGCTTGTTTTCCCAAATAGTTCTTATAATTAAATAAAAGAATTTAGACTCTATACTATCTACTTTCACTAAATATTTTAGCAAATATATATTGATATATATAGATATACTTCACATTCCAACATAATTGTCAATTTTCGTCACCCCGGGCGCGTCGATCATATCTTGTATGGGGATACAACCACATGAAGGGAGCGAATACAAAGTATTTGTTTTTTACGCAAAATACAAAGAAAATTTAATATTATATCTTTACAAAATATTCCGATTAGGTGCTAATAAAATTATTGCGATGTACAATGTTTTGTCAAATGCTCAATTATTCCAATAATATATGTTGGACGTATAAATATGTGTGAACATCACACTTTGGAATACCGGAAATCATTAATTTTAGAAATAATTCTGTCATCATATCACTAAGCATACGTTCATAGCGACATTCTTGGAAGACATTCATATAAACAAGCTGTCTTTTCTTCATCAAATATATGATCTGATATGGTATTTTACCCTGGGGCCTTATTCTCTATCTAACCGCATAAAATACATTGAAAATGTGCACTCGACCAATCAGAATGCAGCTTTAAGGTGGCTCCCAGGGCAAATTTCTAAAATCTCTGTATTATATTTTAAAAAACTGGGGCTTACGTGGAATATTTGTTATTATTATATGAATTTGTGACGTTCAAATGACTACATTAGAGTAAAGCTACTAAGCTTTGTAACGCGCCTTTGTTTTAGGTCTGTGCTTTCGCACACTAGCCAGGGTTCTTAAGGTGATCGTACGTATTTAAGCCCGTATTGTCTTGAACTCCTCCCAGTCTCAGTATACATGTGTCATATAGCTGAGCTTACAAGGCTTCTCGATTATTATATTTTAATGAGAATAGATTAGTAAATGAAGTTCAAGTGTTATGAGAAAGTATTTTGTGTATATGTATGTATTTTTATATATTTAACTAATGCTGTACACTCCTAGATAGTAGGAATGAGGTGCATTTGTTAATATCTTAATATAATAAACACTGTACGCTCCTAGACAATAGAGACGAGGTGTATTTATTATATATTTATGTATGTATTTAACTAATGTTGTACGCTCCTAGATAGTAGGGACGAGGTGCATTTGTTAATACGTTAATATTATAATAAACGCTGTACGTTCCTAGATAGTAGGGACGAGGTGCGTTTATTATATATATGTATGTATATATGTGTATGTATTTTTTATATTTAACTAATGCTGTACACTCCTAGATAGTAGGAATGAGGTGCATTTGTTAATATCTTAATGTAGTAAACACTGTACGCTTCTAGATAGTATAGGGACGAGGTGCGTTTATTATATATATGTATGTATATATGTGTATGTATTTTTTTATATTTAACTAATGCTGTACACTCCTAGATAGTAGGAATGAGGTGCGCTTGTTGATATCTTAATATAATAAACACTGTACGCTTCTAGATAGTAGGGACGAGGTGTATTTATTATATATTTATGTATGTATTTAGCTAATGCTGTACGCTCCTAGATAGTAGGGACGATCGTATCGTTTATTCTATATTTGTTTGTGTATATGTGTATGTATGCTTTTGTTTAGGTTTATAATAATTGAGAATATTTTTATTTATATTTTTTTCTTATTCAAATAATTTGTTTAATCTAATTGTACATAAGAAATAGTCTTTAACTAAACGATACAATATGAATTAAATATAATTACTCTTGATTATTTGATGTTTTCTTTATTGTAAGACAAATTGTTTACTTAAATAATTCGATTTTTAATCTTTGGAGTTTAGCCTTAAGCTAAAGTAATGAAGGTAAAGTTAATATTAATTTATGTTTACTTAAATTAAAAGTGTGTATAATAAAAGGTTGCAGTAAAAATGACTATAATGTAAACTGTAATTAGTGAATAAACATTCATATTTCAGTACTTAAAACTATCATATTATATGTAAATATTATTATTGCAACAGAATATTTAAAACTACAATTATAATCAAGCTTTCGACTTGATTCTCTCGCACAACATTTTTATTTGAATTATAAAACTATATTTTTAACTTAGAAATGAAATATAGAAAAATCTAGTCAAAAATAATAGTGAGACAAAGAAATATGATAATGACCTTAAAATAATAATTGATAAAGTTAATAAAATTGAAAGTGACAACTCCGACATATTAAAGGCCATAAGAAAAATTATTGCACACGAGACCATAAGCACTAACAATCATGAAACTGCAATAAATAATAATAATAATAATATAGAGAAAACTTTGAAAATTATTCATAAACAACAAGAATTTTTAAGTAAAATTGAAAATTACCAAATTGGCCTGCCTACCAGTAAGGCAAATACAACTTTTTCGCCGCACAGTATTAGAAATACAAATATTAATGATAAGATAAATAGTGTATTTAGTAATAATGTAAATAATAATAATATATATAACATTGATAATAATTTGAATAACGAAAGCAACGATACACTGCAAGATACGGCGTCGACGTCATCTGCACGAAGCACGCGGGTTAAAATGGTAGGTGGGAGAACAATAACAAATAATAATAATACAATATGCAATAATGACTTAATAATTTCAAATATTTTTTACGGTAACAGCACTAAGCGTGTTGATGTAGTTCATGCTATACTGCGTCGTGTCCTCCCATCGATACAGAAAACGGATATAGTAAATACCCGCCTGCTACGGTCAGATGAGTCGCTTTCAGTGACATCGGCCGAGGTAACTAGCGAGCGCAGACGATCACCGTGGGTTGTTACCCTCTCCAGCAGTGAATTAGGAGATAAAATCATGAGACAAAAAAAGTTTATAAGAGGCTTTCACACTAAAGATGTCGACATCTCGGCACTTGACCAGGAGACTAGTGATGCAATATTCAATAGTAAAATTTTTATAAATGAACATCTACCAAGGGAAACATTTAATAATTTTAGAAGCCTCAAAGCCCTTGCGATGAGGCTCAAATTTAAATATATCTGGCATAGGGGGGGCCGTTTCCTGGTCAAGATGCGGGATGGCGATGTCTCCCACGAATTTTTAACAGCGGCAGACCTCCAAGTAACTTCAGCCTCGTATGAAACTCCACAACTTGCATTAGATTCACATAAAAAAAACAGGAAAAGCAAATATAAATGAAATAGATAAGTTGGACATTCAAACAAATAATCAAACGGAGGCTGTCGCAAATGAATGACTATCGTCGGACACTGCTGGGGGCGTGCACTGTAGGGGACTGAGAGCAGGATTTATCAATGTGACCTCTCTAGATTGTCATATTGGTACACTCCGTCAACACCTTCTATCTGGTCCCTCCTACCACCTTTTTGGAATTGCTGAGACGCACCTTGCTTACAACATTGACGACAATCGCATTCAGATCAAGGGCTATTAAATTTTAAGATTAGATAGGAATAAATTTGGAGGTGGGTTAGTCCTGTATGTACACAATAGTTTTAAGGCAACCATACTAAGCCGCTCACGTACCACCCAGGATGGTACGCCGAACATTTCTGAATATATTATGTGTAGTGTGCAACAGGGCGACCTTCCCCCCGTATTCGTTGCTCTAATTTATAGGCTACCGCATGTACCATTCCTGCAAAATTCAGACCTAATTGATAAGCTAGCTAACTTACACGCAGGACTATAGCCATAAAATCTTGATGAGTGATCTGAATGCGAACCTGTTGAAGACGTCGGCTGATGCAAGATTCGTTAGGCGATTAGCCAACGATTTAAATCTAAAAATAATAGAGCATGGTGCGACTCATCACCTCGAGGGGTCTCACACATGGATTGATGTCGTTATGACAGATGACAACGACGTGGTGCTGAATGCCAGCAATCAGGCGGCGCCCTTTGCCAGGAATCACACAATTATAGATGTTGAAATAGATTTTAAATTAAACAATAGCCCCATCACCGATACTTTCAGTTACAGAGACTTTAAAACAATAGAACAGGAAGATCTTCTATCTTACCTGAGTAAATGTGACTGGGCGGCGTTTGATTGCTTGGACAACAACGACATGGACGATTTATTGGGACAGCTCAGCGCCAATCTCATGGGGGCAATAGATGAACTCGCTCCACTGAAGCAACTTACACCAAAAAATAAAGCTAATCCTCCATGGATTGACGCAGATCTGGCTCACATAATAAAAAAACGTGACGCCGTACACAGACGACTACAGCGCACAAAAAACGGTAATCTTTGGCAGGAGTACCGGTCTCTCGCGGTCGAAGCAGAACAACCCATGAAAATCGCGCGGGAGACTTACATGCAGAATAAGATTTTTTAAGCACTAGAAAATAAGAAGGATATTTGGAAAGAACTAAAAGGCTTGGGGCTCCTGCCAAGGGCACGGGGAGGGGGGTTGCATGGCTTCTCGCCGGGTGAGCTGAACTCGCACTTTGCGGGGGTATCGGTCTCCCAGAGTGAAGGTGACGTTGATTTGGGTAGCATCTTGGACTCGGCCAGTGACGACGGCTTTGTTTACAAAGACGTTACAGTGACGGACGTAGTCCTGGCTGTTGCTCAATTCTCGTCGCAGGCTAGGGGTGAGGAGGGTATTCCCCATAGCGTTGTAGCTAAGGCTCTCCCGTATATAGGTCATCATATAGCGAGGGTCTTCAACTCCTCTTTGTCTGGTGGTGTCTTCCCAGGGGCTTGGAGGGGGGCTCACTTGGTGCCTCTAAAAAAGGTTTCACTGCCATCTACTTTATCAGATTTTCGCCCAATAGCACTATTGAGCTTTCTCTCCAAGGTGCTGGAGAAGATAGTACACAACCAGATTACCGATTTCTTAAGATCCAAAAATATGTTGGATCCTCTGCAAACCGGTTTCAGACAGCATCACAGCACCCAGACAGCTCTACTAAAACTAACCGAGGACATACGAACTGGGATAAACGACAATAAGAAACTAATGACTATACTGCTACTGTTCGACTTTAGTAAGGCGTTTGACACTATATCACCATCTAAATTACTTCGTAAGCTGATACGCGTGGGTTTTTCCAGGAGTGTTCTTCTGTGGATCCAATCATACATTTTTGGTCGCAGGCAAAAAGTCATAACTGACAACAACGGGGAATCTGATTGGCTAACCACCAATCTAGGTGTGCCACAGGGTTCAGTCCTGGGGCCCTTGCTATTCAGTCTTTATATCAATGACTTACAAGACGTACTGACTGGTGGTGATGTTAAACACTTGCTATACACGGACGACTTGCAAACTTACACTCAAGTGACATGGCGAGATCTTTATGTGGGTATCAGATGCATGTCGGCTGTTGCGCGGGCAGTGTCGGAGTGAGTCGAAGCATCCGGACTGCGACTCAATGTCGGCAAAACAAAAGCGATCATTTTCGGCTCCCAGCACAACATCAATCGGTTGCAGGATCTTGGTTTGCCCGGCATTGAGTTTCAGGAAGGTGTACATGTGCCTTTCTCTGACTCGGTCACAAACCTTGGTGTTGTCATGGACTCTAAACTCACGTGGAAACTGCAGGTTGATGCAGTTGGAAAAAAGGTAAATCGTGCTCTTTACAGCCTACGATTTTTTAGTTCATGCACAACTCAGGCGTTGAGAAAGCAGCTTGCATGAGCGCTGGTAGTGCCACATTTAGATTATTGTTCCGTGGTTCACCTTGATTTGTCTGATTAGCTCGAGACGAAGTTGCAACGACTTCAAAATTCATGTGTGAGATACATATGTGGTGTTAGAAGGGATGAGCACATCACTCCTCACAGGAAATATCTTGGCTGGCTTACAGTAAAGGAAAGAAGAGCGTACTAGGGCAATAAATATGGGACAACCTCCGTACCTTGCGGCTCTCTTTGGTAAAAACATCGCTAGAACTTCCAGTAGGAGCGGTGTGAAAGAGCTCTCCGTTCCGGGATCACCGGAATTTATTTATTTATTCATTCATTCATTCGTTCGTTCGTTCGTTCGTTCGTTCGTTCGTTCGTTCGTTCGTTCGTTCGTTCGTTCGTTCGTTCGTTCGTTCGTTCGTTCGTTCGTTCGTTCGTTCGTTCGTTCGTTCGTTCGTTCGTTCGTTCGTTCGTTCGTTCGTTCGTTCGTTCGTTCGTTCGTTCGTTCGTTCGTTCCTTTCTTCCTTCCTTCCTTCCTTCCTTCCTTCCTTCCTTCATTCATTCATTCATTCATTCATTCATTCATTCATTCATTCATTCATTCATTCATTCATTCATTCATTCATTCATTCATTCATTCATTCATTCATTCATTCATTCATTCATTCATTCATTCATTCATTCATTCATTCATTCATTCATTCATTCATTCATTCATTCATTTATTTATTTATTTATTTATTTATTTATTTTAATTTATCCGTTCTCCCGTGTTCTGTATTCTTAGTCGTGAAACTGTTGTAATGTACAAAATATAAAGAGTACATTTTAATAAAGAGTAAATATATCTGCGTGTGTGATCAGTGTATGTATCGGCTGAATTGTAATTGTTTTTAAATTGTGACGTGATGGATGTACGTGTATGCAAGAATGAGTAGACTTCAGAAATTGTTATGGAACTGTGATATAAACAAACTGTGATATTAGATAATGACAAATTTGTGCAACAATTTTTTATATTTATACACTGACGAACTGTGATAGTGATAAAAGACTAAATGTAATGACTAAATAACAATTTTTATGTAATGTATTTTTGCCAAAATTGACAAATAAATCGTATATCTATCTATATCTAACTATCTATCTATCTCTCTCTCTCGCCCTCTCTCTCTCTCTCTCTCCCTCTCTCTCTTTCTCTCTCTCTCACACACACACACGCGCGCGCGCGCACGTACGTGGGGACGACAGACTCGTCGTACACCCCAAGCTGCAGGTTCTCCCGATGCACGCAGACGCGGGTGGAGAGGGAATCAGCAGCAACAGCAGCTTCCTCAAGGCATGGCGTGCATCGGTTCTAGAGTCACGGAAGAGAAAGAGAGTACAGACTTCTGGTGCCACTAACCACAAATAGATAGAATAGAGGACCAAGTGGTCGCTATAGGTATACGCGTCAGGCTACAACACGTTCGTAATTGGTAATTTATATTATGCGCGCACCGCGTGCCAAGTGCACGAACTAATCACCAATAGCGACTCAAAACAAAAGGAGACCTAGCCTTGATTTCCTAATTGAAGGAAATAAAGGCCAATCAAAAGGAAAGATAAGAAGAGGAGCAACAAGTGTGTGTGGGCTAAAGCTAGGAGAAGAAAATCCAAAAATTTGGGAGATTTCCGGTGACCCGGAAACTCGCCATTGACTGCCCACGCGTCTATCGTGTAGGACATATGAGATTCAGAATTTATAGAGTGGAGATTGTTAGTTACAGAGTAGTGTTAAAGTTATCATTAGTTATTGGATTTGTAAATTTGTGAGTGGGCGAACATTAAAGTTAATTTGGGGTTTGATAAAGATAGTTTTTTCCGTTTGCCCCTTTGGTTGAGTATTAGTCAGGGCGTCAGGAAGTTCAAATTCAAAATTCCAGCTAACAACGTGAGTGCCACACCTCCGGGTCATGGATATTGTAGAAACTTTGGGAGGTTATCCCATAGACCCTTGGGGACAAGATATGACCGTTTGTGTTAAAAATACGCGTCATTTCAGTAAAAAGTGGTACCTATACTTTGTGTCATAACTCTACAAGTTATTTTACTAGATAAATTATGTAATAATATAAAGAAGTTGACTAAAAGAGATTTAATTTAAGTTTTGTTTCATATAAAAATATTATTCTGTTGCAAAGCTATGAACACTCAAAAATGATGATGATAAATTCATGAAAATTTGAGCATTTTTCGCTCTTTAAATTGAGCAGTTTCTCATACATTTCTGTCATAATTTTTTATTGTTCATAATTTTGCAACAGAATAATATTTTTATATGAAACAAAGCTTATGCTAATGCTCTTTTAATCAACTTTTTTTATGTTATTACATCATCTCTCTAGCAAAATAACTTACAGAGTTATCATACGAAGTACACGTACCATTTTTTACTGAAATAACGCGTGTTTTGAATACAAACAGTCATATCTTGTCCCCAATGGCCTATGAGACGATTCTATGGATGCTAGGCTTAATTTTTAGGTACCAGAAAACACCTCCCAAAGGTTCATCAAAATCCGTGACCCGGAGGTGTGATCCACTCTTTGTAAGTGTACATCCGAGGAGTGAAAAGATAGCTTTTGACGTCTAGAATACAACCCTAAATTGTCGAATATGGATCTGGATGGGAAGTATGATTATTTAAGCCAAATGTAACCTCAAAATAGCGTTTTTCTCACATTTCTTGAAATAAGTCGCTAAATATGTATTTTATGAAAGAAAGTCACTGTAATAAAGAGGATTAGAATTAAATTTCGTACAGGATTAGTACTTTTTAAAAGTTAGAAAATCAATTTTAATATTTCAAAATGGCTGTCGAAGGGTAAAAGTTGAAAAATGTTTGAACACAAATAAAATATGTAAAAAAATGTTGAAGGTTGTTAATAATTTATTTAGGGATGCCTCTAGGTGTACCTAAAACGATGCGCCGGGTTTGATTTCGAAGTTTCAATATGGCGCCATATTGCAACGTTTCTTATGCCACATTTTTAATCCGCTGTCACTGGTGGAGGATGGTGGAGGACGAGTCGAAAGGTAAAATGTGCCTAAAAAAATACGCCGGGTCCGATTTCCAAATTTCATAATGGCGCCCTGTTGCAACATTTCTTATGCAACATTTTTGATTTGCTGCCACGTTTGTCCCTCTGGGAATTTTTAATGAAACTGATAACAAATTAAAGGTATTAATATGCATGCAAGAATAAAAAGTTTAATTTTCAAAATTGCCCCTTCTTTAAACAAAAACACGAAAATGGCTTTTTCTAAGGGGCGTAGTCTTCGTAGTTTGTAATATTTAAGTATCGAAAGTAAGTACATTGTAATGTATCCCCATTAGCCAGGCTTGCCGTGGCAAAATCGTTGCAATGTTTGTTAGCAATTTGCTTCCAACTTGCGCTCAAGAAATGACACCAAATTGCTGCCATATACGAACGCAGAGTTATTTACATTTGATGTATTGCAGTATAGTACATTTGCTGTAAGTTTTGTACATCAATTTGCTTTCAACTTGTTTTCAATATTATTAATATATTATATTATTTTATTTTCAATATTATTAATATATTATATTATTTTATTTTCAATATTATTAATATATTATATTATTTTATTTTCAATATTATTAATATATTATATTATTTTATTTTCAATATTATTAATATATTATATTATTTTATTTTCAATATTATTAATATATTATATTATTTTATTTTCAATATTATTAATATATTATATTATTTTATTTTCAATATTATTAATATATTATATTATTTTATTTTCAATATTATTAATATATTATATTATTTTATTTTCAATATTATTAATATATTATATTATTTTATTTTCAATATTATTCACATAATATTCAATAAAATTACTCAGATATGCGACAGCTTATTGATAGAAATTTGTGTAACATAAAAATCGAGAAATATGACAACAATATGATGGCAAATTATGCCTATGATACGCCTGCATGAGCAGTAGTTGCTGTAATTTTGCCTTCACTTTGCCCTCATAATTTACTTCAATATTTGATACAAAATTTCCAGCATATACGAACGCATATACGCACGAGATTTTTTGTTTGCAACGGCGATTACGGGCCATCTAATTATTATTTAACTTGAAACTTGTAATGACAGTAATAGACCGTACACTCAAGTAGGTGAATTATTTTCCGATCATTTTGGCCAACCGGGTCGGAGAAAATGACCGTGGAACAGAGTGATGTCGCACGGAGCAGCCAAAAAGCAGCCAGCGAAGCATCCAGCGCCGTCGCCGACTGCCTCCCCTCTCGCGGTGACACGATGTGGCAATGGTGAAGGACGAGTCCGCATGTTGCGCTTGAGGGGAGGCAGTCGGCAGCGGTACTGTATACTTTGCTGGCTGCTCATTCTGCTGCTCCGCGCGACATCGCTCTGTTCCACAGTCATTTGTTCAGAACCGGTTGGCAAAAATGATCGGAAAAAAAATTCACCTATTAGAGTATACAGTCTGCTACTGTCATTCCAAGTTTCAAGTAAAAATATTAATTAGATGGCCTGTAATCGGAACGTGACATTCCAATGTACTTACTTTCGATTTAAATATTACAAACTACGAAGATAATGCCCCTTAAGAAAAGCCATTTTCATGTTTCAGTTGAAAAAAGGAGTAATTGTGAAAATAATAAATTTTACTTTTGCATGCATAAAGTACATGTTAACCTTTTGTGGCACGGTGGCTACTATAGTGACCACTGGAATGCACTTGAAATTTTGAGTTTTTTGAAGAATAAATCATGTATTTTCTCCCGTTCTTTTTTAAATCCAATTTAAGTGGGAGTTAAAGAAGCGTTTAACATTGCATTTGAGTCAATATTTATTTAATATTTTGTTGTATAAATCAATAAACAAATAAGAATCGTCATTTTTATGAAAAAAATGCAGTCGCAGGAAAACGGTTAATTGGATTTGCCTAAGAATGTCTATACTGGGATTCTCGGGGACGCTGATTACGAATCTGGACTCAGATTTTGAAAAATCAAAATGGCGGTTCCAAGATGGCGCCCAAAAATTGAAATATTACTGGATTTCGCTAAAAATTGTATATATGGGTTTTCAGGGTGGTTGATTACGAAAATTGAAATATTACTGGATTTAAAATTGTTTACGTTTTGTGTACAGTTTATCAATCAATAATTTTTAAGATTTTTCATTCTTGGCAAATGAAGCATATAAATTTTAGCTTTTTGTAGTGTGAAAAAATAGTAATAGCAAGAAATGTTAATAATTCGTCTTTGGTTATTGATTATCTTTACTTTTCTTTTTTAGTGAATAAAAGTTCATTTGCTCAATAATTAAATCTAATAGATCATTAGGAGACAAACATAACAATATATCTAAATGTGTGGTTACATTGTCCGGAATATTTGGACCGAAAGTTTCAGTGAATGAAAAATCAACTTTGGTTTTTTCAATCTTCGTCCACTTATCAATATCAATACAGTCTCTAGAATCATTCTCATCAGAACACTCCGAGTTGGAATCACCATCACCTTCTCCACTTTCGGAATCATCTTCAACATCAGAATCACATAACCCATCAATAGATTCAGAGTCACTAGAAAAATCAGCGATTTTATCCATACTTAAAAAATTTATTACACGATTGTTTCTTTTGTACCAAGATATAAAAGAGAAGTGAAGGTTAATCATGAAAACGTTTATATTTCTTCATTCATTTATCTTACCTAAATCAATTAGGTTTTAGGTGATCTGAATAAGCTATCAGTAAGCCAAACAGACCACACATCTACATCTGATAAAATATTATTTATTGAAAATTATCCCAAAATACTGCAGGTGTTTCGGCGCTCCACCGCTAGGTGGCGACTGAATTTCCGTGTCCATAATCAAATTATAAACTTTTAAAATATATAGTTTACTGAGCATGATGCTCTACTTTGTGGGATGATATTTATGTAATAACAACTTTTCCGTGTTAGAGATCACGTTTGAGTGGCGGTTTATTATCGAAAATAATCTCAAGCAAATTATAAATTATTACTTTATTTATTTATTTTTTCATTTATTTATCTTACCTAGATCAATAAGAGTTTAGGTGAGCTGAAAAAGCTATCAGTAAGTCAAACAGACTACACATTTACATTTGATAAAATATTATTTATTGAAAATTATCCTAAAATACTGCAGGTGTTGTGGCGCTCCACCGCTGGGTGGCGACTGAATTTTCGTGTGTATAATCAAATTATAAACTTTTAGAGTATATAGTTTACTGGGCATGATACTCTACTTTGTGGGGTGATATTTATGTAATAACAACTTTCCCGCGTTAGAGATCAGGTTTGTGTGGCAGGCTAACGGAGTAGTAAACAGAAACTTTTTTCGCTGATTCTTTGTGATAATCGCATAATTCTTCACCAGTCATTTTCACGACTAATATACACTTTTCTTTTATATCTTGGTACAAAAGAAACAATCTTGTAATAAATTTTTCAAGTATGGATGAAATCGCTGATATTTTTAGTGACTTTGAATCTATTGATTGGTTATGTGATTCTGATGTTGAAGGTGATTCCGAAAGTGTAGAAAGTGAAGGTGATTCCGACTCGGAATGTCCTGATGAGAATGATTCTAGAGAGTTTATTGATATTGATAAGTGGACGGAGAGTGGAAAAAATAGAGATGATATTCCATTCACTGAAACTTTCGGTCCAAATATTCCGGACAATGTAACCACACATTTGGATATATTTTTATGTTTGTCTCCTAATGATCTATTAGATTTAATTGTTGAGCAAACGAACCTTTATTCACTACAAAAGAAAAATAAAGCTAAACCAATAACCAAAGTCGAATTATTAACTTTTTTTACTATTAATATTTTGATGGGCGTAAAAAAATTCTCCTCTTACAGTAATTTTTAGTCATCAGATCCGAAATTGAATGATTCGTACGTAGGCAAACGGATGCCAGTAAATCGGTTCGGTTTTTTCCTGAACCATTTACACTTGTCCGACAACAGTCAGGAACCGAACAAAATTGGATAACAACTATGATAAATTGTACAAACTGAGACCATTGTTAGAGTCTATGATAAAGTTCAAAGGCCGCATTGGTATGTAACAATACATGTCAAACAATACCATAAAACGCGGATATAAAATTTGGGCACGCGCAGACTCATCACGAAATGTATGCGAGTTTCAGATGTATACGGGTAAAGCTGAAAGTGCTGAAAAACAATTAGGTACACATGTTGTAACGGATTTGACGCGTAACTTAGTGGGGAAAAATCACCATGTATTTTTTGACAATTACTTTACTAGTCTTCATCTTATGAAAGATTTGGAACAAGATAAAGTTTTCGCTTGTAGAACAGTTCGTAGTAACAGAAAACGTTTACCGAAAAGTGAGATTCCTGATAAAGAAATGGATCGTGAACAATATGAATGCCGTACTTGTGGTGAAGGAATTAGCTAAATCAAATGGATGGATAAAAAAACTGTTTTCTATGTTTACAACTATCATGATCCTGGCGAAGTTATTGTTACAAATAGGACACAAAAAGATGGTTCAGCTAAATCTATAAATTGCCCAGTTATTTGCTCGGATTATCCTAGTTAATGAACCAAAAGTAATCTGAAGTTTATTGATTTCATATTATATTACAAATTTTTTGTATTGTGAATAATCAACGCATTTATTATAGTTAAATCTACAACATGCCAGTATGTGGTGCCACCAATTTTATAGGAAATGCTAAAAAAAATCTCCTAATGTAAACAGTATGCCTCAAATATCTATTGAAAAAAGGCCCTCTCAATCTGCTCACATGCCCCTATTGTTAACGACTTTGAGACGTTGCGGTCTGTGCAGTACCAAAGCTAAACCTTGCAGAACTAAATTTGTTTGCAGTGCTTGCAATTTACTACTTTGCATAAAGGAAAAACCAAATTGTTTTTACAATTACCATACATAAATATAAATTATATTATGCCAATAAAATAGAAATTTTCAGAATAAGTTAAAGAAAAACCTAAAAAAATAAAAATATTATATAAAAGAAAAAGATGAAGACAATGACCGCCAGGTCCACGTGCGTGTCTCTAGATTTAAGTAAGCGCGGTTCATACTACAAAAAGATAAAATTGAAAAACTTTGAATTTTTGGCCGCCATCTTGAAACTAGCATTTTTACTTTTCAAAATCTGAATTCAGATTCGTAATCCGCGACCCCAAAAACCTCTGTATACGAATTTTTAGCGAAATACAGTGATATTACAATTTTGGCCGCCATCTTGGAACCGCTATTTTGACTATTCAAAATCTGAGTCCAGATTCGTAATCAGCGACCCCGAGAACCCCAGTATAGACATTCTTAGGCCAATCCAATTAACCGTTTTCCTGCGACTGCATTTTTTTCATTAAAATGACGATTCTTATTTGTTTATTTATTTATACAACAAAATATTAAATAAATATTGACTCAAATGCAATGTTAAACGCTTCTTTAACTCCCACTTAAATTGGATTTAAGAAAGAACGGGAGAAAATACATTATTTATTCTTCAAAAAACGCAAAATTTTAAGTGCATTCCAGTGGTCACTATAGGAGCCACCGTGTCGCAAAGGGTTAACATGTACTTTATGCATGCAAAAGTAAAATTTATTATTTTCACAATTACTCCTTTTTTCAACTGAAACATGAATATGGCTTTTCTTAAGGGGCGTTATCTTCGTAGTTTGTAATATTTAAGTATCGAAAGTAAGTGCATTGGCATGTACTTAAGAAAACATGACGTCACGTTCCGATTACAGGCCATCTAATTAATATTTTGACTTGAAACTTGGAATGACAGTAGCAGACTGTATACTCTAATAGGTGAATTTTTTTTTCGATCATTTTTGCCAACCGGTTTTGAACAAATGACCGTGGAACAGAGCGATGTCGCGCGGAGCAGCTGAATGAGCATCCAGCAAAGTATCCAGTGCCGCTGACGACTGCCTCCTCTCAAGCGAAACATGCGGTCTCGTCCTTCACCATTGCCACATCGTGCCACCGCGAGAGGGGAGGCAGTCGGCGACGGCGCTGGATGCTTCGCTGGCTGCTTTTTGGCTGCTCCGTGCGACATCACTCTGTTCCACGGTCATTTTCTCCGACCCGGTTGGCCAAAATGATCGGAAAATAATTCACCTACTTGAGTGTACGGTCTATTACTGTCATTACAAGTTTCAAGTTAAATAATAATTAGATGGCCCGTAATCGCCGTTACAAACAAAAAATCTCATGCGTATATGCGTTCGTATATGCTGGAAATTTTGTATCAAATATTGAAGTAAATTATGGGGGCAAAGTGAAGGCAAAATTACAGCAACTACTGCTCATGATGTGCAGGCGTATCATAGCCATAAATTGCCATCATATTGTTGTCACATTTCTCGATTTTTATGTTACACAAATTTCTATCAATAAGCTGTTAATTTTAATTCATTTCCCCCCTCTCTCTCTCGCACTGTCGCATATCCGAGTAATTTTATTGAATATTATGTGAATAATATTGAAAATAAAATAATATAATATATTAATAATATTGAAAATAAAATAATATAATATATTAATAATATTGAAAATAAAATAATATAATATATTAATAATATTGAAAATAAAATAATATAATATATTAATAATATTGAAAATAAAATAATATAATATATTAATAATATTGAAAATAAAATAATATAATATATTAATAATATTGAAAATAAAATAATATAATATATTAATAATATTGAAAATAAAATAATATAATATATTAATAATATTGAAAATAAAATAATATAATATATTAATAATATTGAAAATAAAATAATATAATATATTAATAATATTGAAAATAAAATAATATAATATATTAATAATATTGAAAACAAGTTGAAAGCAAATTGATGTACAAAACTTGCAGCAAATGTACTATACTGCAATACATCAAATGTAAATAACTCTGCGTTCGTATATGGCAGCAATTTGGTGTCATTTCTTGAGCGCAAGTTGGAAGCAAATTGCTAACAAACATTGCACAACAACTATTGCCGCGATTTTGCCACGGCAAGCCTGGCTAATGGGGATACATTACAATGTACTTACTTTCGATACTTAAATATTACAAACTACGAAGACTACGCCCCTTAGAAAAAGCCATTTTCGTGTTTTTGTTTAAAGAAGGGGCAATTTTGAAAATTAAACTTTTTATTCTTGCATGCATATTAATACCTTTAATTTGTTATCAGTTTCATTAAAAATTCCCAGAGGGACAAACGTGGCAGCAAATCAAAAATGTTGCATAAGAAATGTTGCAACAGGGCGCCATTATGAAATTTGGAAATCGGACCCGGCGTATTTTTTTAGGCACATTTTACCTTTCGACGGTCATTTTTAAATATTAAAATTAATTTCTTAACTTTCAAAAAGTACTAATCCTATACAAAATTTAATTCTAAACATCTTTATAAGAATTTTTTTTCATAAAATCCATATTTAGCGAATTATTTCAAGAAATGTGGAAAAAGAATATATTTTGAGGTTACGTTTGGCTTAAATAATCATACTTCCTATCTAGATCCATCTTTTACAATTTAGGGTTGTATTCTAGAAATCTAAAGCTATCTTTTGACTCCTCGGTTGTACACTTAGCTGGAATTCTGAATTGAATTTTGGTCTCCCCGGCACCCCAACTATATTGGGTGTTTTTTAGGTTGTTCATAATAAGAAGATAATATGTTAACTGCAACGGAGGTTTTATTGGTTGTTCATAAGTCACTTTACGTCAATCCAATCCGTGTGTAGAATACTTTTATACTATTCGGATATAACTTTTTGTATATGTTTTATTATTTAGACGATTTAGTTGACTGATCAGCTGGATAATACTTTTGATATAGTGGCTGTATATAATTTTAAAAGAAAATTGTACGATGCTTTCTGCTTGGAGGCTAAAACTTGAGTGAAATAATTTTTCGTTGCTACTGACTGGACTCTAGTTACGACTGAGAGTATGCAAATCTAGTTTTCGGAGACGTACAATAGGTACACAGATCTCCGCAAGTACAGCCGAATTCCCGGAATAGGATGATTTATTATATCTGTTTAAACTATTCGGGGCTTCTCTCGAACTTTAACAATGCATATTCGCATCTGTGTTTATACTGCGCAAATACGGATAGTTGTTAGATTCGAACAATGGCTCAATTTCTAGTTTGATATTAGCAAATAGAAAATAAGATTCATATTTGTTTAAGAATAAAAATACGAGAAGTACGCCACGGAAATGTTTTAGTGATATTAAATGAGAAAAAAAAGAAAAAATTTAATTAGGACGTTACATTAACAACAAAAAATTTATTTGCAATTACATAATGAATAATAAAAAAACTATTGCGTGCGATTTATAATGTTACCTTCTTTGCAAAATTTACATAATGATCCCAAATTTCGAAAAACTTAAAAAATCCATGGACAAATTTTGTTCTTTAATTATTCTTACGGGCCATAAAAGGAGAGGAAAGAGAAACTGTGTACCGGCTGTTACAATATAGAGGGGCGAAAGAGCTGTTGCAATATAGAGATCTCTACCCTCCATAGGTTACAAGTATAGTCTACTCGGCACAGCCAGGGAACAAGGGGTTTTTGGAAAAGTCGTGTACTAACAAGGAGTGTACGCACCCTGTGAGAACCGATTTTTTATCAAACTTATGGGAAGAAGCTACCGATTTTTGGTCAAAAAATCGATTTTTCTTTTAAATGGTAAAACACTTTTTTAACCCTTTTTCTTTCGTAAGTAAAAGGTTTTACGTGAAAACTAATTCTTTTTCGATTTATTTGAAGCTGTAGATTTATTTACACTTATCAAAATTCCAAAATTTTTGTCATTGTTTTAATGTCTTTTTTTTGTATATTATAACCTATAAATTATAAATAAATGTTGTGATGTAATTATTATTTGTAGGGTGTCTTGTATTTAAAAATAAAATTTTAAGAACCATTATATAAACAAAAATAAAAAAATTAAAGATCTTAAATTATTATTTTACTAGTACTACAATTTTAAAGTTTCGCGCGTGTTCCGTTTTAAATATCAGTATAGCTGGTATAGCATGTCTTGTATAGGACGATATCTATTTTATCGACGGAGCGATAATCGCATGTTTACTTTTATAAGGAAAATATTTTGTCTTGACAGTATAAACAGTGGTTCAAGAACTATTTTATCTTATTACAAATTGATTAAATCAGGGAAGTATTATAGTTTTATAATTTGACTGTTAGATTGATTAAATCAGGGAAGTATTATAGTTGATTTAATCAACTATATTAAATCAACTATATTGATTAAATCAGGGAAGTATTATAGTTTTATAATTTGACTGTTAGAAAGAGTTGATTTCTTTGTGTCTTCTTTTTATTTCCAGCAAAACCAGCA
Source organism: Gastracanthus pulcherrimus (assembly GCA_949152435.1). Lineage (NCBI taxonomy): Eukaryota > Metazoa > Arthropoda > Insecta > Hymenoptera > Pteromalidae > Gastracanthus > Gastracanthus pulcherrimus. The sequence continues at coordinate 52,923,302 of OX424573.1, forward strand.
AAACTACAATAAATGAACTAAGAGTAAACAATACCTTTTTTAGAGAAATATTGAATGTGAAGGCACGTTTTTTATGATTTCCACAAGGGTTATTATCTCAAGAACTATTAATCGTACAAAAGCCTGCCAGGACTTAAAGTAAAGGTGTTTTTAGACACTTTAACTATATATAAAAACTTTGCAGTTATTTTTCACCTAACCCTCTGGTCTAAACCATAGCGAAAAGTTAGGTGCCAAAACCTCGCATAATTTTTTAAATAATGTACCAACGGTAACCGGGTTACTGATAATTTTTCTAGTATACCTATACACGAAGTGAAAAAGTTAGTAATGATTACTATATAAGGGTAGGAAATAGGAATTCTGAGAAGAAGAGTAAAATGGGTTGATAGTACTACGCAGGTTAGGACTCAGTACTAACCTGTATAGGAATTAATAAAATTTTGTGTAACCTACAATCTTTCCGCTTTTTATGCTTTTATATTACCAAAATGTGTATACATCTAGACATCATGATAATTATTTAAATACTAAGCCATTTTTGTTCAATAATACACGTATAACATATAAAATAAGCCAAATATTAAATAATTATTCAATATTACGAGGGTAGTTCAATAAGTCTTTAGAATGACCAACAGATGGCGCGCGAATCGCTCCAAATCATCTGTTTTCAGTCAGCACCACTCCCGACTAGATATATGGTGTAGTCACAGTCCACATCTTCTGAGTTTACGTGTTTTTATGACCAATTGAAAAAAAAAATTGCTTGTTAAGAAAAATGGAAAAAAAACGAGTTCAGAGCGGTAAGTAAACATTTTCATTTAAAGGGTTTAACTCCATATGAGATAAAAAATGAATTGGACTCAGTTCATGGCACATCTGCCCCTGCCTTAGCAACGGTTTATAACTGGGTAAATGAATTTAAGCGTGGTCGTACATCAATAAGTGACGAACCACGTTCAGGAAGGCCCGTAGAAGCAACTACTCCCGAAATCATCAATAAAATCCACGATATGGTGTTGAAGGATAGAAGATTAAAAGTGCGTGAGTTAGCTGAGGCCACAAGGATATCTATAGGTGCAGTTGTTTCAATTCTACATGAAAAATTAGGCATGAAAAAGCTATCGGCAAGATGGGTGCCGCGTTTGCTCTCAGCTGAGAATAAACGCAATAGAGTGGTCGCCTCTGAGGCTCTTTTGGCGCGCATAAGTCGGAATCCTGAGGAATTTTTTCGTCGATTTGTGACTGTGGATGAAACATGGATACACCACTACACTCCTGAGACAAAGGAACAATCCAAACAGTGGATTTCCACAGGCGAACCAGCTCCAAAGAAGGCAAAGACCGTAAAGTCAGCTGGTAAGGTTATGGCTACAGTTTTTTGGGATGCACGTGGAATTATACTTATTGACTACTTGGAAAAGGGTAAAACAATTACTGGTGAGTATTATGCATCATTATTAGAGCAGCTGAAAGAAGAAATTAAAAAAAAACGACCACATTTGGCGAGAAAAAAAATTCTCTTTCATCACGACAACGCCCGAGTTCACACATGCTTCGTTTCAATGGCTAAAATTGAAGAAATAAAATTCGAATTGGTCGAACACCCACCGTATTCACCAGATTTAGCCCCCAGTGACTTTTTCTTATTTCCAAACTTGAAAAAATGGCTCGGTGGACAGAGATTTACAGACAACGAAGACGTCATTGCCTCTGTAAGTGCTTATTTTGAGGAACTTCCGAAAACGCACCTTTCTGAAGGATTAAAAAAACTTAAAAAGCGATTGGCCAAGTGTATAGAGCTCCAAGGAGATTATGTTGAAAAATAAAAAAAAAATTTACCCAAAAAAAATTGTTTTTATACTTTATTCTAAAGACTTATTGAACTACCCTCGTATTCAAGTATCCAAGGTGAATTGATTACTATACTATATTAGGAATCAGTCCAAATACGTGTTCCAATTTACCCGACTTGCACTGTACTCAGTCCTAACCCCACTTAGTAGCAATTAAAATATTTTTCTCTCCGTGTATATACCCAGGGAATAAAGTCAAATACACTCGACTTTATTCCCATCCTGCATATAGAATTTTATTCCCGACTTAACTGTGGTCACTTTATTGACTTAAAAGAGGGACTTCTGGTAAGAACTACGAGTAGAATAATATTGGCAGATTCCGTCAGAACCGAACAGAATCAACCAATGGGGTGAATGTTGCTCACTTTAAAGCGTTATTTATATAGCGCCGTAAGCTTAAACAGAATTAGGGCTGTGCAAGGAAACCGATTAATGGAAAAATAATCGGAAAATCCATTAATCGATTAATTGATTACGGGAAAAAAATAATCGTTTAAGGGGAGGTCGGAGCGAACTTTACCATTGTGACCTCCACCTCGCGCCGTATTTTTCATTATACGTCTTAAATTCACATAGTAACATCAAAATCGAGGTTGATAATAGTTTGTTATTATGTAAAGAACATCGGACAACAGCAATTTTGTTTATTAGTAGCCTCAAAAGTTTTTTATTATGAAATGTTGTTACAATTGACGAATGGAAAACGATAAAAGTGATGGTCATCTTACCGTTTCTTAGCCTAACTGATAGCTTCACCTCGCGCCGTATTTTTCATTATTTTACGAAATTGTACGCAATTATGTACGCTTGAAGCTTTATAAACATTTATTATTATGACAAGAACACCGGACAACCGCATTTTTGTACCATAAATGATCACAAATTTTTATTTTTATGATATTAATTTTGGAGGTTAGGTAAAATCTGCACCAATCAGGATAGCTCCGACCTCCCCTTAAGTGGGTAGTATATCTATAAATCATGAAAAAAAAACGATTTTTTTTATAATTTATTTTTGATTAACAAGCTATAAATAACTTAAAAATAAAGTTTTAGTTATGAATAAAACCATAAAACAAATTTTTACAGGCTATAAGTGCTTATTTTTAAATTACTATCTTTTTGAAATTCGCGCATTTTTTGGTACTAATCATATGTTCTTGTGAGTGTTTACTTCCAAAGCTGTCAAGAAGTATAAATGTCTTCGAGATCATAAAAAATACTAAAAATTCCAAATGGATTACTACAATACATTTGTTCAACCCAATAAGTCATCTTATTTTATCAGTAGCTAATATAATTTTTTAATGTATTACTTTGTGATTTTTATTTCAGTAAATCAGCATACCGTACCAAGGAAAAGAAAGATCTTAGTCAACTGCACATGAGGAAAAAATAAGTTTGACTCAAAGGGATCACAACAAAAAAATACATTCAAATCTATTACTGGTATGTAAACTATTTTTACTTCTAAGCGTATGATTTTTTTATTTGATACTGAAATAACATTAATTTCTTTTAGGTTACAAATGCCTGATTCAGATGATGAAATCATGCTTTGGATTTGAGAATAGCTGCTGAAGTGGATCAAAATGTTATAATATGGACTGAGATGTAATGTTTGAAGAAATTGTAACATTAGGGAAGTGTAACTTTAAATGCAATTTTCTCATAACTGTGATTTCAGAGCTTGCGCGACACTTGCAGTGTGAATCGATACATGGATTTCGATGATCCAGGTCTTGAAATGTTCCTTTTGAATACTATTTTGGACTGAAGCTATTTAGAAACCTCTAAGACTTGATTATCATGTGATTATTCTAGTCTAAATGCGAAAAAATGACTATTTTAATAGTAATTGTAATTATTTTGACATTCAGGTCTTCAAAAAATTTAAATAAATTAAAATTACTTTCTTCAACTAGCTTTAGTCCAAAACGACATGCAAGAGGACCAATTTAAGACCAGCATACCTAAAATCCATGCATCGCTTGAGCCTGTAGGTTACGTGCAAGCAAAAAATGTTCATTGACTGATATCTCCTCCTGGAAGGGGGGGGGGGAGGGTCTCATTAAGGGTGATTTTAATTATTTAATTATTTTCCTATTATTTTTACAGATGGAAATCTTTAAAAAAGTGCTATAGGTATTCTACCACCTTAATTGAACTTTGATTAATCGATAATTAAAAAAAATCGATTATTTCGAAAAATCGATTATTTCGAAAAATCGATTAATTCAAATAATCGATTATAAAATAATCAAGTTTTTAATAAGCCATTAATTGAATTCAATTTATTCGTTTATTATAGAATTAAATCGCATTCTAATAATCAATTTTCTGAAGAGGTCAAACAAGAGGACATGTTTACGCTGGATGAGCTTCTCAGTGAAGCTAAGAAGCTAAAAATTGGTAAAACACTAGGACTTGATGGTATTCCCAGCGAAATAATCCAAAAAGTTGTCGAATTGTATCTGCAACCCATCTTGGAGGCAATGAACGCATGCTTAAAAGAAGAAAAATTCTACAGTAAGTGGAAAAGATAGAAGCTTGTTCTTTTAAGGAAAGGAAATAAACCCCTGGATCGAGTCTCCTCGTACAGGTCTATATGCCTGATTGACACGATGAGGAAACTATTCGAGGGTCTAATTATAAGGAGACTAGAAAGGAACGTGATTGATGAACATGCGCTCTCGGACATGCAGTATGGCTTTCGGAAAGGCCGATCTATGGGTGACGCCATATCGACCGTGGTAAAAATCGTAAAAGCGACCAAAAAAAAAAGAGAAAGAAGAAGGGCTTCTGCGCTTTGATTGCTATCGACGTTCGCAATGCGTTTAATTCCGCCGGCTGGAAGGAGATCATCGATAGCCTAGTAAGCATGTACACACCGATCTACTTACGGCGCATGGTAGAAGACTACCTGAGCAATAGATGGATCCTCTACAAGGAAGAGGTGTGGACTATAAAAGAAGAAATAACAAGAGGAGTGTCACAAGTATCAAATCGGCCCATTTATATGGAACGTCATGTACGATGAACTATTAAAAATGGAACTGCCAAACGGAACCATCATTGTCGGCTACTCTGATTATCTGTGAGCCGTATGACGTGGAAATCCGAATCAACGACGCACTCGGAAAAGTCAAGAGGCTACTGGACAGGCAAGGCTTGGAGATTGCCGTAGACAAGACTGAAGCAGTCTTAGTTACTGACAGGAGAAGCTTCGAAGAACCGGTACTTCGCCTAGGAGACAAGGTAATACCATGGAAAAGTCAGCTGACCTACCTTGGGGTAGAATTAGACCGCAAAATAAGTTTGCTACCGCATATTAAAAAAGCGGCGAATAAAGCGCTAGAAGTAGGTGTTAACCTCTCCAGACTTATGCCAAATACCCAGGGACCAAAGGAAGGTAAGAGAAGGCTACTCTCAAACGTAGTCCACTCCAAGCTGATGTACGCAGCCCCTGTCTGGGCAGGATCCCTAGAAGGAAGAGAGCACGCCAAGGCAGCAGTGTTGTCGGCACAACGTCTCATCGTCATAAGGATTGCGTTGGCTTATAGAACAGTATCGACAAGTGCGGTGCAGATAATAGCTGGAGTGTCCCCGGCAGATCTTCTTGCAATGGAAAGTAAGGAGACGTATGAAGAAGTGAAGAAAATCGAAAAGGAGAACGTCGACTACGAGCAAGAGAGAAGCTGCATAAAGGCAGAAGCGAGAACTAGGCTCATGAATAGGTGGCAAACTCTATGTGAAAGCGGAAAGACAGGAAGATGGACCCACCGTTCCATCAGAAATATCGACGAATGGGTCAACAGAGACCATGGCGAGGTTGGGTACTACGTTACCTAGGTGCTAACAGGGCATGGGTGTTTTAACGAGTACCTGTGCCGATTCAAGAAAAATACACAGTCAACCTGCCAATACTGTAATTACCCCCATGACGACGCTGAGCACGCGAGCTTTGAGTACCCACAATGGCAACACAGTAGAGAAGAAACGATTTCGGCCTTAAGGCAAGAAGTGACACCAGACAACATCGTAGAACTTATGTTGCGCTTCGAGACTGAATGGAATGTCACTACGAGGTACATCAGCCACACGATGAAACGGAAGGAAATGGAGGAAGGAAGAAGAAAGAAGAATCAAGAAAGAATATAAGAAAGAAGAATCAAGAAAAGAAGAGACGAAAGAAGATTCAAGATAGAAGAACGAAGAACTAAGATGAAAGCAAGAATGATGAGCCAAGAGTAACAGAACAAACATCAAGAAGATGAACAGAAGGAAGAAAAAAACCATATAACGCCAAAAAGGTGGCGCAACCCGGAAGTAATGTCTATCGACTGTACCGGGGTGGACACAAATGCCACGGAAAGGGTTCAGCGGCTTTAGTGAGTAAAAATCTCATACTCCCTGGGAGTGCAGTTCCTCTCAGGGGTCTCCCCGTGTTAGGTTGGTGAAGGACGCGAGGAGTCTGAAGGGGATCCCCGCGGGCATTCTCACACATAGCAATATGTGTATGTTTGCATGGTGGGGTGCCCTGGCAGATGATGTAAGATTTCCGCTCATAATCCCTCGTAAAACAAAAAATAATTTTTCTAATAGTCGATTAAATATTTTAAAATTGTAAGCCCTAAACCCTAAACGTTAACTACACCGAGCTAAGTATTTTGCAATTAAAAATTTTAATAATTATACCATAAACCCTAAACTCTAAACCCAACTACCTCAAGAGAAGCATTTTGCAATTAAAAACTTTGAATAATAAAACCATAAATTCTAAACCATAAACTCAACAACCCGGGATGTGCATTTTACAAGTACACAAAATTATTAATTACACCATAAATTCTAAAACCTTAACCCTAAACCCAATTACCCCGAGCTGAGCAATTTGCAAGTAAATAATATTAATAATAAAATCGTAAGCCCTAAGCTCTCCCTAAACTAAATTGGCAGTAAACAAATTTACATAACAGAATTGTTAACTTTAAAACCTAAACTCAATTAATCCAACTTGAGTAATTTGTAATAAAAAATTTCCATAATCAAATCGTAAACCCTAAACCCTAAAAACTAAACCCTAAACCCTAAATGCAACGACCCCAAACTGAGCATTATACAATTAAAAAATTTTGTAACTAAAAAATGGGCAATCGACAGTAAACAAATTTATATAATAGACTTATTAACCTTAAATCCTAAACGCAATTAACCCATGTTGAGTAATTTGCAATAAAAAATGTTTATAATAAAATGATAAAACCTAAACGCTAAACCCTAAACTCAACAGCCCAAGCTGAGCACTTTGTATAGTTAAAAAATATTGCAATTAAAAAATGACAATCGGCAGTAAACAAATTTATATAATAGAATTGTATACCTAAAACCCTAAACCAAATTAACCCAAGCTGAGTAATTTAATTTGAAATAAAAAAATTTCATAATATAATTATAAACCCTAAATCATATACCCTATGACCCCAAACTGATCATTTTGCAATTAACAAATTTAGCAAATAAAAAATAGACAATCGGCAATTAACAAATTTATATACTAGAATTGTAAACCTTAAACCCAATTAACTCAAACTGATTAATTTGCAATAAAAAATTTTCATAATAATATCATAAGCCTTAAACTCTAAACTCAACTACCCCAAGCGGAGCATTTTCAATTAAAAGATTTTAATAATTAAATCATACATTCTAAACCCTGATCCCTAAAACCAACCACCCCAGCTGAGCCATTTGCTAATAAATAATCAGTAAACAAATTTATATAATATAATTGTTAACCTTATAACGAGTCACGAATAACTTACAAGTAATACAGCGCGGAGAATGGGCCAAGTGTCGCTATCTGACAGCCGCGCGCTTCAGCGAGTAGGCCAGAGAGAACAGGCGGCGAGATGCCGTCGAGGCCTAGTAGAAAGGCCATTATTGCTACCGCTATCGTGCCGCGCACCACGCTTTCGGTTTGCTGGTCACCATCATGGCGATTCTCCCGCTCCGCAACTGCACAACTTCGAGCTTGGGTTGTGCACGGTGATTCTCGCGTGCGTGGGTGCAAGAACGACTGGTGGAGGCGAACGCTCGACCCCCATCATCATCAACAGAAGAAGAGTCCGCATGCGAGGCGAAAAACCTCCAGCAGCAAGCGCCGAGGCGGAAATGGGAGGAAAAGCGACGGAGCTAGTGGCCACCAATGAGAAAGAGAGAGTGTGTGAGAGAGAGAGAGAGAGAGAGAGAGAGAGAGAGAGAGAGAGAGAGAGAGAGATAAGCAGAGAAGCTTGGACTGCGGCACCGTTGACTGCGCTCTGGAAAACAGAGGTAATGGCTAGCTCAGGGGTAAACGTGGACGTGCGAAAGTGCCACACGACGAATAGTGTGCCGTGCCCCTCAAATATAAGGGCTCCGAATAGTCCGCGATAGATAGATAGATAGATAGATATACGATTTATTTGTCAATTTTGGCAAAAATACATTACATAAAAATTGTTATTTTGTCATTACATTAAGTCTTTGATCACTATCACAGTTCGTCAGTGTATAAATATAAAAAATTGTTGCACAAATTTGTCATTATCTAATATCACAGTTTGTTTATATCACAGTTCCATAACAATTTCTGAAGTCTACTCATTCTTGCATACACGTACATCCATCACGTCACAATTTAAAAACAATTACAATTCAGCTGATACATACACTCATCACACACGCAGATATATTTACTCTTTATTAAAATGTACTCTTTATATTTTGTACATTACAACATTTTTCACGACTAAGAATACAAAACACGGGAGAACGGATAAATTAAAATAAAAAAAATAAAAAGATACAATAAATAAATAAATAAATAAATAAATAAATAAATAAATAAATAAATAAATAAATAAATAAATAAATAAATAAATAAATAAATAAATAAATAAATAAATAAATAAATAAATAAATAAATAAATAAATAAATAAATAAATAAATAAATAAATAAATAAATAAATAAATAAATAAATAAATAAATAAATAAATAATTAAATAAATAAATAAATAAATAATTAAATAAACAAATAAATAAGTCAATAAATAAATAAATAACTACCCATGTATATGAATTCTCCGTCATCATGAAAAAATGTCAACTTACTCACCGTGCAGTTGACTGAGGTGCCTGCCTAACGCCGTTTTAAATTTAGATAAGGACGGCAGATACCTCACACTGCAGGGGAGGGTGTTCCAGAATCGCGAACCTTGGGCTCTAAACGAATAGAGGCCCTTATCAGTCCGCGATCCCGGAACCGAGAGCTCTTTCACACCGCTCCTTCTGGAAGTCCTAGCTGTGTTTTTACCAAAGAGAGCCGCAAGGTACGGAGGTTGTCCCATATTTATTGCCCTATACAGTAATAACCCCGCAAAGTACGCTCTTCTTTCCTTTACTGTAAGCCAGCCAAGATATTTCCTGTGAGGAGTGATGTGTTCATCCCTTTTAACACCACATATGTATCTCACACATGAATTTTGAAGTCGTTGCAACTTCGTCTCGAGCTCACCAGACACATCAAGGTGAACCACGGAACAATAATCTAAATGTGGCACTACCAGCGCGCATGCAAGCTGCTTTCTCAACGCCTGAATTGTGCATGAACTAAAAAATCGTAGGCTGTAAAGAGCACGATTTACCTTTTTTCCAACTGCATCAACCTGCAGTTTCCACGTGAGTTTAGAGTCCATGACAACACCAAGGTTTGTGACCGAGTCAGAGAAAGGCACATGTACACCTTCCTGAAACTCAATGCCGGGCAAACCAAGATCCTGCAACCGATTGATGTTGTGCTCGGAGCCGAAAATGATCGCTTTTGTTTTGCCGACATTGAGTAGCAGTCCGGATGCTTCGGCCCACTCCGACACTGCCCGCGCAACAGCCGACATGCATCTGATACCCACATAAAGATCTCGCCATGTCACTTGAGTGTAAGTTTGCAAGTCGTCCGTGTATAGCAAGTGTTTAACATCACCATCAGTCAGTACGTCTTGTAAGTCATTGATATAAAGACTGAATAGCAAGGGCCCCAGGACTGAACCCTGTGGCACACCTAGATTGGTGGTTAGCCAATCAGATTCCCCGTTGTTGTCAGTTATGACTTTTTGCCTGCGACCAAAAATGTATGATTTGATCCACAGAAGAACACTCCTGGAAAAACCCATGCGTATCAGCTTACGAAGTAATTTAGATGGTGATATAGTGTCAAACGCCTTACTAAAGTCGAAGAGTAGCAGTATAGTCATTAGTTTCTTATTGTCGTTTATCCCAGTTCGTATGTCCTCGGTTAGTTTTAGTAGAGCTGTCTGGGTGCTGTGATGCTGTCTGAAACCGGTTTGCAGAGGATCCAACATATTTTTGGATCTTAAGAAATCGGTAATCAGGTTGTGTACTATCTTCTCCAGCACCTTGGAGAGAAAGCTCAATAGTGCTATTGGGCGAAAATCTGATAAAGTAGATGGCAGTGAAACCTTTTTTAGAGGCACCAAGTGAGCCCCCCTCCAAGCCCCTGGGAAGACACCACCAGACAAAGAGGAGTTGAAGACCCTCGCTATATGATGACTTACATATGGGAGAGCCTTAGCTACAACGCTTTGGGGAATACCGTCCTCACCCCTAGCCTGCGACGATAAATGAGCAACAGCCAGAACTACGTCCGTCACTGTAACGTCTTTGAAAACAAAGCCGTCGTCACTGGCCGAGTCCAAGATGCTACCCAAATCAACGTCACCTTCACTCTGGGAGACCGATACCCCCGCAAAGTGCATTCAGCTCACCCGGCGAGAAGCCATGCAACCCCCCTCCCCGTGCCCTTGGCAGGAGCCCCAAGCCCTTTAGTTCTTTCCAAATATCCTTCTTATTTTCTAGGGCTTCAAAAATCTTATTCTGCATGTAAGTCTCCCGCGCGGTTTTCGTGCGTTGTTCTGCTTCGACCGCGAGAGACCGGTACTCCTGCCAAAGATTACCGTTTTTTGTGCGCTGTAGTCGTCTGCGTACGGCGTCACGTTTTTTTATTATGTGAGCCAGATCTGCGTCAATCCATGGAGAATTAGCTTTATTTTTTGGTGTAAATTGCTTCAGTGGAGCGAGTTCATCTATTGCCCCCATGAGATTGGCGCTGAGCTGTCCCAATAAATCGTCCATGTCGTTGTTGTCCAAGCAATCAAACGCCGCCCAGTCACATTTACTCAGGTAAGCTAGAAGATCTTCCTGTTCTATTGTTTTAAAGTCTCTGTAATTGAAAGTATCGGTGATGGGGCTATTGTTTAATTTAAAATCTATTTCAACATCTATAATTGTGTGATTGCTGGCAAAGGGCGCCGCCTGATTGCTGGCATTCAGCACCAATCCGCGATAGTAGAGGTCCGCAAGTGTTCGTAACCCTTTCTGATTCCGGCGGCGTGTTCAGTGACGGTCGTGCTGAACACGCATGCGACGCTCGATCTACGCGAATTATTTATTTAACTCCTTGTAAATTTAATATTGTATATTTAGTATTGTTCATTTAGTATTGTTAACGTCGTTGTACGAATTAATTAGTTATAGGAATATAGTAGTTTTATTGTTATTCTTGTTAAATCTTTCGTCGTTAATTAACCCGGATCCGCCTGCTCCTCGCATCGAGTTAGGCCAACAAGCAAGGCTAGATTGTTATTGGCGTTGCGAAAGAATTAGCCTTCGCGTTTTCACGCTCCTTTCAGATCGCGAAAACTAGTGCGTCGAGGAAACTAGGTGTTGCTTCAGTATATACACCTAGCGAATAAACTCAGTGGAGCTATGGGGAAAGAAAAGAGAGGTGTGGTCCCAAGAAGACTTTCAAACGTTCGCCATTTATAGCTCGTGTATTTCCAATGAGCTATAAATGGTGAAAGTTCAGCAGACTCCTTGGGAGCATACCTCTCTTTTCTCCCACCACGAAATAAACATCGAGTCTACCATCTACAACGATCTTCTGTTCTACGAACCACGACTTGGCTCATAAATAAGTTGTCATAAAGAACCACTTCTAGAATTAATTAGTATTAATAAAATTTACTACAAACTAAAATATGAAGACTCCCATGGAACCATTCGCCGACAAAAGGGTTTAGATTTTCCTTGGAAATGGCCAAACACAAATCAGCTGTTGGGTCGGCAAACAGACTTTTCAATTCAAACCGCAGAACGGGTTCGCCCTTCCTACGTTACAAGAAAAAATAAGAAATAAGTTGTAATAAGAGCTGGAACATAAATTACATAGCCGGATTCGGGGGTCCAAGCAAAGTAGTCCCCACCTGGTGGTTGGATTTCGAACTATTGAAAGTTATAAGAAACAAGAGGTCTCATAATCCCAAATAAACGTTAGTAGAAAACTATATTAAAGTTAAAGAGTTTGAGCTGATAAAATGGAATTATAATCAATCCAAATACTTCCATAATGATATGAGATCCTTTATAACTGACTAGGTAACAAAATATAATTAATTTATTCTTCGTGTTTAAACTTGCTTCTAGGAATCACGTGACTTATTATAACTTTCAGCAGTGATTGCAGCATGCTCTGGCGGGAGTTGGACCCCCGAACTCCTAAAATTACAAGACACAAACCCATGTAATTAGTATATCTATATAAGGTAGAGACACTAATAGTCCGCCATTTAAGGAAAAACTTGTATTCAAGCTTTTGCAAAAAATTCAGAAACATCTCTGCTTATAAATTACCGGCTCTGTTATAGTTTAAATGTATTCTAGTTTAGATGAAATGTTTATTTTTGCTTAAAATATTTACAGGATTATTATAATATGTGTTTTAATAAAATATGACAAGAGCGCTAATAGCTGGCCACCGGAATCTAGTACTTGGCCGCTTTATCGCTAGTAGTCGGCCAGGACAATTTAAGACAATACATCGCGCTTTAAAAACATTGTTTATTCTTTTTAATAGTTCTATGATTTAAATTTAGCTATAGAAGATTGAATAAATATTAAATGCATGAAATTAAATATTAATTAATCGTAACGATCATTACAATTAAAAAAACTAATTAAAACTAAAATTCGTCAAAAATTTAAAAAATTCTAGTAGTTGGCCACCTGTAAGCACATATTGACAAAGATATATATAAAAAAATTATTATTTAATGGTTCTTAAACTGTTTTAACGTCAGAATAAAATGTTTAAATGGCATAGATCATTAAAAAATTATTAATCTAGCGATATTTTGTCTACGGGTTTATTACCCTGGTGGAAAAAACTTGTTGTACCAAATCATGCTAAATCGTGCATAACTGTGCCAAACTGTGCCAAATTGTGTTAAATTGTGTCAAATGTGCTATACTATGCTAGAGCTGTGCCATTTCGGACATTTCGCACAGTTTGGCACAGTTTGGTACAGATTGACACAATTCGGCACAGTATGGCATGATTTGGCATAACTTGGCACATTATGAATTTAAACAAAATTACTTTTCTGAATTATTTACAGAAAAGCTAGTACACTTTGACATAAGATGGCACAGTCTGTCACAAAATGGCACAATTTGGCAAGATGTGGCATAATATGGCATATCTGGGCATAATCTGGCACATCCTTTAATTGTAGCTTCCAACCTGGCGTAATGCACATAATCTGTCATTTTATGGCATAGCTTGACATGTTATGGCATAGCTTGGCATAAAATAGCATAGCTTGGCATAAAATGGCATAGTTTACCATGTTATATCATGATATGGTGTAATTATGCGCATTTGTATATATTTTTTAATCAATTATTTGTATATAATTATTAAAACGACCATCTTTCTACAAATAGTCAGGTATAAATTTTATTATTAAAAAAATTACATAATAATAGTTATAATGTTATTACAATACGTGATACATATATTAAATTAATTAGTGTGTCGCCCTAAAATACCTTTTACAATAGTAACAATAATAAATTGCTTACGTAATTTTAATAATATACATGGTCTGTGTAATTGAGAGTATTTTACAACATTAACATTAACTTTTTCTTCAGCATTGACAACTTTCAAATGTGTAATTTTTAGACCATGAAAAGAAATTACTACTTTGTAGTCATTATCATACTTAATTTTACATATTTTTTAAATAATTCCAAATGTCTCATCAGTCGTTTGAAAAACAGAGTTATTTGTTCGCTGACAACGCAAATATTTATTAGTAATATAACGATTTCCATTAAAGATCATTTTGTTAAATATTTTACATTCGGTCACAGCAATTACATCAACTATTTTCTGAAGAGATTGTAATTCTGTTATTGTTAATGTGTGTGCTTTGCCGCGTCCTATTAGAATACATTCTTCAATTTTACAAATATTTTTTAGTTTAACTTTATCCAATTTATTGCAATATGACTGGACTCTTTCAGAACTTAATTGATTTTGTTGTAAAAGAGGCAATTGTTGATATATTAACATTTTAGAGACAATTTGTGTAGCAGTACGATAATTACATTTCTTCATTCGCAGTAATAATTTATTTTCATTTTCAAATGGAAAAGTACTTGCATTGTACAGCGGCCCCCAATTTTTAACAGTTTCAGTAAGATGATTAGCATTGGTTAATATAATCGTTATATAAAGTTCCGTGACACCTAAAAGACACGCATGCATGAAGTCAACAATCATTCAATACTCCTATGTACGAAAAGCATTTTTTCTTTTATTGAATCATCAGTTCTTGGAGCAGAAACTTGCAGTATCATAGGATACTTTCTTACGACATCAACTGATACAGTTGGATGTTCATAGTATGTGCATCCATCAGTTCCGTTAGATTTTTTCATTGACAGCATAGCACAACGAGCTACTGAATCGATGCAGCAACCAAGTGGAAATACTTTACTGATTATTTCTTCTCCATTCCAATGCCACTTAAATTCTTCTGATGATAACTGATTGGCCTGATCAACAAATGATTTTAAATATAGATTCATGTTGGGTTCTTTTTTTGCAACCCATAAACCAGCAAGTAGCATATGATTCCTTCGTAGATAATCAGGTAGTTCATGTATCATAATGTAGATAGGCCAAATAGATATTTTTGAACAATCCGATGCCTGGCAACCATCGGTATTTATCGTATAAGAGAAATTAAACTTATCGCCTAAGAGATCATATTTTTCTGCACAATTTTTATAAATGGTTCCATCATAAATATTTTCTAATGCATCGTCATTTTGTTTTTTCTATGAAATCTGTGGAAAATATTTTTCTGTACATTTTCATTTAAAAAGAGACTTTCTAATTGTTTACGAATGTCTAGTTCAATGAAAAAAGATGCAGCTTGTCCTGAATCCTGCTTAGCGCCACACTTGCATATAGAGTTTGGTGTTTTGTAAATACGTCTATTGCATTTAATACATAACATATGATAAGTAACTAAATCGTTGTTAACATCCAATAACTTTTTTACCATATACTTTGTTACTGGTAGAACGTTTGAGTCAAAAGCACAGTTGAGCATTTCAAAGATATCAATTATTGTATTCCACGTCAATGCATGTTTTCTTGCAATTTTTAGAGTCATTAGAAGCAGCTCTGCAACATTAACGTTTCCACAAGCACAAACAGGTTTACAAAGTTGGTCGTTGTGCTGTTTATTATGACTGGATACATCATTCACCTAATAGATAAAAAGTTTGCATAAATTATTAGTAGATTTTATAAAAATATAAAATAAAATTATAATAAATATATATACTATAATAATGTAGTTGTATAGTTACATATTCATTGGACATTGGACATATTCACATTTTATATAATATTTTAATAATAAACTTTACCTTGACAGGCTGGTCTACAGTAGTTTTTTGAAAATCAATTGGCTCCGATATGTTCATACTATTATTAGAAGTTTTGTACTTTAGTTTTCAACTTCGTCAGCAATTAATAACTTATGTCTCTACAATAATTATTTAAATCTAACTAAATGCAAGCTAGATCAATAAATTGAGTGTCCAAAAAATGTAAATATTAAAATCTTACATGTACAACATTAGTAGATTTAATTCTATATCGTTTTAATAGTTTCATTTTACGGGAATTAATCGTAGAGCGAGGAATTGTTTTATTATAAAACCTATCATAGTATGTTCGATATCTCATAGTGCTATATATATTTGTGAATACGACAAATTTTTTCATAAAAATCTTTTAATACAAAGGAACTTAAAGTACAATTCACTTATAAAAAATGTTAACTTACTTTGAAAATAGAATATATTAATAAATTTACTCGTTGGTCAACATAACCTTTTTTCATTAATAAGCTTTTTATATATACTTCTTTTTTCTTAATAATTTTTTATCAGACTTAGTCAGTTAAGTAGTCTTTGATTTAATCATACCAAAAACTCGACAAAAATGATTTGAATACTTTTTTGTTGCACAAAATTATAGCACAAAAATAAACAGTATATAGTATAGTATCGTGTCAACCCCATACATGCATGGTACCTCAAACGGCTTTTCGATTGTTGAATTTTACAAAATTTCTTGGTCTATATAGTCTTGCTGTGATTAATACCATTATCGTTTTTTATATTATTATATTATACGTTTACACTATAGAGTTTACACAGTTAATGACAATTTACGATATCTTTTCAAGTCAAACAATAACGTTTGCGGTGGCGCGTTCGTTTTTGGAAACACTGCGACCTGCGTGCCCGTATACCCGACGCCCGCATCGCGGGCGCGCAGTACGACCAAAACAAACACGCGGCACGCTCACTTAGGGAGCGCAGACGAACTAACCTCAAGTGCAGCCGCCACACCAGTCGGTGCTGCCACACGCCCAAAGAGAGAGAGAGAGAGAGAGAGAGAGAGAGATCGAGAGAGAGAGAGAGAGCGAGAGAGAGAGAGAAAGATAGAGAGAGAGAGAGAGAGACCAAGAGAGAGAGAGAGAGCGAGAGAGAGAGAGATTCTTTTATCCAATTATTATAGTAACAAATTTTTGATAATAATTATTAAACCCTCTCATACACATTCAATTTAATGCACACAGAAATATCCATCAATTAATTAAATTAATGAAATTTACACATGCGAATTTGCAAAATTTGCTTACAATATAAAAATATTTTCTTAATAATTTTATTATGTCTAATCATACCAAACTGTGTAAAACTATGTCGCCCTATGCCAATATGTACCGTACTGTGCTAATCTGTGCCAGACTGTGTAGATTCGTGCTAAGCCATGCCAATCTTAAAAAAACGGTAGACAAAGTATTTTCTTTCAAAATTTGTGACTACGCCACAAAGTGCCACAATGTGCGACACTATGCCAAAGTGTGCCGAACTATGCCAAACTGTGCCAAACTGTGCGAAACGTCCGAAATGGCATAGGTTTAGCATGATTTGGCATAGTTTGGCACAGTTTGACAAAATTGGGCACAGTTTGGCACACTTTGGCACAATTTTCATTTTCACTAGGGTATTTAAAAGAAAATAGCCAAAGTAGCCGACTACTAGCAGAGATGAGTAGATAGATAGGCAACGTAGGGGGTATCGGCGCGACGCGTTTTGAAGCAGTCGCAGTGTCCTAACAAACTTTGACATACTATATGGCGGCTCCTGGAAAAAGGATCAGTATGAGAACCTCTTTAGACCGCAGGTACAGAGTTTTCAAGAAAACGGTACAAGCGTTTGAATTTCGTCTCTACAGTAGCTTTTCCTTCGTTTAGCTGTTCCGAGGCGGCCTCTGTACTTTATTGCACCCTGAGCGCTCGGTGTGTTATCTGGACTCCGAGCTAATCCGTTTTATTACAGTCAACTTTTACGCTATGACAAAACTAACTTTTTAAAAATAAACAATCATTGTATTTTTTAACCATGCAATAAAACGGCATTTATTAACAGTAAAAATGAAATTTGAATGGAAAAAATCGGATAATTTTATGTTACAATATTAAAATTCGTATTAATACTCAGAATCTGTACCTTTGCGATTTATTTATAATGAAACATTGTTATTTTTTTTTTAAGATAATCTATTGAATAATTTATAAATATTTTTAATGTTAGTTATTTATAATATTGGATAGCATCAGGATAGAATTTTATTTCAAAACACAGCAAGTATAAAAATGCAACGACATTTTTTTTTAATATTTATAGCATGCAATGAGATAATCATGTTTAAATAATTTTATGTTGCCTCTGTAATATTTTAAAGTCAAGATTTTAGTAATTCGTTGTGCGTTGTACCGAAATTATATTGTTAAGGTGCTTTATTCTTAGACTAATAGATAAATAAATAAATGGTTTGGATAGAAAAGTAATAATTAGCTTTATTTTGATAAGTAATCTAATATAGCGTCACATTTTCATTAACATAACATTTTTTACTTACATACAGTGTTTTATATTGTTTATATGTTCGTCGTTTTTAAATTTTTAGTGTGAAATGATATTTTCTAATTCGCTATAATTCAACGAATTACTACAATCTTGTCTTTCAAATATTATGTAGGCAACATAAAATTATTTAAACATGATTATTTCATTGCATGCTCTAAATTTTTTTTTTTTTTTTAACGTCGCCATGTTTGTGCTCCCATGTGGTGCTAATCGACGACGGGGGTCTGCGGTGTGTTTGTAAACAAAGCACATGTAATTTTTACAGAGGTGCTTGTATCAATCGGCAGAGACTGGGATTCGAACCCGGGTCACCGGCGTGGGAATCCGACACTCTACCGCCTGAGCCGCCGCAGGCCCCTGCATTTTTAATTATTAAATTAAAAAACCCTGCATGCTCTAAATATTAAAAAAAATGTCGCTGCATTGTTATACGTGCTGTTTTTTTAAATAAAATTTTATCCTGATGCTATCCAATATTATAAATAACAGACATTAAAAATATTTATAAATTATTCAATAGATTCTCTTGAAAAGAAAAATAACAATGTTTCATTATAAATAAATCGCAAAGGTAAGGATTCTGAGTATTAATACGAATTTTAATATTGTTACATAAAATTATACGATTTTTTCCATTCAAATTTCATTATTACTGTTAATAAATGCCGTTTTATTGCATGGTTAAAAAATACAATGATTGTTTATTTTTAAAAAGTTAGTTTTGTCATAGCGTAAAAGTTGACTGTAATAAAACGGATTAGTTCGGAGTCCAGATACCTGACCGAGCGCTCAGTGTACAATGAAGTACAGCGACCGCCTCGGAAGAGCTAAACTCATACTGATCCTTCTTCCATGAGCAGCCATATGGTACGCCAAAGTTTGTGAGGACACTGTGACTGCTTCAAAACCTCTTCCGTTGCCCATCTCTCTACTCATCTCTGCTACTAGTGCCTCTACCCTATATTAGTATATATACGTATGTAGTGTATATAGATATACTAATTACATGGGCTTGTATCTTGTCTCTTGTCATTTTGAAGGCTATGTTCCGACCTTAACAATAGTAGCGGTAGACAATTCAAATTCTACCTGTCTGTAATGTAGCATAAAAATTGCTCTTTTTGCAATATAAAATAAAATTTATCAAAAACATTTGTTTTCTTGAATAACGAGTAAATTACTGTACTGTCTGTCAGTTATTCTTCTCAAAATATGAACAGATTGGGTTGACAATATGGAGCACCCAAAAGTGAGATTTTGTCAAACTGCTGAGACCCCTACTGAACAGAAGAAAATTGAAGCAAGAAACAATTCAACATGTGGCAAAGGAAAAGTAAAAGTTAAAAGCATTGTGCCTATACATTTTCCTATTAAAGTTTTAGAAAATGGCAAGCGTGTATTAATAAAAGACAAACAAAATTTAAACATTTATAAAATTAGTGGTCAAAAGAAAGTTGTAGAAAAATGTAGATCTTACAATTCTAATGATACAGCAGAGTTGATGAACCATATATCTGCTTTACCTTCTAATAATGTATCAGAAATATGTGATCCTATGTCGAAAACTGAATCAAGGAAATTAAGTAGCACAACAGGATCAAAAATATTACTTGATGAAAACGATATAGGAAATCAGTACATTTGGGCTGAAAAAGATAAAAGAAATAATGATCTTCATAAAGTACAAATTTGTGCTGAGAAAATGCAAACAATGACAATCAAAGATTCAATAGACAAATCACACAGTTCGAGACAAACGCAGAGAAGAACCAATAAATATAATAAAAGCATTTCTAATCAGAATTCAAGCAGTGAATTACCATGTATACTTTATGATAATAGTGATGAAGATAGTGATATAGAAGTAATTCAAATAATTAACACTTATACAAATCCAAAGAAAGTACAAACAAATATTCAAGAATGCAATACTAATAGTGTTCCTGACAGTAAATTGAATATAAGTAAAACGCCTCAAAAGGAGAATAAAGAAAATTATTCTAAACATATAACTAATAAGGTATCAAATGAATCACCAGTATTCAACAAAATTAAAGTCTTACATGAAACAGCTAATGCATATTACAAGATACCTTTAAGTGTTCCTATAAAAAAGCATATTAAACCACAAAAAACATTACAACTCATGCCTTGTGCAAAGTTTAAAATGGCTTTTTCAACTAAAAATAAGCTTATCAGTAACAAACCACAAGCACAAGTAAAAAAGTCCAGTATATTTCATGCTGCTGGAAATCAGTGTAAAACTTCTGTACAACCAGGAATATCACATAAAAAATATACTGATATATGCAAAGACTTACAAGATAGTGAAAAAAATATAACTAACAATTTATTATCTTGTCCAGAGTACAACTCAATGATTGGTGTGATGAAAACATTAAAGGAAATTGAAAAGGAAAAATTAGTATCTGATTTTGAACATTTACCACAAGTATATAAAAATCTTGTATCTGAAAAGGTATTTATTAAATAAAATTGTTTTTTTTGGACTGTGAGCTTTTAATACAAGAAAGTAATTTTAATATTTTTAATTTAATAGGTGTCAGCTGCCTTAGATTTCTCTCCATATGAGACTGTGTATAAAGATTTGGTAGATCTGTCAGTGGATGATGATAAACTTCCAGCTAGACTTATGCGTAGTAAGGATCCAGAACCCAGGGATAAAGATATTGTGCCCAAACTCTCAGATTTTTATAATCCAAAATATACAGAACAGTATTATATAATAGTTAATCCGAGACCTTTAAATCCAATTAATATGAATACTCTAAGTGCCTTTACAATAAGTAACAAAATATGTACATGGAAAATTTGTAGAGATAATTTTTAATATTGATAAAATAAGACTAAATATATGTATGTATTTGATACTTTGTACAATTATTATATTTTATCTATTAGGTATCTTCATTTTATACAATTTATTCAATTCTGGAAATTGTATGTACAAATTATGAATGAATTGTATATATGAATTTGACTAATAAAAGTTATATATATATATATATATATATATATATATATATATATGCTTTGAATATATATATATATATTTATGCTTTGAATATATATATATATATATGCTTTGAAAATAAAAAGTTTATAGAAACTATTAGAAAACAAATGAGAGCGTAAAAGAGGAATATCGCTGTACTGAAATATAAAGTTCTATAGGTACTGAATTATCAAGATGAAAACTACTCTGCAAGAAAAACCTCTCACAGTTTCGAGTATTGCTAATAAGGGCAATTCTTGGTTCTGTTGTCGTTCAGTTCTGATCCCAAATATACAAGCGAGTATTTAATGAATTAATTCAAAAATTGATTCAAATTTTTGTCATAATCATCATCATAATCGTTTTTAAATGGATTATTTTTATCATCGTCATCATATTCTGCAAATGGGTTTTTAGACTCATCATAATCTTCTTTAAAAGGATTTGATGGCACAATAGGCATTTTAGGTGGGATAAATGCTCTTTCCGCTGGAGACGATTTTGGTGTTGGATTGTTAATAATTCTTGCCTCACGAATAGGTATAGGAGATTCTCTTCTTGAATTTGTTTGTGGTGTTAAAAAATTATTCCCAGTTATATTTGCTTCTAAAGATGAAGAGTAAATATCTGGGTTATTAATTGCTCGCAACAAATTATCAGATGTCGATTGTGATGGAAATGAATCATTGCCTATACGTCGCTGTTCTGTTTTGACTTATCATAAAATGTTAACATTAATATCGTCATGATAACATTGTTATAATATATCCATGTCCCTTACAAAGACTAGCACATTTTAGATTTCTCAAAAATACATAGTTCTTTCTAGAGGCCTTTTATAAAATACTAGCATTCACTAAGAAAATAATAGTTATTTCTAAAATTCTGAAAATTGCTAATTTTTGTATGAGATTCCTGACAAGAACTAATACTTTTCGAGAAATCTGAAATGTGCTAGTCTTCGTAAGGGACGTCGATATATGCAAAATAGAATTTAAATTTTGTATTACCTAGTGTAGTATTCTTTCCTTCTGTCAATCGAATTTTAGCTTCTGCACCAGGTCCATAAGCATTATAGTTTGATTTATATTCTTGCTTAAGTGACTGATTGGGTGCTTGTGGTTGCTGCCACTCAGCAATAACCATTAGTTTCTTAAAGACTCCTCGACCGAAATAATCTGCAACCAATGAAAATGGATCTTCTGCTCTATCTAATAAACTATGGAAAGTTTCATGAAGATCTCTTGATTGCTCTTGGACTCGTATGATATCTAACCATTTCTTATTATTTGGCATACATGCAGGACATTCATTTTCGTTTTCTGAGAAACTTTGGAAGCAGCTGCATAAATAAATTCAAATAATAATTAATATCTTATTTTAAAGTTTTTGTAGTATCTAGAAAAGTACTAACTGTTGATGGTAAGAATGTTGACACATAAAGTGTACTGATGGTAATTCTAATTGATGATGACAAGCACTGCAACGTGATCCTTGAAAGATAATTGTACTATTTTTTATAGTTTGTATTTGTTCTCGTAATTTTTCTGTATCTGCTCGATATTTTTCGGTCAACTCTGTATCAGCCTGTACCTGTTCATGTTCTTGACGTAATACACTATTTAGATAACTTCGAACGTCTCCCAGAGTGCAAGTTAATGATGTTGAAAGAGCATCAATTACCATTAATGGTGATAGTAGCTTTTCTTTAGCTGTAAAAATAATTTATTACTTTATCGTTCTTAGGGTGCGGGTTATAAACCTCATCAATATTTTTGGTCAAAATCGGCGTTTCTCAAACATTTAAATTTTTCTAATATTTGAACCTATCATATTCCTATCATAAAAGGCACTTGCACTGTGAATTTTCTTTCTGGAGTCGATTGTACATTGTTTCTAGATTATTAACCAACCAAATTACAAAAAAATCGGTGTAGCCGTTTTTGAGAAATAACAGTTTTGTTCACCATATTGGAATCGCCATTTTGAATTTTAAAAATCTGACAATGGATTCGTAAACAGTGACCCTGAAAACCCTTTTATAGGGGAGACCGGAGTGAATTCGAACGTGAGGCAAATTCGAACAAAGTAAATATTTTATAGTAGGAATGTCTAATGGTAATTATCGATAAACTAGTTTAAAGATACCATCTTTAATTTATTGTATTTTTTTATTTTTATTTTATTTAATAAACCAGATAGATTTACAGAAATATACACATCTATAAAAACTCCGCTGAGGTAAACTTGTTACCTGTCTGCAGATCCGGTAGCAATGAAAAAATATAAAATATAACAATATACTTAAAAACTAAACTTAGAAACTAAACTTAAAACTATAAGTCTCGCTTATAAGTATTGAAACTCCGTAACAACATTTCTCAATCTATAATATATAATATGCAACAAAGTAACAACTATATCAGTGATATTTTAAATATTAGATTTTATCCAATTTTTTAGCTTAATAGTAATACTGCATGTACTTGAAGTTTCGAACGTCAGAATCAGACGAAAATGATGAAAAATTTTTTTTTGATTTAGTATTTTATTCTGATAGATACATGCGAAATATGAACTAAAACGGCTTTAAAAAAATTTCTAACCCCTAATTCGACCCGAAATCCCTTGAAACAGGGGTTGGAAGGTAGTAAACATAAGTAAAAAAATTCTAACTTGGCCTAATAAAAGTTTTACGGTTTTCTACTTTACACATGTCCTCATTACGATAGAATACACTTATGAAAAAAATGTCAACCCATAACTCGTCCCGGAAGCCCTTCAAATAGGGGTTGGAAGTGGGTGAATATAGGTAAAAAAATTCTAACTTGGCCTAATAAAAGTCTTACGGTTTTTTACTTCATACATACCCTCATTAGGATAGAATACACTTACAAAAAAAGTTACAACCCTTAACTCGTCCCGGAAGCCCTTCAAATAGGGGTCGCAATGGGGGTAAATATAGATAAAACATTCTAACTTGGCCTAATAAAAGTTTTACGATTTTCTACTTCGTACATACCCTCATTGTAATAGAATACACTTATAATAAAAATTTTAAACCCTAACTCGTCCCGGAAGCCTTTCAAATAGGGGTTGGAAGGTGGTAAACATAGGTAAAAAAATTCTAACTTAGCCTAATAAAAGTCTTACGGTTTTCTACTTTACACATATCCTCATTACGATAGAATGCACTTATGAAAAAAATGTCAACCCTTAACTCGTCCCGGAAGCCCTTCAAATAGGGGTTGGAAGTGGGTGAATATAGGTAAAAAAATTCTAAATTGGCGTAATAAAAGTCTTACGGTTTTTTACTTCATACATACCCTCATTAGGATAGAATACACTTATAAAAAAAATGTCAACCCTTAACTCGTCCCGGAAGCCCTTCAAATAGGGGTTGGAAGGTGGTAAACATAGATAAAACATTCTAACTTGGCCTAATAAAAGTTTTACGGTTTTCTACTTCGTACATACCCTCAGTGTAATAGAATACACTTATAATAAAAATTTTAAACCCTAACTCGTCCCGGAAGCCTTTCAAATAGGGGTTGGAAGGTGGTAAACATAGGTAAAAAAATTCTAACTTAGCCTAATAAAAGTCTTACGGTTTTCTACTTTACACATATCCTCATTACGATAGAATACACTTATGAAAAAAATGTCAACCCTTAACTCGTCCCGGAAGCCCTTCAAATAGGGGTTGGAAGTGGGTGAATATAGGTAAAAAAATTCTAACTTGGCCTAATAAAAGTCTTACGGTTTTTTACTTCATACATACCCTCATTAGGATAGAATACACTTATAAAAAAAATGTCAACCCATAACTCGTCCCGGAAGCCCTTCAAATAGGGGTTGGAAGTGGGTGAATATAGGTAAAAAAATTCTAACTTGGCCTAATAAAAGTCTTACGGTTTTTTACTTCATACATACCCTCATTAGGATAGAATACACTTATGAAAAAAATGTCAACCCTTAACTCGTCCCGGAAGCCCTTCAAATAGGGGTTGGAAGGTGGTAAACATAGATAAAACATTCTAACTTGGCCTAATAAAAGTTTTACGGTTTTCTACTTCGTACATACCCTCATTGTAATAGAATACACTTATAATAAAAATTTTAAACCCTAACTCGTCCCGGAAGCCTTTCAAATAGGGGTTGGAAGGTGGTAAACATAGGTAAAAAAATTCTAACTTAGCCTAATAAAAGTCTTACGGTTTTCTACTTTACACATATCCTCATTACGATAGAATACACTTATGAAAAAAATGTCAACCCTTAACTCGTCCCGGAAGCCCTTCAAATAGGGGTTGGACGTGGGTGAATATAGGTAAAAAAATTCTAACTTGGCCTAATAAAAGTCTTACGGTTTTTTACTTCATACATACCCTCATTAGGATAGAATACACTTATAAAAAAAATGTCAACCCATAACTCGTCCCGGAAGCCCTTCAAATAGGGGTTGGAAGTGGGTGAATATAGGTAAAAAAATTCTAACTTGGCCTAATAAAAGTCTTCCGGTTTTTTACTTCATACATACCCTCATTAGGATAGAATACACTTATGAAAAAAATGTCAACCCTTAACTCGTCCCGGAAGCCCTTCAAATAGGGGTTGGAAGGTGGTAAACATAGATAAAACATTCTAACTTGGCCTAATAAAAGTTTTACGGTTTTCTACTTCGTACATACCCTCATTGTAATAGAATACACTTATAATAAAAATTTTAAACCCTAACTCGTCCCGGAAGCCTTTCAAATAGGGGTTGGAAGGTGGTAAACATAGGTAAAAAAATTCTAACTTCGCCTAATAAAAGTCTTACGGTTTTCTACTTTACACATATCCTCATTACGATAGAATACACTTATGAAAAAAATGTCAACCCCTAATTCGTCCCGGAAGCCGTTTAAATAGGGGTTGGAAGTGGGTGAATATAGGTAAAAAAATTCCAACTTGGCCGAATAAAAGTCTTACGGTTTTGTACTTCACACATATCCTCATTAGGATAGAATACACTTATGAAAAAAATGTCAACCCCTAACTCGTCCCGGAAGCCCTTCAAATAGGGGTTGGAAGTGGGTGAATATAGGTAAAAAAATTCTAACCTGGCCTAATAAAAGTCTTACGGTTTTTTACTTCATACATACCCTCATTAGGATAGAATACACTTACAAAAAAAGTTACAACCCTTAACTCGTCCCGGAAGCCCTTCAAATAGGGGTCGCAATGGGGGTAAATATAGATAAAACATTCTAACTTGGCCTAATAAAAGTTTTACGGTTTTCTACTTCGTACATACCCTCATTAGGATAGAATACACTTACAAAAAATATTACAACCCTTAACTCGTCCCGGAAGCCCTTCAAATATGGGGTTGGAAGTGGGTGAATATAGGTAAAAAAATTCTAACTTGGCCTAATAAAAGTCTTACGGTTTTTTACTTCATACATACCCTCATTAGGATAGAATACACTTATGAAAAAAATGTCAACCCTTCACTCGTCCCGGAAGCCCTTCAAATAGGGGTTGGAAGGTGGTAAACATAGATAAAACATTCTAACTTGACCTAATAAAAGTTTTACGGTTTTTTACTTCATACATACCCTCATTAGGATAGAATACACTTATAAAAAAAATGTCAACCCATAACTCGTCCCGGAAGCCCTTCAAATAGGGGTTGGAAGTGGGTGAATATAGGTAAAAAAATTCTAACTTGGCCTAATAAAAGTCTTACGGTTTTTTACTTCATACATACCCTCATTAGGATAGAATACACTTATGAAAAAAATGTCAACCCTTAACTCGTCCCGGAAGCCCTTCAAATAGGGGTTGGAAGGTGGTAAACATAGATAAAACATTCTAACTTGGCCTAATAAAAGTTTTACGGTTTTCTACTTCGTACATACCCTCATTGTAATAGAATACACTTATAATAAAAATTTTAAACCCTAACTCGTCCCGGAAGCCTTTCAAATAGGGGTTGGAAGGTGGTAAACATAGGTAAAAAAATTCTAACTTCGCCTAATAAAAGTCTTACGGTTTTCTACTTTACACATATCCTCATTACGATAGAATACACTTATGAAAAAAATGTCAACCCCTAATTCGTCCCGGAAGCCGTTTAAATAGGGGTTGGAAGTGGGTGAATATAGGTAAAAAAATTCCAACTTGGCCGAATAAAAGTCTTACGGTTTTGTACTTCACACATATCCTCATTAGGATAGAATACACTTATGAAAAAAATGTCAACCCCTAACTCGTCCCGGAAGCCCTTCAAATAGGGGTTGGAAGTGGGTGAATATAGGTAAAAAAATTC
Organism: Gastracanthus pulcherrimus; assembly: GCA_949152435.1. Classification (NCBI taxonomy): domain Eukaryota; kingdom Metazoa; phylum Arthropoda; class Insecta; order Hymenoptera; family Pteromalidae; genus Gastracanthus; species Gastracanthus pulcherrimus. The sequence goes on from OX424573.1 coordinate 52,950,920, forward strand.
TAACCTGGCCTAATAAAAGTCTTACGGTTTTTTACTTCATACATACCCTCATTAGGATAGAATACACTTACAAAAAAAGTTACAACCCTTAACTCGTCCCGGAAGCCCTTCAAATAGGGGTCGCAATGGGGGTAAATATAGATAAAACATTCTAACTTGGCCTAATAAAAGTTTTACGGTTTTCTACTTCGTACATACCCTCATTAGGATAGAATACACTTACAAAAAATATTACAACCCTTAACTCGTCCCGGAAGCCCTTCAAATATGGGGTTGGAAGTGGGTGAATATAGGTAAAAAAATTCTAACTTGGCCTAATAAAAGTCTTACGGTTTTTTACTTCATACATACCCTCATTAGGATAGAATACACTTATGAAAAAAATGTCAACCCTTCACTCGTCCCGGAAGCCCTTCAAATAGGGGTTGGAAGGTGGTAAACATAGATAAAACATTCTAACTTGGCCTAATAAAAGTTTTACGGTTTTCTACTTCGTACATACCCTCATTGTAATAGAATACACTTATAATAAAAATTTTAAACCCTAACTCGTCCCGGAAGCCTTTCAAATAGGGGTTGGAAGGTGGTAAACATAGGTAAAAAAATTCTAACTTCGCCTAATAAAAGTCTTACGGTTTTTTACTTCATACATACCCTCATTAGGATAGAATACACTTATGAAAAAAATGTCAACCCTTAACTCGTCCCGGAAGCCCTTCAAATAGGGGTTGGAAGGTGGTAAACATAGATAAAACATTCTAACTTGGCCTAATAAAAGTTTTACGGTTTTCTACTTCGTACATACCCTCATTGTAATAGAATACACTTATAATAAAAATTTTAAAGCCTAACTCGTCCCGGATGCCTTTCATATAGGGGTTGGAAGGTGGTAAACATAGGTAAAAAAATTCTAACTTGGCCTAATAAAAGTTTTACGGTTTTCTACTTCACACATGTCCTCATTACGATAGAATACACTTATAATAAAAATTTTAAACCCTAACTCGTCCCGGAAGCCTTTCAAATAGGGGTTGGAAGGAGGTAAATATAGGTAAAAAATCTAACTTGGCTTGAGAAGGGCTTCCGGGACGAATTAAGGGTTGACATTTTTTTCATAAGTGTATTCTATCGTAATGAGGATATGTGTAAAGTAGAAAACCGTAAGACTTTTATTAGGCCAAGTTAGAATTTTTTTACCTATGTTTACCACCTTCCAACTCCTATTTGAACGGCTTCCGGGACGAGTTAGGGTTTAAAATTTTTATTATAAGTGTATTCTATTACAGTAAGGGGATGTACGAAGTAGAAAACCGTAAAACTTTTATTAGGCCAAGTTAGAATGTTTTATCTACATTTACCCCCATTGCGACCCCTATTTGAAGGGCTTCCGGGACGAGTTAAGGGTTGTAATTTTTTTTGTAAGTGTATTCTATCCTAATGAGGGTATGTATGAAGTAAAAAACCGTAAGACTTTTATTAGGGAAAGTTAGAATTTTTTTACCTATATTCACCCACTTCCAACCCCTATTTGAAGGGCTTCCGGGACGAGTTATGGGTTGACATTTTTTTATAAGTGTATTCTATCGTAATGAGGACATGTGTAAAGTAGAAAACCGTAAGACTTTTATTATGCCAAGTTAGAATTTTTTTACCTATATTCACCCACTTCCAACCCCTATTTGAAGGGCTTCCGGGACGAGTTATGGGTTGTAATTTTTTTTGTAAGTGTATTCTATCGTAATGAGGATATGTGTATAGTAGATAACCGTAAGACTTTTATTAGGCCAAGTTAGAATTTTTTTACCTATATTCACCCACTTCCAACCCCTATTTGAAGGGCTTCCGGGACGAGTTATGGGTTGACATTTTTTTTATAAGTGTATTCTATTACAATGAGGGTATGTACGAAGTAGAAAACCGTAAAACTTTTATTAGGCCAAGTTAGAATGTTTTATCTATTTCTACCACCTTCCAACCCCTATCTGAAGGGCTTCCGGGACGAGTTAAGGGTTGACATTTTTTTCATAAGTGTATTCTATCGTAATGAGGGTATGTATGAAGTAAAAAACCGTAAGACTTTTATTAGGCCAAGTTAGAATTTTTTTACCTATATTCACCCACTTCCAACCCCTATTTGAAGGGCTTCCGGGACGAGTTATGGGTTGACATTTTTTTTATAAGTGTATTCTATTACAATGAGGGTATGTACGAAGTAGAAAACCGTAAAACTTTTATTAGGCCAAGTTAGAATGTTTTATCTATTTCTACCACCTTCCAACCCCTATCTGAAGGGCTTCCGGGACGAGTTAAGGGTTGACATTTTTTTCATAAGTGTATTCTATCGTAATGAGGGTATGTATGAAGTAAAAAACCGTAAGACTTTTATTAGGCCAAGGTAGAATTTTGTTGACCTATATTCACCCACTTCCAACCCCTATTTGAAGGGCTTCCGGGATGAGTTAAGGGTTGTAATTTTTTTTGTAAGTGTATTCTATCGTAATGAGGATATGTGTATAGTAGATAACCGTAAGACTTTTATTAGGCCAAGTTAGAATTTTTTATCTATATTTACCACATTGCGACCCCTATTTGAAGGGCTTCCGGGACGAGTTAAGGGTTGTAATTTTTTTTGTAAGTGTATTCTACTCTAATTAGGGTATGTATAAAGTAGAAAACCGTAAGACTTTTATTAGGCCAAGTTAGAATTTTTTATCTATATTTACCACATTGCGACCCCTATTTGAAGGGCTTCCGGGACGAGTTAAGGGTTGTAATTTTTTTTGTAAGTGTATTCTATTCTAATTAGGGTATGTATAAAGTAGAAAACCGTAAGACTTTTATTAGGCCAAGTTAGAATTTTTTTACCTATATTCACCCACTTCCAACCCCTATTTGAAGGGCTTCCGGGACGAGTTAAGGGTTGACATTTTTTTCATAAGTGTATTCTATTATAATGAGGGTATGTACGAAGTAGAAAACCGTAAAACTTTTATTAGGCCAAGTTAGAATTTTTTTACCTATATTCACCCACTTACAACCCCTATTTGAAGGGCTTCCGGGACGAGTTATGGGTTGACATTTTTTTATAAGTGTATACTATTACAATGAGGGTATGTACGAAGTAGAAAACTGTAAAACTTTTATTAGGCCAAGTTAGAATGTTTTATCTATGTTTACCACCTTCCAACCCCTATTTGAAGGGCTTCCGGGACGAGTTATGGTTTAAAATTTTTATTATAAGTGTATTCTATTACAATGAGAGTATGTACGAAGTAGAAAACCGTAAAACTTTTATTAGGACAAGTTAGAATGTTTTATCTATATTTACCCCCATGGCGACCCCTATTGGAAGGGCTTTCGGGACGAGTTAAGGGTTGTAATTTTTTTTGTAAGTGTATTCTATCCTAATGAGGGTATGTATGAAGTAAAAAGCCGTAAGACTTTTATTAGGCCAAGTTAGAATTTTTTTACCTATATTCACCCACTGCCAACCCCTATTTGAAGGGCTTCCGGGACGAGTTAAGGGTTGACATTTTTTTCATAAGTGTATTCTATCGTAATGAGGATATGTGTAAAGTAGAAAACCGTAAGACTTTTATTAGGCTAAGTTAGAATTTTTTTACCTATGTTTACCACCTTCCAACCCCTATTTGAAAGGCTTCCGGGACGAGTTAGGGTTTAAAATTTTTATTATAAGTGTATTCTATTACAATGAGGGTATGTACGAAGTAGAAAACCGTAAAACTTTTATTAGGCCAAGTTAGAATGTTTTATCTATGTTTACCACCTTCCAACTCCTATTTGAAGGGCTTCCGGGACGAGTTAAGGGTTGACATTTTTTTCATAAGTGTATTCTATCCTAATGAGGGTATGTATGAAGTAAAAAACCGTAAGACTTTTATTAGGCCAAGTTAGAATTTTTTTACCTATATTCACCCACTGCCAACCCCTATTTGAAGGGCTTCCGGGACGAGTTAAGGGTTGACATTTTTTTCATAAGTGTATTCTATCGTAATGAGGATATGTGTAAAGTAGAAAACCGTAAGACTTTTATTAGGCTAAGTTAGAATTTTTTTACCTATGTTTACCACCTTCCAACCCCTATTTGAAAGGCTTCCGGGACGAGTTAGGGTTTAAAATTTTTATTATAAGTGTATTCTATTACAATGAGGGTATGTACGAAGTAGAAAACCGTAAAACTTTTATTAGGCCAAGTTAGAATGTTTTATCTATGTTTACCACCTTCCAACCCCTATTTGAAGGGCTTCCGGGACGAGTTAAGGGTTGACATTTTTTTCATAAGTGTATTCTATCCTAATGAGGGTATGTATGAAGTAAAAAACCGTAAGACTTTTATTAGGCCAAGTTAGAATTTTTTTACCTATATTCACCCACTTCCAACCCCTATTTGAAGGGCTTCCGGGACGAGTTATGGGTTGACATTTTTTTTATAAGTGTATTCTATCCTAATGAGGGTATGTATGAAGTAAAAAACCGTAAGACTTTTATTAGGCCAAGTTAGAATTTTTTTACCTATATTCACCCACTTCCAACCCCTATTTGAAGGGCTTCCGGGACGAGTTAAGGGTTGACATTTTTTTCATAAGTGTATTCTATCGTAATGAGGATATGTGTAAAGTAGAAAACCGTAAGACTTTTATTAGGCTAAGTTAGAATTTTTTTACCTATGTTTACCACCTTCCAACCCCTATTTGAAAGGCTTCCGGGACGAGTTAGGGTTTAAAATTTTTATTATAAGTGTATTCTATTACAATGAGGGTATGTACGAAGTAGAAAACCGTAAGACTTTTATTAGGCCAAGGTAGAATTTTGTTGACCTATATTCACCCACTTCCAACCCCTATTTGAAGGGCTTCCGGGATGAGTTAAGGGTTGTAATTTTTTTTGTAAGTGTATTCTATCGTAATGAGGATATGTGTATGGTAGATAACCGTAAGACTTTTATTAGGCCAAGTTAGAATTTTTTATCTATATTTACCACATTGCGACCCCTATTTGAAGGGCTTCCGGGACGAGTTAAGGGTTGTAATTTTTTTTGTAAGTGTATTCTACTCTAATTAGGGTATGTATAAAGTAGAAAACCGTAAGACTTTTATTAGGCCAAGTTAGAATTTTTTATCTATATTTACCACATTGCGACCCCTATTTGAAGGGCTTCCGGGACGAGTTAAGGGTTGTAATTTTTTTTGTAAGTGTATTCTATTCTAATTAGGGTATGTATAAAGTAGAAAACCGTAAGACTTTTATTAGGCCAAGTTAGAATTTTTTTACCTATATTCACCCACTTCCAACCCCTATTTGAAGGGCTTCCGGGACGAGTTAAGGGTTGACATTTTTTTCATAAGTGTATTCTATCGTAATGAGGATATGTGTAAAGTAGCAAACCGTAAGACTTTTATTAGGCTAAGTTAGAATTTTTTTACCTATGTTTACCACCTTCCAACCCCTATTTGAAAGGCTTCCGGGACGAGTTAGGGTTTAAAATTTTTATTATAAGTGTATTCTATTACAGTGAGGGTATGTACGAAGTAGAAAACCGTAAAACTTTTATTAGGCCAAGTTAGAATGTTTTATCTATATTTACCCCCATTGCGACCCCTATTTGAAGGGCTTCCGGGACGAGTTAAGGGTTGTAACTTTTTTTGTAAGTGTATTCTATCCTATTGAGGGTATGTATGAAGTAAAAAACCGTAAGACTTTTATTAGGCCAAGTTAGAATTTTTTTACCTATATTCACCCACTTCCAACCCCTATTTGAAGGGCTTCCGGGACGAGTTATGGTTTGACATTTTTTTTATAAGTGTATTCTATCGTAATGAGGACATGTGTAAAGTAGAAAACCGTAAAACTTTTATTAGGCCAAGTTAGAATTTTTTTACCTATGTTTACCACCTTCCAACCCCTGTTTCAAGGGATTTCGGGTCGAATTAGGGGTTAGAAATTTTTTTAAAGCCGTTTTAGTTCATATTTCGCGTGTATCTATCAGAATAAAATACTAAAACAAAAAAAAATTTTTCATCATTTTCGTCTGATTCTGACGTTCGAAACTTCAAGTACATAATACTGCTTGAATTAAGGTATTTGATTTTGAGATTAGAGTAATAATATCTTAGAGCTGAAAAAGTAAACAGTTGTTCCAGCTTTATTGGATTATCTTGTATTACAATAGTACATTATTACGATACATATGAACTAAGTAGTCCGTTACAGCACGGCGTGTATTAACGCCCGAGCGTAGCGAGGGCTCTAATACACGCTGTGATATGAAAGACGATTTATGACACGAATATCATATACTATTTTATAGCACTGCCTGCCCTAAGTCCACTGTCACGCCTATCCGTGCCCTAAGCAATCCATTGTCGCATCGTGCGGTAGCGCCCGAGCGTAGCGAGAGTTACGCAGTGTTATAAAATTATTTTTATTCACTATTTTAAAAAAAAATTTCTGTAGGTTTTGCAATAAATTTAGATTATTTTTGTACACACCTCCCGAAGCTAGAATTCCATAATTTATCATACTATGAAATAAAGCAAAGTATATCATTCTCAATGTTACTGTTGGCATTGATTTGGAAATTTTATTAAAAATATAGACTAAATATTTTGTTTTTTTAATGATGTATTGTATATGCCTATCCCACTTCAAATTATAGTCGAATATGACTCCAAACTCCAGCTCTCAACTCTGTTTAATTTTCTATCCTTGATTTTTACATCAATTAGCTTTGGCACACTATCAGAATAATCATCAAAAGTCATACATACAGTTTTATCAACGTTTAATGATAGTTTTAAAAATATTAAAAAAAAATTTCAAAAAATCGATTAGATCTCAGAAAAAAAATAATACAAAAAATTTTAAAAAGCGCTCTGCTCATTTTGTAAAATATGTTAAAACGAGTCGAATAACCGTAAAAAAAATTCGTTCTTCATGTCACCTAGAATCGTGTGTAGAACAAAGTTCCTTTATTAAATATGGTATTGGAAATAATGATTTATTATGACGTGTCGGATGAAGATTTTGAGGTTTTACAACGGTAAAATTTAAGATATTTATGTGTATTGATAGCATAAAAATTTTCAGAACAGTTGCTTTTAAAAATAAAAAGTTTTGTGGACTCGTAAAAAAGAATTATATTTTAGGTTTAACCCAAGTCTGCTCCATTAAACAACAAAAATGGCCTATATATAATAGTCCTTTCAAGCACAAATTTTTTCTAATCATTGGTTATTTAGGAAAATTTGTACATAAGGGTTCTTGGGGTCGCTGATTACCTACGAATTCGCTGTCAGATTTTCAAATTTAAAATGGCGATTCCAATATGGTGAACCAAAATGCCATTTCCCAAAAACTGTCTACACCGATTTTTAGGGTAAATAGTTGTATGTAATTATAAGATTTATCTGTAACTTAAAAATAAATAGAACACCCTTAAGGCTATGGCACAAACTGAGCGTACGCGCTCGGATACCATGGTTACGATCACGTGTGCTCGTTGGCGACCAATGAGATCGCTAAATGAAGCGCACACGGGATTGTAGGCGCGAGATCTGCGCGTATTGGGATTTAAATTGGCATGGCCGAAGCAAATTAATTTTAACAATTTCTTCTTTCGTAAATAAACATACACAACGGATGGATTTTAAATCTAATTATAACTATCAATTGTACTAAATAAAGTGTTTACAACTCGGAAAGAAATAGCCGGCTATTCCTACAGGAAAGAACGTGGATACTCTAGGCTGTTATGTTAATTCTCCAAACAGTGTCGCTTGTATCACCCCCATGCGTGATCTTGGATACTCTATACACGCGGCTTGGGATTTACCAAGCCAGCGGCTTGCAAACTTGCGCCTGCTTACGTCCGCGTAACCTCACATTTCGATAATTTTTTTAGTTTAATATATAACTATATATTAGTTGATAAACAATCTATTTGTTTGCATTCATATATTCATCATATTTTAAAGTCAATTTTATTCTTAGTTTTCATCGCTTTCCAACAAACTTAATCAGATACACGTGTGTGATGAAAAGAGGTTAGGTTGTTTGAGCTCAAGCTTAAATTGGGATTTCTACGAACCGAGCCTGTAAAATTAACAGAAATCAACATGTTACGTACCCAAATTACTGTCATGTAAATATTACGAGATATTTTTTCCCTGAAAGGTTTTATATGTAACAGTGAAGGAATAAAGAGGTACTGAAAATGGTTCGTAAGAACTTACATAATATCTTACGTAAGAACTTATATAAGATCTTACGTAAGAACTTATATAAGATCTTACGTAAGAATATTATATAAGATCCGACGTAAGAAATTACATAAGATCTTACGTAAGAAGTTACATAAGATCGTACGTAAGAACTTACATAAGATCGTACGTAAGAACTTACATAAGATTTTACGGAAGAACTTACGTACGGATTTCAAGTAAGATCTTACGTAAGTTCTCACTTGCGATTTTAAATTTAATTAGTCAACTAAACAAATTAATTTGACATCGATTTAGATACTCACTATGGGAAGTACCATTCGGATTTTGGTACTTTTGAGTCATAAAAAATTATTTTTAGTAATTATGAAATTGGTTTATGCTGCCTGTGTAAGTACTCGTTTAAGAACTTAGGTAAGAAATTACGTAAGTTCATACATGATTTCTTACGTAAGTTCATACATGAGTTCTTACGTAAGCTCATACTTGAGTTCTTACCTAAGTTCTTACGCAAGTTTTTACACAGGCAGCTTAAGGGGGCAGGCCTGGGTTAAACCCAAAAAAAGATTTTTTTTATGAGTCCAGAAATCTTTTTATGTTTAGAAGCAATCATTTTGAAAATTTGTTTGCTATCAATTTACAATAATATATTATAGCACACTAACCTCAAAATGCCAACTTTATTGTCGATTTTGAGGTTGTTGTGCTATAAAATATCGTATGAGACTGTTGTGGGAGGTGTTTTTCTACCTTGCTCGATTTTCTCACTCGCTTCGCTCGTGCGAAAACCATCTCCCACAACAGTGTCATAATATACTATTATATGATAGTTGTAAAACCTCAAAATCTTGATCCTAGATGTCACAATAAATCACTATTTTCAATACCATATTTATTAAAGGAACTTTGTTTCTCACACTCGTCATTAAGAGGAGGTCGGAGCCGATTACAGATTTCTGCGTTGAATTTTACATCATTCTAATTTAATTGCTCATTAAAGTTAAAAACTTTGGTTGTCCGGAGATCTCAATCTACTAAGAAACGCCGGACAACTGAGATAATTGAAAAAAATTAAAAATTGAATGAGAATACTGAAAAATACGAAATTGTCGGTAACTACGTAACTGCATGTAAGCTCCGACCTCCCCTTAATAGCGGAGCACTTTCGCGTTAAATCTTTTTTATTATTTTTTTTCGTAGATCCAACCAATTGTGTAAAAATATTAAAATATTTTCTTTAAAAACCCGATTTGATCTAAAAGAAAAACAATAAAAAAATTTAACCAAAAAGTGCTCAGCTCTTTTTATAATACATGTGACAAGGTGTAGAATAACCGTCGAAAAAAATTTTCGTTTATCATGTCACCTAGAAGCGTGCGAAGAACAAAGTTCCTCTAATAAATATGGTACTGAAAATAGTGATTTATTGTGCCGTGTAGGATAAAGATTTTTAGGTTTTACAACGGTAAAATTTAAGGTATTATTGTGTATTAATAGCATACATATTTTCAGAATGATTGCTTTTAAACATATAAAGTTTTCTGGACTAATAAAAGAAAAACCTTTTTTTGAGTTTAACTCAGGCCTGGCCTCTTAAACAAATTTCAAAATTACTAAGAATAATTTTTTATGCCTCAAAAATACCAAATTCCGAAGTTAGGCCAGGAGAATTACGACGAAATCTTTCAATTATGGCTCTAACGTGACGTAACTTACATAACTATTGGAATCGCTCGGGAATGGTATACCTATTGAAAATATCGAGGTGCGCCAGCTTGAAAAGGTGTGCTATTTGCATAAACAACAAGAAAGTTAAAAAAAATACGAAAATCGCATTTTTTTCCCGGAAACAATCGCATATAACTCGGTAAGTATGCATTTTAAAGAAAAAATGTGTACTTATAAATTTGTTCGTTATGAAATTTTCTACAAGATAGGGTTGCTCCTATATCCGTTGATTTCAAATGTTCGCTGCAAAATGCTCGAAAGTGCAAAAAAAGTAGGTAAAAAACAAGGTAATTTTACATTATTTATTTAACCCCCCTGCGCAGGAGTTATCATGCCAAAAATACCTTCCAAATGCAGTAATTTTTCAAAGCAAGTCTAAAACGTAAAGGAGAATGATTTTAAGGTTTTTGGGGTCGCTGATTACGAATCTGCAGTCAGAATTACGAAATTCAAACTGGCGTATCCAATATGGCTGCTACATACTAAATTCTTGTATATTACGATTTTTTTTAAGAAAATAACCATACATGGGTTTTTGGGGTCGCTAATTACGAATCTACAGTCAGAATTTTGATATCCGAAATGGCGGATCCAATAAGGCTGCTACATACGAAATTCCTGTATATTACGATTGTTTTTAAAGAAAATAACCATACATGGATTTTGGGGGTCGCTAATTACAAATCTGCAGTCAGAATTTCGAAATTCAGAATGTTGAATCCAATATGGCCGCCGCATAAGCAATTTTTGTATAATACGAGCGTTTAAAAAAAAAATAACCACACATTGGTAATCAGCAACCTCGAAAACCCATGTATGGTTATTTTCTTCAAATACACTTGTAATGTCCGGATATTGTGTATGTGGCGGCCATATTGGATCCGCCATTTCGAATATCGAAATTCTGACTGCAGATTTGTAATCAGCGATCCCGAAAACCAATGTATGGTAATTTTCTTCAAATAAACTTGTAATGTCCGGATATTGTGTATGTGGCGGCCATATTGGATCCGCCATTTCGAATATCGAAATTCTGACAGCAGATTCGTAATCGGCGACCCCGCAAACCCATGTATGGTTATTTTCTTTGAAAACAATCGTATTAATTATACGATTGTTTTATATATTATTAAATAATATACAGGAATTTTGTATGTAGCGGCCATATTGGATCTGCCATTTTGAATTTTGAAATTTTAATAATAGATATAATATTTGTAATGTTAAAAGCTTATTTACGTTCATATTTTTAGAAAAGATTCTTATAATTCTCGGGAATAATTTTAACAGCCGCCATATTGGATCCGCAATTTTGAATTTTGCTATTACATCTGCAGAATCGTAATAAGCGACCTTGAAAACCCCTGAGTAAGGGGTAATTTACAGAATTTATTTATAATACAAGTTCATTTATTACATTAATTGGCATACTTTTTTTTTACACGGAATTTCGTCGTTGCTGTCTTCGTTGTCGGAAACGCATTCGTTAGCTGTTAATATGTCTGTATTTATATGGAATTGTACATCATTGTCGCCATCAATATCAAGTTCGCTACTATCTTCTATATCTATATTACTGTCTAATACATTTTCTTCGCAATTTTTACAAGTTTGAACGTGGCATCCTGCGCAATAATCGGAACCTTTTAATCCGTGTTTTACACAACTACAAGATTTTGTGCAGCCCCTTGTACATTTACAACTGATGTCGTGTAATATATTGTCAGGAACTAGTAAATCAGTTGTATATGTTGGTTGTAATTTATTATCCCTAACACTCCAACCCCATTGCGTCGGGTCCAACGAATTACCGAGCCATTGTTGCACTTGATAATATGCTCTAAACGTATGCTGTTTTGCAGCTAATTCAGTTGGTGGAAGCATAGCTAAATTAAAAGTTTTCTTCGTAGAGCTACTTTTAAAACATAAATATCTTAGATTATTTAATTGTAAATTACTAGATTTCCTGCCCCCATACATAGCTGCAATGATTTTTGTGCCGGCGTTTTCAATTTCTTGTGCAGTTGCATTTGTTTTATTAAAAATTAAAGCTTCTTCAATTAAGCTTGTATTTTTTTCTAATAATTTTATAATTTTAGCTTTTCCTTGTTTGAAAAAAGTTGAAAAAAGTGAAAGCGTGAATAATAGCAATCAGATTTTTTAAATTTTCGCCGATAAGAGATGTGGAACTGTAAAGCCTTTCAGCTGTTTTTCGTCTACTTGGTTTTAAGAAATAAATTTTCTTATCTACAGGCGCTCTTTGCGTTAAAATTACTAATACATCTATATCTTCAGCTACAATAATGGCTGGCTTTTCGTTGGTGGCTAGATTTATAGCGGGTTTAACAATTGAAGGCATCGATTCTAAAACGTTCTTAGCGCTCGGCTCGGGTTGCCGCTATATACAAATTGACGTCATGGTGACCAATTTTTAAATTTACGGAAATGAATTTTTAAAAATAGCATCGTATAGAGGATAAAAAATGGCAACATTTTATATATATACTTTGTTTGTACAATGTTTAGTATTTGAAAAAAAAAATAAAAACGGCAAAATTTTAAATCTTATTTGCACCACGTTTTTTAAACTTAACTCGCTGCGGCTCCGACAAATATGAACGGATCTTGCTTATTTTTTGCATAGACTCGTAAAATAGTCTAGCGCTGCTGATAAACTCATAGATAGTTAAATATTAAATATTTTTCTTTCAACAATTTAATTGCAAACCAGTGAGTTACCTTTTATATGGTTAAGTATATTCAACGAAAAAAAGTATCGAGGGAAGTTTAAGACTCAGTGAACTTTCAACGAGACATTTGTTTGTTAACATTTGAAGAAGTTTCTCAGAAAATTACAGATCAATTGGATGAAAAGTGGCAAAGATAGAGCGATTTTGCCAAACTTGCACTCTCCGCGCGAACATTAGCGGGTCTGCGAGATACATGACGCTCGCAGCGTATGTCAGTCATATAATGCCGTTTACTTGAAGATTTGCTGTCCTTTTTTTTAAAAAATACATACTTAATCAAATCATACTATTTAATACTGTCGATTTATAGTGTAGAAGTTAAGAAAAATAAGTATCTGATGAAACAATAAGAAATTAAATAAACAAAGCAAAGGCAAAATCAAACGGCAGTTATTCATAAAGTTGTTGAATTTTTAAATCTTTGTACGAAAGTTTTAGAAATTATTGTTAATTCTAAATGTTATATACACTAGATAATAAATGGTTATAATAAAGCGTTCAAATGAAATTCACACACATTAAAAAGAATATTGCAGCGTAAATGAATTGAATAGTAAATTACAATCTTTAAAAATATAAATTTCTGGGAAACATATAAATTTCACAGATTTTTTACATTGTTCAGTAAATTAGAAACTTCAAATAACTAATACTTATATTTATTTATATTTCTACATTAAGATTTATTTACAATTTAGTCGCAATACATACAACGCGTTTCAAAAACATATTACTTTTTTTTTTTCTTTTATCGTTTTTGTTTTCTTTTCTTTTTTATTAATTTTTAATTCTAATTTTTGCTTTTGTTCGTCGCTTACTTTTCTTCTTTTTGTTGAGACAACTTCCGTTTTTCGAACTTTTTTGTTACCATGTACTTCTTTCACATTCTTTGTTTTACTGACAACAGTTTTAATAGAAGTTGTTTTTAAAAATTTTTCACCAATATGTTGCCCATTAGAAGTACAAAATTGCAATAAATGTTTAAAATCCTTTTCTTTTTCTTTCGTTATTCCTACCTTTTTAGCTAATGATACTTTCGACAAATCTACTTCACTGCTGTTTCTTAGTTTAATTGTAATTGGATTGACATCATAATCGTAATACAAATCAATTTGTCCGTTAGGAAAATATACAATTCTAACAACTTTGCTTATTTTAATTACATTTTTCTGCAAGTCTTCGTCTTTCGCAAACAGTTTTTCATAATATTTTACTTCGCACTGTGAAATAGCAACCATTTCGAATGGAGGATTTCTAGAATTTTTTATTAGTTGCACATAATCATTTTCTGTTTCAATTCTTTCTTGCTTTTTTTTCTTACTACCATACAAACCGAAATTTCGGTCACACTGGCAGTAGGAATGCCCTCTAACAGGAAATAAATGTTGGATTTCTAATTGCAATTTGTAAGATAAAAATGAAAAGAATTTCAAATTAATGTAATTTCGATTTTGACCTCCTGCAGCATCAGAAAATAAAAATATTTTATCGAAGACGTTTAGTTGTAGTTCTTTCCTTATCGCATACTCAACCATATTACATACGCTGTTGGCGCCCTTTTTTAAAATCCCTTCAAGGAAATGGAACATGTAACTTCGATCACTATCGAAAATGTGTACATTAAACAAATACATCCAAACTAAACGACGAAAAAATTGAGAATTAACTGGTAGTTTTGGCAATGGCAAGTTTTGACCAAAGTCAAATTCACATTTTAGTACATTTACAGTGGACAACATTGAATTTTTTAAGTTTTTATACTTTTCAACTTGCACGATATGTTCAAAATACTCATTTTCTCGTCCTTTGTTAGTTTCATAAGTAAAACAAAGATCACATACATCAGTACGTGGCAGACCAATAGAGAAATTCACAAAATGATTAAAAGAATTAAAATATGTTGTTTTATCAATAGGAATAGCTTCACTCCCTGTTACAGCTGCATAAAAATCCAAAAAGGAAAAATAGAGTGAATGTAATGTTAACGATGTATCAAGAAAATAGTAAAGCTTTGAGCTTTCTCTAGTATAATGTGACTCAGAATGCGGAAGGCTTTTACAATGTTCCAGAATTAAAGTTTTGACATCTTCAGTTAGCTTTACCTTGTGATTATCTTGTTTTCCTCTATTATCAGACATCGTTTTGCCACTTACTATTTTTTCTTGAACCGTTTTTATTCTTCGTTCTCCAATTTGGAAAATACTGCAAACAAACTTTCGACAAATATCGATACTAGTGCTTTTGTAGTAACAATGAAATTGCCACTGTAAGCGTTTTAATTCTTGTGTCGATTCTTTTCTTACAATCATATTTTCTAATATTGTATTCTGTACTTGAAAATCTCCACTGCGCCAAAATTTATGAAACATACTTTTTTGCCATTCATGATCTACTTTTAAAAAACACTTTTTAGGATAACAATTTTTTATTTCTGTGAACGTCTTTTTAAGCACTTTCTTTCCACTAACTGATTCATATTCTAATCCCTATATAAAAGACGTTTGGAAATCACCATTTTATATATACGTATTAATGAAAAAATTTATTTTACAAAATTGATTACAGCTTCATTTTAAACGATTTGAAAATAGTGCATTTTGACACGGGTGTGGAAGTTGATTAACGCATGGGATGTATAAGTAATTAAAATAATTAACCTCAAATTGTTTATTTACATAATATTTCACAACAGCATAAAAATTTAGAGAGTTCTTCGTTTTAATTAATTTCGAGTTTTATATACATGTCATTCAATCATATTTGCAACAGAAATTCTTTTTTATAACACGTCTTACGATATTTTACTTACCTTATTTTTACAACTTTTATTAATTAATTTTTTCCATGCATGCTCATTTCTAATTCTTTTACGTTCTATATTGATCGACATTATGCTTATAATTTATTTAGCAAGTAAAACGTTTTTTAAAAAGATTAAAGCAATTAACAAATTTGTTAATAAATGCAGCTTGTAAACGAACAAGAAAATCAGTGTGATTTCAATGCGAAACGAGTTCGACTTTGTTTTGTTTATTTCAGGATAACTTTTATCATGTTTCTTAAATTATTTCTTATTCTATGACTGACATACACTGAGCCGTCATGTATCGCGCAGACCCGCTAATGTTCTGAGAAACTTCTTCAAATGTTAACAAACAAATGTCTCGTTGAAAGTTAGTTGAGTCTTAAACTTCCCTCGATACTTTTTTTCGTTGAACATACTTAACCATATAAAAGGTAGCTCACTGGTTTGCAATTAAATTGTTGAATGAAAAATATTTAATATTTAACTATCTATGAGTTTATTAGCAGCGCTAGACTATTTTACGAGTTTATGCAAAAAATAAGCAAGATCCGTTCATATTTGTCGGAGCTGCAGCGAGCTAAGTTTAAAAAACGTGGTGCAAATAAGATTTAAAATTTTGCCGTTTTTATTTATTTTTTTTCATATACTAAACATTGTACAAACAAAGTATATATATAAAAAGTTGCCAGTTTTGATCCTCTGCTCGATACTATTTTTTAAAATTCATTTCCGTAAAATTGCAAATTTTGGTCACCATGACGTCAATTTTGATATAACGGCAGCCGGGCCGAGCGCTAAGGACGTTTTAGAATCGATGCCTTCAATTAGAGTATCAGCGTCTTCTTGAGCTTGCTCAGTCCGATATCCAGCGGCTTGCAATTTTTCTCGTAAATATAAAATAAATCGATTTTTGTTGCGATCGTTCGATAATAAATTAAGGAATAAGGTCATTTGAAAACAATTATAATTTACAATGCAGAGGACAGACAGACACTCGTACAGATTATCCGACGCCAGTGGGTATTAGCGCAGACAGTCGAATTGATCGGAAACTTCCCCGGGATATATGAATGTCTTTTCAATTTTTTACAGGGGCTGTGCGAATAATTTATTAAAAATTAGTATACTTCATATATAAGCAAAATTAAACTGTTGCCTTGCAACACAAAGTAACAAAACAAAGTCATAAATGAACCCAAAGTATATATGTTTATGGCTTCTACGAATAGTAGCAACAATAAAATAGTTTTGGCCTGAAATTTTTCAATTTAATACTAATTTACAATGAACAATATATGCCCAATAAGGATATTATGATTAGCACTAATTTTTAGCAACATTTAAAACTGCTTGATTAGGAAAATCGACCACCGATTGTTTATTTTTTAAAATTGATAAATGTAACTATGAAAATTGAAATCCTCTCGTTTTTCTACCCCAATTAAAAAAAATCGTCAAAATCGGTGCAGTAGAAGCCGAGATATATCATCCTGAAGCGAACGCGCCGATTTTGAAGCGACGATTTCAAGTTTCGCAGCCTATCCCCACCCCTCCGAATTTCGGCTCCGAGCGCGCACTACACAATGTTTACGCAAATTTTTGTGCGTGATGCATACGTGCAATATAATTTTTGAAAGCAGATACGAAAACATCTCGGAAAAACCTATCGATTGGTATATAATTTATTGTTACATCATTAACCGTTACGCCGCATACCCTTCCCGACTTTGGAAGTTAATATCTCAACATCTACTGGACCGAATTGAAACTGGCACAAAATTAAAAAAAAGGTCTTTTTTTCCAGGTAGGTTACTTAACAATTGCATTATGCAAAAACTGTCAGTCGGATCTTAATCGGCCTTGCGGCTCTCGTTTTGTATTGCAGTCAAGTACTTTTCTCTAAATTTATGGCGTGATTGGGTTATTTTTTCATTGTTAAATAAATAATTTAAAATTACCTTGTTTTTTACCTACTTTTTTTGCACTTTCGAGCATTTTGCAGCGAACATTTCAAATCTACGGATATCGGACCAACCCTATCTTGTAGAAAATTTCATAACGACCAAATTTATAAGTATACATTTTTTCTCTAAAATGCATACTTACCAGGTTATATGCGATTGTTTCCGGGAAAAGATGCGATTTTCGCATTTTTTTTCACTTTTTCGTTGTTTATGCAAATAGCACACCTTTTCAAGCTGGCGCACCTCGATATTTTCAATAGGTATACCATTCCCGAGCGATTCCAATAGTTATCTAAGTTACGTCACGTTCGAGCCGTGCCAATCTGTAACCCTCCTGGCCTAAGTACCATATGCATGGTACTTCCCATAGTGGGTATTTCAATAGATGTCAAATTAATTTGTTTAATTTATTGTTTAGTTGGCTAATTCAATTTAAAATCACAAGTAAGAACTTACGTAAGAATTTACGTAAGCACTTTCCTAAGATCTTCGATAAAATCCGTACGTAAATTCTTACATAAGTTCTGACGTAAAATCTGACGTAGTTCAGACGTATGTTCTTAACTCTTTTTGAACTGAGTCTAGTATTTTAAAATCTAACATATTCTTTAATCATTTATTAAACTATTTAAAAATTGTCATTAAATTATTCTCTTTGCTGATTCTGAAACTGTAAAACATGTAGAATATATTTCCATAATCAGTTTTTAAATTCGTTCGTTTTATATGCTTATTAACGGAAAGGAAAGAGTCGTTAACTGCTTTGTTTCGGCCATGATACTTTAAATCCCAATAGGTAAGCGTCCCAATAGGTTACAGGCCTAGAAGTCGAATTTCAAAACCGTTCACGAAAAATCCACCGACATAGTCCAGTTAATGCAAAGTATAGCACCTACCTGTTAGTGGATGCCAACTGTTCAAGTTTTTGTCACTGTATTTTGACCCTGTCTATATCTCCTAACAAAATTTTGAAGAAATCTCGATCTGAAGAGTGGTATATACAATTTTAATGCGTATAATAATAAAAATGTAATGACGTTCTGCATTTAAATGAATGATCATAGTAGTTGTACATTGTCAGTCTTCATAATTTTGGTTGGGGCTATAGCCAGTGTCAGAACAAAATGAAAAAAAACTTAAAAAATTGATATCCGCTTACAGGAAGGTGCATGCTTTGCATTAAGGGAAGGGGGAGCCACTTTGGATACATGAAAATCATAGGTATTTTTAACGATCTTTTACACGAAAACAACAAAGTACATCGAAAATCTTTTTATATGCATATATTATACAAGTATTAAAGATTAAAAAAAAGCCGCTGCCCATTCATTGGCACTTAGCTTCCTCAAACTTTAAAAATGTTCCAATATGAAATTATTTATTCTATTTAATACTGGGGAGAAACATAAAAATGACAAGTGTATTGCTTTTTAATATGTCGACATATATATATATATTTAAATTTAGTAATTTAAACTTATGCAAAAGTATAGCATACATTATGAAAAAGTATAATATATATATATCTTAATCTTAAGTGTAATTATTCGAATTAATCATTCAAAATAGTTTATTTAAACTCATTTTAACTGTAAACCCAAATTTTAACTCTATTCAATTTTATTCCTTATACATTGTATTGGAAAATAAAACAAAAAATGTATTGATTAACTAAAAGAAGTTCTACAGTCTTCTTTTATTTTGAATCTATTTAATACAAAAATTTTTTTTAGAAGTTATTGAAGTAAACGCATATTTTTGTGGTAAAACAAATTTTAAAAAATTCAAGAAAATTTTTCAACCATAAATAAACCTATGCTAAAGTATAGCACTTAAAATACAACTTAAAAAGTTTTGCATATCGAGTTACATTTTCTTTCAATTGACAATAATAAATTTTGCGACACTATAGTTGTTGATTAAATTTTATTTATGAATATAGTAACTGCATACTACTTTAACAAATAAAATTTTTTCGTACTATGTTTGGAGTTTATGTACAACGGATTTATTTATTTATTACAAAAATATCATAAAAATGAAAAAACTATAAATCAAAAACAAATTGATGAATCATACTTATTTCTTTATTTCAAATCTTCATGTAAAGACCAGAAAGAATAATGTGTAGATTACTTATTCTTATCATTAAAGAGGAAGGGTGATGGCCCTGACCATCGCCTCACCTATGTACAGCCAACCACAACTCGTAGATACCTCTCCATCAACCTTCAACTCCTTATTCACACTCTATAGGTGTCTCTCGCAGCTCCAATGGAGTACTGCTCTCCTTGAAGAACTGTTTTGTCTGTCTTACATTGTTAAGTGCACAACAAACCCTGTCTGCTCCATTGTGATGAGTACAAACTGTAACTAGCTTTATTTTATCCAAAAGAGGAAATCCCAGTTCTGCTACATCACAAATATCGAACTTGAACTTCAAGCGTTCCAATTATTTTTTCTTAATAGAACTCATCACAAATACCTTGGTAGCGTCGTGTAAGGCTCCTCGAAGTATCTCACCTACTTGGGTATAGGGATAATCTCCAGAATACCAAGATAATCCATGATAGTTGAACTTTTGCCATAGATTTTCTATTCTATACTTGTTAGTGAGCTTGCGCCAATAATAGACTGATTTGAAGAGACTCACGAGCGGTTCACTGTTGTCATCGTTGAGAGAAACAATCACCAACTCCTTCAGGATAAAGTCTTCGACGGGCTGCTTGAAGCCTTGCACCATCAAGTACTCCATCTCGAAGAGGAATGATTTTTTCTTACTCAAGACTCCTCTTTATATTACTCTTCAGAACTCCCACCACAAATATTTCTAGCATTACCCAACCATCACTACCTATAGCACTACCTTCTCTCTCTTACCAAGTTTAGAAAAGTTTCTTCACATCACCGATTACAGGATTGTACTGAACAACGCGATCGTGCAAGATTAAGCAGTAAGCAGATGTTCCAGCTGGACAATGATATCTTCATTCAATTTCCAAACGGACATCCATTGACGTGCTTTTCAAAGACTCATTTTGCTTTGAACAATCGATCACGATCAGCGGTATACAGTCGATAAAGTGTTGCTTTTTCAGTATAGGCTCGACATCTTTATCGTAATATGCGTTCTGAAAGTTAGCATATATGACGTACAATATAGCATACTGATTGCAAGCGATGTCTAAATTTAGCTTTCCGTATGGGTAGTACTGAGAATTGAGAAAGAGTTTCACGTTGCTTATGTTGCAGTGATCGAAAAGACTAGAACTGACAGCTCTCTGACTCTTTCGATTCGATTGAAACCCTAAGATAAAGAAACGTGGTTAACTGTCCAAACGTGTTTTAATGTGGCAGAAAGTAGTGGATACTCATACAAATCCCAAATACGGAAACTCATTTCAATGGATCTATTCTGATGTATGTAATTCAGCTGACTGATCTTGTGAGTATTGGATAACACTACATAGGACATCAACCACTTGATTCTCTTCAGCTCAATCTTCAACTCTTCGTAAACAGCAGCTCCGGTTGCTTGCGTTGACGCCTGAATAACTGCATTCAGATCGCTTCTCGATCTAGTGAGTATGAGTTCATGCTTAACATTGACTACTATCTTACGATAGTCTTCAGCAAAGTTGAGGTCATACTCAGAGGTATTGTTACATCAAAGTAGCCGGCAGCATTTTGCAGTTGTTGAGTCTCTTCAACGTCTAGCTATCCAGCATTTTGAATGATCAAACTCTGACTGGGATTGTGTGAAACCCAACCTTTCATGAGACTGGTTAAACCGACATTTTTGCATTTATCGATCTCTATAGCATTAATCTCATATCTGATTTCCTCAAACACATGATAAATGGCGTTGTTGACTAAGCTTGTATTCTGCACAACAGTACCATCGGCTTTGACTAATCTACCGAATACATGAAATGAACTTCGTGATGGTAAGAGACACAAATCTTGATGTTTAATAGAGATGCGAATTTCATCGCTGTTATTGAAGGTCGAAACCGTGTAAGGCTGATGAGCGCATATCTCACAATGTTCTACAGACTCATCATATGTCACAGGTGACTGAATGTTTAGAATCTCTTCCATTTTTCTGTAAACGGCAGAAGAAAATGCATGTTAATATCCACCAAGGGCGTTGATTTTTAAGCCTAGGATTTTTAGAAACTGAATGTTTTGTCGTGTTAACGTTTTGGATGCCCATTGACGACTGATGACTATTCGACATCTTGGTTTGCTTTTATACCCTCTTCCGTAAACAACTCCCATCACCCTTGTTTCACTCTTGAATTTTTAAAATAATCTAAGCATTTGCCTATTATCCATCCTAATCGAGTTTGTTGTAAATAAAGATCATGATTATTACAAGATAAATTTATAGCACCTTTTGAAAATAATGATAAAGTTGTCCCTGCACCAATAAGCATATCAATAGAAGCCGGTTTATGAAAATTAGGATCAACTAATTGAATGTAACGAGGAATATTCAGATGTTTTCTTGATATTGTTCGATTTGGAATCAAGTCTGCAATGCTAGGTACTATTAGAAAATTAAACGTTCTTTGAAAATCATTATATAGCGTATCAACATTTAATTTTGGTAGTCGCAACCTTTTTATTAAATCTGTTGTGGCTAAATTAGCAGTGGCACACGCGTCAAGTGAAACTCTAGCTTTAATTTTATCATTATTAATATCAAATGTTTGAACCAATGCACTTGTCATTAATTGAAATGACGAAATGGACGTTAAAGAGGTTAAACAATTTTGTGAAATTTTTCTAATTATAACGCTTCATATTATTCTTTCTCCTTTTTATCATCTTTAATGTCATTGATTTTTGTGATATACAATAAAGTATTGTGTCGTTTACCACATTTTCTACAGTTACCGAACTTACAATATTTCACCGAATGATTACGAAAGAAATTATTACATATAGAAGCCCCTTTTACGATTTTAATGCGTTCATTAACTGATCACTTAAGAAACTTATCACATTTATATAATGGATGTGCACTAGACCAAACAGTATATTTTATTGAAGTGCTAGTTGTAAATGCTTGATGTTTAGTTTCAAATTTTCGATTTTTAATACGAGGACTTCTATCGAATAACTCAGCAGAAATAGTCTGATCATATTTACATTTAGATAACCGTGCAGCCGTTCTGTAAAGAAAATTAGTTAGATCCCCGAATTTTGGAAATTCTCCTTTTTTAAAACTTTCTTCCCATTTTTCTAATGTAAATTTATGAAGTTTATTTTCAATAATTGTTATTACTATTTGTGGATTATCTTCAATGCCTAAAGTAACTAGAGATTGTATATGCTGTTGGGATTCATCTGCGAGTGTTATTAAACCTTTGTACGATTCCTTATCTTGGATAGGTAAATGTAATAACAAGTTCATATGTCGTGATATTAATACCCGTTCGTCTTTATAAGATTTTTGCAAAAAATTCCTTGCGCGTTTTAATTTTCTTCCGTAATAGAGACGACTTTAACTTTACGAAACGCTTCATCCTTTAGAACCGATTTTAAATATTGCAATTTTTCGACGTTTGTTATATCAACACGATTATGTATCATAGTCGTAAAAGAATCTTTGAAGGAAAGCCATTGTTCAATTTTTCCACTGGAAGTCGGTAATGTGCCTTGTGGTAATTTTAACTTTCTACGGACGACAGACGTGATAGAATCATTTGCATTTTCACAACCAATCATTGAACTACGAGAAGTAGTAGAGTTTTCGTATGTATTAGATGGCGGAAAGGCAGAATTCATAAATTCCTGAGCTTTAGCAAGTATTTGAAAATATAAATTTGGAATGAGTCTTTTTTTCTGATGCATGATCAACCTCAGTATCAGTCAATTGAATTTCATCATTCAAATCATCTAAATTAGAAAAATTTGAAATTATTGTTAGATAACACAATTGTAATTCAGTGACATGAGCTGTATTATTAACATAAATGTCTAAAAAGTCTATAAATAAATCTATATGTTCTCTAATTGTTTCGCGTTTACTTAAAAGCAAAGACAATCTATCGACATTTTCCGTTTTGTACTATTATAAAAAACCTTTGGACACTTCTTATGATTTAACGATTCAAAGATTAAGCATACCTTAGTTTTTCATGATGTTGCAAAACGCTGTTGTATCGTTTGTGATGTTCCAGTGAAAGTTTTGATAATAAGTCAAATAATTTTAATTAATGTTCATTAATTACAATCCTTGATTTTCAGCACTCCCTTATTGATATAAAAGAATCTATAGCACTTACAGTCTGCAATAATAGTTTATAACACTTATAGCCTGAAATAATAGTTTATAAAATTTGGCACTACACTACAATTAAATTGAAACACTTCACTGAAACTATTTATAATTTGAATTAAATGGCAAATAATTTGCACATAATTATTAGATATCATTTGATAGCCTTAGATATATTATGAATTAGATGTGTAATTGTATTTTATTAGTATGTTTAAATATGCGTGAGAGATAAAAGAAGATGAATAAAAAAATAATAAAAACGAGATAAAATTAAAAGGTATTTAGAAATAAGTTAAAGGCTGGTAGTATGTTATTAAGCCGATGAATTATATGTATTTGTATAATCTAACTTAATCACTTTTTTGATAGTATACAATTATAATTTGATACACTGAATCTATTATAAAAGTATGTGATTATTGAGCCTGATACATTGAATCTATTATAAAAGTATGTGATTATTGAGCCTGATACACAGAATCAGTTATAAAATGATTTAATTGTTTAGTCTGATACACTGAATCAGACGTAAATGCTTGTATGGTACACTGAACCACTTGTGTATATTCACTTTATTAGAAATAATAATAATTTGTCGAATCACTTGAACTTGTTTACTTGACTTGACGTAGTAAACTTAGATGTTGAATTTCATTCTCTAGTACACCGATTCAGGTGTATATTTCACAGCATGGCTTGATGATGAAATCAGTTGTATTGAATCACTCTCCGAAGTATGTAAAATTAGTAATAAATTTCATTGTTTTTATTTTGACTAAAATAACTTGCACCCTTGAAGATTTTGAATTATTTTATAATCGGCTGGAGAAGAACCATGTTTGTTCTGCACTATTTTAAAAGTGCAAGTATATTACATATATTGTATAGAGAGATGTGTTTCAGTCGAGCAATCTTGCTGAACTGGCTTCATTTTAGATTTTCTATATGTGCTAGAATTCGAATAGCGGACTTAGAGTAGGGATAAAATAAACATGCGTAAGAAAGGTTCCAATGTTACATGAGACCTTAAGCGATAAGAGGCGAGAGACCAAAATACAAACTGACTCTTTATGAGTATTCGAAGAAGTCGCAAAACTATCGACATACAAATATATTATTATAAGCATTGAATATAAAAGTTTATAAATACATTAATTTCTATAATTATTGAATGATTAATAACATTATAGTAATAATGAGAATAAGAATAAAATACATTGATTGTATCTAAATATAACAAAATCTGCTTAGAATAAACAGAAGGGTTGGTTGAATTACTCTTCAAAAAAGTTCCTAATGAAAATATTACCAGTTCTGCAGATATTACAAACTATCATAGTATAGTCAAAGCTATGAGTGCTCATAAAAAACGTTACAGTACAGATGAGTCGTTCGTATTTTCAAGAATAATAAATTCAATAAGTTTATTGCTCCTATTTTGCAGTTTACTAATCAAGATGGTTATTGTTTTGAGAAGAAACAATCTATGACTGACTCCATTCCCCAGTTCAAGAGTAGGAATGGTTTTAAACATAGTAATACATCTTCTACAGCATTGTCAAACGATACATCTGATATACAGAAGGATGATCAAAATCCTGATATGATCAAGGTGAAAAAACGTAAGCTACAGAATGAACCCTCACCTATCAAGTCAAGAATGAAGAGAGATCGAAAATACGAATTGGTGATTGGGATGATCCTAGAGTCTCAGCCGATCGTCTCCGAGTAATTATGGCTAATAATCCATGTGGGATTCATAATGACGAGATTGACTTTATAGTCAAGGAATTACGTGATTCAGGGTACATGTACTTGTTGATTTAAAAGACTTTCCACCATCTTCTCATATTTTCACCGGACCACTGCTGTTATCAGTCGGTAAGTCCAAATATGAATTTTCGCTTTAATGTGAAAACAAATTTTTTAATTTACCACCAATTTGCAGCGCCCTCTGTAGGTATCAATAATTTCAATTTATTCTGTATTATCAAATGGTCGGTAATGTGAAAATTTTTAATTTACAGATCTTCGTTGATTGATAATTCCACTGGTCGGTAAGGTAGATTGTTTGGTTACCATCGAGTTTCTTGACCATCGTAAGAAAAGTTTTGAGGTTAGGATTTCTCTTATGTAGCATCACACTCTTACACAAATAAACACGTATGCATATACTCACGTTCCCGCATAGAGAAAGACAGAGCCCCAGCGGCTGAGTAGTTTAGGGCTCAGACTTCCACGCTGGCGATCCAAGTTTAAATCTTGGTTAATACTTCACTTTTTTTTCGGAAGAAAATTTGCCAAGTGTATTCCCTGAGGGTCTCCTTTAAAAGAAATCATAAAGAGGAAGTCTATGGAGCAGTTATGCTAAGTGGACAACCTTACATGTAAGGCGATGGTCGGGGCCTTCACCCTTCCTCTTTAAAGGTAAGCATAAATAATCTACAATATTACAAATTATTGTTTCAGGTCTATACATATACGCTAGGTGATCGAGTGGAATTTTCCATTAACGAGATCTTCCCAACACTTCACTAGTCCTCGTCTCTACAACTTGTTCGACTGGATTCTCAAGAGTCTAGCCTCGCTTGCTCTCTCTCAGCGGAGGAGTTGGGGATCCGTGACGGCAGGAGTGGCCTGACGCTCTCTTAGCTGTGCAAGTCTAGTCAGGCCCGCGCACGTGTCAGCGCTCGCCGCAAGCTTGCAGCTCTATAACCTTACCGACGGCAGACAAAACAACTGCGGTTATCGGACGATGAGGTGGATTCACAGACACACACACACACACGCACGCACACACACACACACACACACACACACATACTCTCTCTCTCCTGTCTCTCTCGAGTAAAAAATCACTTGCGGGAAAGGCGCGCCGGGGCTTACTGCTCGGCCGCGAGGTGGCATTGCGGGGTCGCGCATGCAGGTTCGGACCCGCGGTGATGCTGCGGGCTCGCGCGTGTAGGTCCGGATATGCGGTGCGGGCTCGCGGCCGGGTCGAGGAAGGAGTAGGACTAGCGGCCGAGTAGTGTCCCCGAGGTCTGGTGACGCCCCCGCGGCTGGGTGGTGTCCCCGCGATCGGGTAGGGAAACCTACGGCCGGATGGAGGTGAGCCAGAATTTGCGACTGTAGGGGAGGTGAGCCAGAAACCTATGCGGACTATGATTCCGATGGGCCAGAACCCACTTAGCTTATCTACTCATATCATTTAAAAAATTATTAAAATGCATATTTTGGTAATAAAGTCATATTTAGCTTCAAACAATTTTAAATATATGGGCTTAAAAATTTTGAAAAAATTTGCGTCCAATTTACCCATATATATATATATTCTCGATTTTTCAGAAAATAACCTATATTTTTATATATCAATGGATAACTCTCTGGGAAATCGAAAACAAGAAAACTTTTTTTTTAATTCCATAAAAAATGTTCCTTTAAGTATGTAGAATGTTATGTCATTTTTTTCATATTTTTTAAGGCCTTATGTTTAAAGTTGTTCGGAACTAAATGTGACTATATTTCCATGTATATATTTATATATATGTATGATTCTCTGGGAAATCGAGAACAAAGATAAAACAAAATTTTATTTTGGCATAAGTGTTCCTTTTAGTATGTAAAATAGACGTTAATTTTTTCAGATTTTTTTTAAGCTTACATGCAAAGTCGTTTGAAGCTAAATAAGACTTTATTGTTAAAGTCTGCATTTTAATAATTTTTTTAACAATATTTCATGTTATTTTGATTCTCTTTATATAAATATTGCACTTCTGACATTTTGTGACTGTACTGAAAAAAGCTACCTTCATGATTTTTGGTGCAATTTTCAAGATTTTAAGTTTTAAAATGAGTTTAATTGACGGGCTAGATGTAATAAGGGGATTAGCGCTCGAAAAAGCGTAAAAGTATTGTCCAAGAAGAGAATTTTGAATTTATTCGGCACCTTTTTTTATTAAAACAAAATTTTATCTTCTTTTGTTTTCTAATTATTCAAGAAAACGCAAGTTTTAGCTTGAAATAAATTCAATACATTTTTGTCTTCAGTTCGTTGTAACTTCGCGTTGTTTTAATATTTTTTATTCAAACTTTAACATAATAATCTTCAACATATTCTCGTGTGTTAGAATAATTAAAAAAATTTAGGCATTTTGGAGACTTATAGTAAACTTTTTTAAATATTACTTTTAAAATCTGCCATTGATACAATGAATCACAAAAGTTGTATTACAAAATTTCGAATCATAAAAACTTTCAGCGAGAAAAATGTTCGTTATATGCCGAGGAAGTTTATTGGAAAGTTTCAAACCTTGATTGATAATGGTGAAAAAATATGAGCGATTTACTTCGGGTAGTTTCCGTTATGGAGATTTTTACATAATTTTAGTTAAAAGCTGATAACAAGACCTTTCATTTGAGTGGGGCAACATTTTTTAAGTTGTTTGGATAAAAAGTTATGTCCGTTATAATATCATGAAAATGCTCAGGTAGTAAATTGGGGATCACGTTGCAAGACCGTATTTTGCATTGTCCCAATTTACTACCTAAAATTTTTCGTAATATTAAAAAAGTATAACGTTTTATCCAAATAACTTCAGAAATGCTGCAACCACTCAAATTAAAGGTCTTGTTATCAGCTTTTAACTAAAATTATGTACAAGTTTCCATAACGTAAACCACCGGAAGTAAATTACATCAAACTATGACATAAACTTTTAAAATGCTAGAAAAATTGCACAATATTAAGACTGGAACAATTTCTATATTTAGATTTATTTACGTTTGCCAATTTTTATGTAGATTCTATTCGGATCAAATATTGAAAAAAAATTTGGATTTTATAATAGCATCGAAAATTAAAGTCTTCAAAGATGATCTTAAAGTAGACAGACAGTTTTTTGTTAAAATTGGACGCATATGGCGCATATCACTTAGAAAGAAATGTTTTTTGATAATGCGGATGTGGTTAATTTTCCATTTTAGTAATATGCTAAGTTACTAAAATTTGTATGCATTAATTTATAAAGTTTTAATCATTATCTTTCGAAATTTATTTAAAAAAGGACATAAATGCACTTAAAAAACTTTGAAATCGAGGTAGGAGCCTTTAAACCTGAACGTCCAGCGCCTGCCTTGCAGGAGAGTTATTTTTCACATTTGTCAACATTTGAAAGGGTTACAAGAAGGAAAATCGAAACATTGAAAATTTTGGACCACCCTAATGTGCGTGTATGTGTGTGATTATGTGTGTCTGCTTGCGTTTGTATGTGTATGTGTGCGTGTGTGTGCATCTGCGTATGAGTATATGTGTGTGTGTGTGTGTGTGTGTGTGTATACATGCATGTGCGTGCGTGTATGTGTGGGCTTACGTGCGTGTGTACATGAACGGGTGTGCGTGCATGTGTATGTGTGTCTGAGTATGTACTAGGTGTGTGTGCGCGTATGTGCGTGTTGTATGTGCATGTATGTGTGTGTAAATATGTGTGCTTACGCGTCTGTATGAATATGCGTGCGCTTGTGTGTGTGTGTGTGTGTGTGTGTGTGTGTGTGTGTGTGTATGTGTGTGTGTGTATGTGTGTGTGTGTGTGTGTGTGTGTGTGTGTGTGTGTGTGTGTGTGTGTGTGTGTGTGTGTGTGTGTGTAAGTGAGTGCATGTGCATGTATGTGTCTGTGTGTGTGCGCTTGTGTTTGTGCTTGCGTGCGTGTGTGCGCATGTGTATGTGTGTGCGCATGTGTATGTATGTGCGCGTGTGGCAGTTTCAGTGTGTGTCTGTATACGTGTATGTCTGTGCTTATCTGTGTGTGTATGCACGCGTGTGTGCGTTTGTCGGTGTGAATGCGTGTATGCGTGGCTGTGTGCGCGTGTTTAAGTGTATGTATGTATGCTTGTGTGTGAAGCTGCCAAGGGGGTCTAACAATTTTTTTTTATTGTTGGTAGATAGACGAAGTAATGATTTTTTGATACATAGAAATCAGAGTTCTGTAGAATTTTTTAAAAATAATTCTTTTTTGATATTTTATACTAGATCACACAGGGGACCTTAGGGTAAAAAACTCAAATAAGTTTGCATATTATAAAAATAGATCAAGAAGTGTTCAATTTTGTCAATAATACAAGTTCAGGTACCTCTACGGTACTTAAAAAGATGACCTGGGTCCTATTTCCATATTTCAAAATGGCGGCCTATTGCAATGTTTGTAATCCAACATTTTGTATTCACTGTCACGTTTGTCATCAACATATATTTTATGCATACAAAAGTAAAAAAAATTGTTTTAAAATTACCCATTAAAAAAAAGCGCGAAAATGGCCGATGCGACGGAGCGTTATTTTCGAAAACTCAAGTAAAAATGATTTTATCTATGGTTATATATAAAAATCATATATGATTATATATGACTATATATGATTATATATAGTTGTATACAGTTATGTATGGATTTTGATTATATACAATTGTATACGAATATATATAATAATATACAGTTATATATAAGCATATATAACTATATACAATTTGAAATTCATGAATCATGAAGATTTTATATATAATTATATATATATGTATATATAACTGTATATGATTGTATATTAATTTATATAACTATATATGTTTATATATAAACTGTTATATACAAGTACATATAATTACTACATACTATATACAATTATATATAACAAATTTTTTACGATTGCAGTCAGTTTGATGAACTGTACATATAATTACCGTTACGGACCCAGTTCCTGATCAGAACCCAATTCCTGATCATTTTCTTACATAAAATATTACTTTAAACTTTTTGCTGCAAAAACTTTTTTGAAGATTGCAGATATAACTATCTACTATTTAGATGTTCCTGTTCAAAGTCTAAAAAGTTTAATTGTAATTTGCTTTTATGGAAATAATAGATGATCAGGAATTGCTCTTAGCTGATCAGGAACTGGGTCCGTGACGGTATATACGATTATATATGTTCGTATACAGTTAAATATAAAAAATTTTACTTTTACGATGGGCTTTTATATGGTTATATACAATTATATATATGTATATATAAATACATATTGAATTTTTAAGTGTTTTTAAACTATTTTTTTAATTCATAAACGTTCGAAGTAGGAGTCCAGGTCGATATAGTGACCGATGATGAGGTTTAGGTAGTGTGCTCCGTAGGTTTAGGTGTCATAGATATTCGTATTGGTCGCAGAACCTACGAACAACCTGGACACCTTCTTCGACCAGTACGTATATATAGACATCAAAAACTACGGAACGCATTGCCGAGTCCTCGTCATCGGTTACCAGAACCACCTGGACACCGTCTCCGATCAGTAGTTATAGGATACCGGAACAAGGCAACTTTCAAGTAATTTATCCTCCAAAACTTATTCGACAATCGGAGTTTGGTTTAAAAAAATATTATGATATTCTTTGAAGTCTAAAGAACAACATATATTTTTTTTATAGTATTCTCCAATACTTAGAATTTGAAGAGAACCGCCTGAGATACAAATATCGCCGCTTCCCAATAAACACAGAATATCTATCAGGATATCTTAATTTTCGCTTATCAAAGATGTCTTTAAGAGATTTATTGAAAAGATCTTTTAGAGCTCTTCAAGAACTCTTTTAGAATTCATCTTGTAAAAGATACAATTTTTATTGATGCCTTAAAGTTGTCTATTAAAAATATATGTTTGATATCTTCAAAGCATAATGACGTCTCTAAAGTTCCCTCAATTTGATATATTTAAGATATATATTTGAAGATGTATTAAATATATATTAAAAAAACATATTTGAGATAAATTTAAAAAGACGACGCTATTATTTCCATCACGAAGGGGCGAAGCGTCTGATTATTAGTGTACGATAAGCTGCTGATGGGCTTATAGTACAAGTGTGTATTATCCTACATTATTATTATTTGTGTAATATTATTGTTTAAAGGCGTTGTTTTTGCAGATGACAAATAGTGCTTGTGAGTTTTTAATTTTCGATGCAAATTTTTAATTGCTAAAAATAGTTGAGGTTACCTATATATGTCCGAAAAAAGTTTCTAACCTCTCAAAGAATCAACAATGAATCGACTAATATAATGCTATTTTAGAAAGATGGCAGGCACTGTGGTTTAAAATAATTGAGCGAGTTTCAGAGTTGTAGATGTCTGAATATTGCCAATACTTCTGATGACGTTCCAAGTGAAATAACCTAAAAAATTAAAAACTTACGTAAAAGTTTAATGTATGCGATACAGTTAAATCTAGAACATGCATTAATTGTAAGAAAAGTATAATAAATGTAATTATATTATTTCACTTGAATTTTCATTTGCTATTATGATTTTATTTTATAATATAATATCCTAAAAATAACTTTAAACTGTGAATAATTTTTTTACTGTATATGGGTAAAAGTCAAAAAGTCGACCAAGTCGTGTCCCCGTTATTTTACACAAAATGAAAACGATATATCGGCCTAACTTAAAATCAGATATATTAGACATAACATGTAGAACATTACTGCAAAGTTTCAATATTATTAATTGATTTTATTTCTAATTAAAAATCAAAAACACCATGAAATGTCATGTGTGCCTCGTGTCCCCAACCAACTTTCTCTGATATTATTTTAAAATGTTATTACAAGACGATCTTTCAAGAGAAAAGTAGGTAGCAGGTTGCTTAAACTGATTTATACCACTCTAACATCAAAATCACAACTTTGATATGATTTTTCGGCACTCGTGGTATAAAATACGGTTCGAAACTAGTGCGTAAATAGATTATTTACCTCATGAAACCCGTGACATGAGGCAAATACTCTACTTTTGCACCCGTGGCATGTACTATTTCAGATATCAAATAGATTAAGTGTAATATCGTAATTTTCATGCTGCGAGTATTTACAAATGACTTAAAATCTGTCCCTTGATTTTGGCATCAGGTGTGTCCCGTTCTTTAAAATTAAATTTAGATATATAAAGATGTGAAAATTGATTATCAACTCAGATTATATTTGTTAATTTAACCATTTCTTTTCATTCCTTGGTGATTTTACAAGGTTTCATTGTCAATTTTTCAAGTAAAGTGGAATTATTAACTACGAAAATAAGTTTATCGTGTGAAACAATACAAGAATTGCTTCTTCCGAAATTTCATTTAAGTTTAAATTACGAGTAAGGAAGAAATTATTCTGAAAATTTTATTGCCCGCTTATCATGTATGTCCCGAAGTTTGATCTATACTATAGTGTACGCTCGCACCGCCACAGCAGTCTTGTCAACGCATTGTCGCCGCGCATAGAGGAGCAGTAAACAAACATAATGTTAACCTCTTAAACAGTCGTGATTTTGAGTTACAGATAGTGCGTAAAGATCAAGCTAGATTATTCTCATTTCTATTAAAATGTGCTCAAAAAAGCGATTTGGAATTCGCAAGATGGAAAACTAGCTCACTACACGCTCGCGTCTAGCTCTAGCAACCTAATATTCGCTTATCAGTTTATATTGCTTAATTCCGATAAATAAACCAACCAAACTGTAAATTGGAAACTCACACGCGGCTGCTACTCCGAAACAAATCCTTACGCATTCATTAATTATTCCAAATTGCCCAACAGGCGACCATTCGACCGGAATACAGCTCAGGCAGAAAAACCTATATTCTGACTCCATTGGAAAAATACTCAAACCTCAACAAAGACAGCGGGCACATTAACGACTCCAGGACCCTATATCACAACCACGCCACATCGTTTATTCAGCCGGAGGACGAAGTGCTACATCATCACCCGTCAGCGGACATTTTGGAGTCAGACACGAGGAAAGTCAAGTAAAATCCACTCAATAAATTCATGTACATATTTTGTGATAACAAAACAAGTTCCCATATTTACAGGTCTAAATTTTCGTTAAGTAAAATAGCGAATTGTATAATTGTTAGAATATACTCTTAGCCGTAAGTGTCTTAGTGTTAGATTTTTAAGGTTAGTGCCGAAAACCGTAATACTAATTAAAGCATTGTATTAGAAAAACAAGTAAAATAGGAACAATAAGGATAAAAGGGAAAAAAAATTAATTTAATTTACGAATCAATAAAACGATACACAAAAATAAAAACAAAACAAAATATTGGAAAAACTAACAAAAAAAAAAAGAAAAAAACAAGGCTTAAGATCTATAAGCTGCAAGTAAATTTCGGAGTCAAGTAATAACCACAATCATTGTCATACTGGCGCTTAAACTCAATAGAAATAACACAGGACTAAGCCGATAATTCAGTCAGCGCCCATTTCACCAAGGCCAAAATATGTATTATCCTATAATATAAAATCTAATAGAATAAAATAAATAAGAAATAAATATAAATATAACTAATTAAAATAATAAATCCCTTTCACCACAATATAACCTATTAAAACAAAATTTGAAAACTCTCCAGCACACAACTCATAGCCATCCTTTGCGATAAACCTGCTTAAAAAGATAATAAAAAAAAACAATTGTTCTTTCAATTTCAAAAATTTAAAACTTTTATTTGAAACGCTTTTAATAATTAAGTGATTAACAACATTAGGGATTACGTGCGCTCCAATTCAGTTATACTTAATACTCAAATTCGAATTGTGTTTAACCTGTTATTATTATCTTACAAACAATACACAAACAACTAACAGTGTGATCCCAAACAAACCGTGCCAATAGACAGCATATGTATATATGTAAATATTATTTATGGTTTAAGAAGGCACAACCTCATGCAATAAGACTGAACTATTTATACGTCCTATGTATGTCCAGTTATAATAAATAATCGCCACTATTCCACTGTGATTAAAGAATTATACACCAACATTAGTATTAAAAAATTAATGTAACTGTGTAAAGTATGTACAAAGAACAAACTTGAGGTCCACGCCTACTGCAACAATATTACAAATATTTTTTCTAAAGAAGATAAGAAATCAAAACTCACAAATTTATATCTCAAATAAAGGTTACTCATAAACCGGCGTTGAATAAACCCAACAAATAAATTCGAACAAATATAGAATAAGACAAGCCTACACGTAATACTCAAATCTAGTTATAAATATTAAACGCTCTAGTCTCCTGTGATTATAGAACGATATAATAAAAATAACAATAATTAGTGTACCCGTGTAAACTTTGCATAAATAATAGGCCAAAAGCTCTCACCAAACATAAAAATAGTATAAACGAACACACTGATAACATAAACAAATAATATTTATAAAATTATGTTAAATAAACCAACAATTAAATATAAATATACAAAGAGTGGGGCAAACCTTGTGGATAAACAATAATAAATAGTCCCTCCCAGCGAAAAAAAAAGTTTCTTTTCCTTTTTTTATTTATTGCACGCGCTGCAATAAAGTACCTAATATTGTCGGCTCAACCTATGGTAACACAACATCTAACACAAATCTACCATATTTTACTATACCATACTAGGCTAACATCTCCTAGCCCCGTCAACATCTTATCTACACGGGTCCTCCTAATATATATAAAAGCATGCATTTAAGAAATAACATCTATAAAATACCTCAAACCTCAGAAAGAAATGAGGCAAGCTCATTTAAGAATACCAGGCCAAATGATAGTACTGATCCCGAAACAGAGCAAGCTAGAATAGAGGAAGTGTTACATGAAGACAATTATGAAGCACAAAAGCAAACCCGATATACCGATGAATCTCAAGCCCCATCCATCGCTTATGCATACGATTCGCACAAGGAATATAACCTGGGCAATATTCATTTAACAGATATAGGAAAAAAATTTGTTGATAAAGGCATAGCTGTTCTAAACTTGAGTAAAGTAGGTATTAAGAAATTCTATTTGACATTTAACACTTATGAAGCTGCAAACTCTTTTGTTCATCAACAAGTTTACACGGTAGACCCAAATTGGAGAGCATTCATCCCGGACTAGGGTTTATTTAAAATAAGTCTGGTATTCGACATCAGCACAAATCTATCAAATGAAGATATCCTTAGAGGTCTTGATGAAGAAAGTAAAACAGTAATTTCTAAAATAGAAAGAATTGCCACAGCAATAAATACTGAGGATAATGTCCCTCCCATTACCACGGACACTCATAAAATAAAAATTTTTACCAGAACGGATCTTCCTAAATTCATAAACATCTACGGTATTTTTTATAGAGTAGACTTTTTTATACCAGCTGTCTTGAGATGTTACTCCTGCCAAAGATTCGGACATGGCACTAATATCTGTCAAAACAAACCAAGGTGTACCAACTGCGGCCAACATCATGATGACGATGGCTTTAACGAGACCAAGTGTGCAAACTGTCAGCTAGACCATCAAGCCTCTAGCAAAAAATGCATCTTTTTTGAATTCCATAAAGAAGTCAACCTCATCAGATTTAGTCTTAAAATTGGGAAACAACAAGCTATGTTCATTATTAGATTCAGATATAAAAATAAAATCAACAATTCAAGTAGACTCATTGAAGAGACCAATCCGTATTTTGATAAAAGAACTTCATTAGAAGAAGAATACACAAACCAGGATGATATTCTCCATTCACACAAAGAAATAAATTCAATCCCAAGTGAGAATAATAAACAGATTTATGATAAACATAACAATATTCAAAAAATTACAACCCTATCAGCAATAACCAACATGTAAACAACAACAAAAACAATAGCTTACCTAACCTATCGAACTCCTTCCTAGACAATACAATGATTAACCTCCAAAATGCAGTCCAAATCCCAACCTCTCTTGAGAACCCAAAAAATAAAAAAAAAGTAGGAGAATTCGATATCGAAGACTTTATAACCACGGAATCTACACGAGATGCTAATCTAGACCCTACAGAGACAGGAAACTTCACCGAATTTGAATCAATCAGAGGCACCACTGTTGCAACATAAACGGACAGAAGCTAACGTCCATCCAACCCCATTTTCGAAATTCCAACGCACGTTAAACGAAATCATCAGCTTTACTCCAGCGCAGGGAATAGCCAATACAATCACCATTCCCCTGTTTCAACAACCAGAAGCTTCGAACAACCAACCCAATCACCCCAACTCGAAAAACCTTAATTACCCTAATCTCAATAAAAGTAACAACCAAAGTAAATTTCTCAATACCCAAAACAAAAAAGAGTCTCCTACCTCAACAATAACAAGTAATAAAAGCTCCGTTAAGACAGCATACACTAATCACAGCAAATCACAAAAAAAGCACAAAAGAAACCTCTCAGGAAAATTGCTAGAACAGAATTTTTAGATTCTCTTAGATCTGTAAACCAAAACTAACACAGAAATACAAAAACACGTGTAAGAGGAAAATAAACAAATAAAAAATAAAAGAAACTTTTAAACTATAACACAACAATAACAACAAAACCGACAACTAATACAACATGTCACACCAAACTTAAATAGTATACTGGAATGCCAGGGGTTTAAAAAATAAATGGAAAGAACTCAACAATTATATCCTATCATGTGATGTCCTCTGTATTGGTGAGACCAAGATGACACATGATGAAGACACCCCTACCAATCCGGGGATTCAATCATATAAGATTGGATCGTCAGGATGGGCTCAGGGAGTCCGGTGGTGGCATTTTGTTCTATATCAAACAGAATCTACAATACTCAAGGGTTGAATCTTTATTCACGCCAAAAGGATTGGAATGCTTGAGTATTAAAATAACATATAAAAATTGTTATGTACATCTTGTCTTTACATACAACCCCCCAGAAAATATTACAACCTCTTCTGACTTCATCAAATTCCTAAACTCATGTAATAACCTCAAACTTACAGTCATCACTGGGGATATAAATGCTCAACATCACAGCTGGGGAAGTGACTTTGTAAACCAACTGGGAAGAAATCTAGATTTAGTATTGGAGCAATCAGACACATTCAACATGATAAATGATGGAACTGCCACGAGGCTCTGATCTAGAAACAGCTGTCCGGACCAACGATATCCTTGATAAAATAAAATGGGAGGTGGACACTCACCCGATGACCATTATCCCATCAAAATCACGATTTCCGCATTCGCGTTCCAAATGCAATCTGAAAAAACGAAGATACAGATCTCCAGGGTCGACTGGACCAAATTTGGTGAAAATATGGACCGTTACACAGACCAATTCATCAGCATTAATAGTAATAATATCATCGAAAGCTATGACCAATTTATTCAAGGTATATACAACTCTATTGAAATCTCTAAACCCCAATCTCTACCGTGTAACACACAGGACAAACAAAATAATAAACCTAACAATAAACACAAAACTCCTAAATCATGTATCTGGTGGACAGAAGAATGTGCTGAGACTGTCAAAGTCAGAAGGGAAAAATTATTGGAATGTAAAATTAACCCCAATGGCAACACACTTGATAACTATAAAGAAGCATGCAAAAACACTAACCGCATAATTAGTAAAACTAAATCTAATAAATTCAAGGACTTTTTGGCAACATTAAATCCATATGCTCCTCTCAATAGAAATTTCCAGTTCATCAAGAGGTATAAAAACCGGTACCTAGTAGTTGGAAAAAATTTAAAGTAGTCTTTATCCCTAAACCGACCAACAAAGGGTTTTGACCTATATCTCTTGCCTGTACTATTCTTAAAATAAACGAGAGAATTATTAACGACAGGTTGCAATGGTGGCTTGAAAGCAAAAAAAAATCCCTGAATTCTTCTACGGATTCCGAAGAAACAGATCATGTGCTAGCCTGCCTAAACCTTTTACATACAGATATCCATATTGTCAAACTTAAAAAAGAGGCCCTGGGCGAGGGATTTGCATGGATTTTTCAATGAGATAGAATTCGCTAATGGTAATACCAACAGGGGACTACCCCAAGGATCTATTCTTAGCCCGCTGCTATTCAACTATCATATATATACAAGGAAAAATCTCCCCATTAGTAAAATGTATCGCCTTTGCGGATGATATCCTACTGTATCTGGCCCATGTAAACATTAATTTCATTATTGACAACCTATAAGAAACCCTAGTAACATTGAATGAATGGTTTGTATCAATCGACTTAAAAATCTCTATAAGCAAATGTAACCTGGTAATCTTTGGAATCCCCAATATCAAAGAGGGAGACTATCAAATCTCTCTAAATAATCACACCCTGTTAAACAAAAAAATTCTTAAGTACCTGGGGGATTTTTTGGAATCATAACCCAACTAGAATGGGAGGTGCATATAAAACAATTAGTGAATAGGGTCGAATTGGGAATCACCCTGCTATCGTCAATAGGTAACTTTAACTGGGGAGTCTACCCTCAAACAATGATCCAATTTTACAAATCAATCATTAGACCAAAATTAGAATGGGGCAGATTCCTGCTCCACAACGCAAAAATGCACATTACAAAAAAGTTGGAGATTGTCCAAAACTCAGCACTTAGAAAAAGTCCAGGGTGTTTAATAACAACTCCAATCAACGTCTTATACCACCTGGCTGGTTTAACCACACTCAAACTCAGAAGGGATTTATTCACGATCAAAATGTTATGCAGAAAATTCTCATACTCTGGAAATGAGATTATTCCTAAGTAGGCCAGGAGGGTTACAGATTGGCATGGCTCTAACGTGACGTAACTTAGATAACTATTGGAATCGCTCGGAAATGGTATACCTATTGAACATATCGAGGTGCGCCAGCTTGAAAAGGTGTGCAATTTGCATAAACAACGAAAAAGTGAAAAAAATGCGAAAATCGCATTTTTTCCCGGAAACAATCGCATATAACTCGGTAAGTATGCATTTTAGAGAAAAAATGTATCCTTATAAATTTGTTCGTTATGAAATTTTCTACAAGATAGAGTTGGTCGGATATCCGTAGATTTGAAATGTTCGCTGCAAAATGCTCGACAGTGCAAAAAAAAATAGTTAAAAAACAAGGTAATTTTAAATTATTTATTTAACAATGAAAAAATAACCCAATCACGCCATAAATTTAGACAAAAGTACTTGACTGCAATACAAAACGAGAGCCGCAAGGCCGATTAAGATCGGACTGACAGTTTTTGCATAATGCATTTGTTAACCCTCCTGCGCAGAAGTTTATTTCCGTGTATATGGACTAGATCTAATGTAAGTCTGCAACAATATTTTCTGCAAATTCGTAACATTTTCTAAATAATAGCTATACTATTTAGCTTCAATTTGAGAGGTTGTAGATGTCCCAACAAAGTAAAGATTTAAATTTGTGATACAAAATGTATACAAAAATGACGTGCGGTTTGGACGAGTATACTCGGCTCTCTGCGCAGGGGGGGTTAAGTAACATACCTGGAAAAAAAGACCTTTTTTTTTATTTTGTACCAGGCTCAATATATATATATAATTGCTATCTCAACCATTTTTCAATTTTTAATACCTTTTTGAGCGGTTTTAAAAAGTTTGAAAATTTTGCCTTTTAAAGAAATAAGCCTGTGAAGCGGGATTTACGAGTCGGAAAAAACCGAAAAGTATAGAAAAATAGTACTCAGAAAGACGCTTCTTTTGAAAAAAAATCATCCAATTCGGTCCAGTAGATGTTGAGATATGAACTTCCAAAGTCGGGAAGGGTATGCGGCGTAACGGTTAATGATGTAACAATAAATGATATACCAATTGATAGGTTTTTCCGAGATGTTTTCGTATCTGCTTTCAAAAATTACATTGCACGTGTGCATCACGCACAAAAATTTGCATAAACATTGTGTAGTGCGCGCTCGGAGCCGAAATTCGGAGGGGTGGGGATAGGCTGCGAAACTTGAAATCGTCGCTTCAAAATCGGCGCGCTCGCTTCAGGATGATATACCTCGGCTTCTACTGCACCGATTTTGACGATTTTTTTTAATTGGGGTAGAAAAACGAGAGGATTTCAATTTTCATAGTTACATTTATCAATTTTAAAAAATAAACAATCGGTGGTCGACCTTCATAATCAGACATTTTTAAATGTTGCTAAAAATTAGTGCTAATCATAATATCCTTATTGGGCATATATTGTTCATTGTAAATTAGTATTGTATAGTATATGTTTTAAAAGTAGCTCTACGAAGAAAGCTTTTAATTTAGCTATGCTTCCGCCAACTGAATTAGCTGCAAAACAGCATACGTTTAGAGCATATTATCAAGTGCAACAATGGCTCGGTAATTCGTTGGACCCGACGCAATGGGGTTGGAGTGTTAGGGATAATAAATTACAACCAACATATACAACTGATTTACTAGTTCCTGACAATATATTACAAGACATCAGTTGTAAATGTACAAAGGGCTGCACAAAATCTTGTAGTTGTGTAAAACACGGATTAAAAGGTTCCGATTATTGCGCAGGATGCCACGTTCAAACTTGTAAAAATTGCGAAGAAAATGTATTAGACAGTAATATAGATGTAGAAGATAGTAGCGAACTTGATATTGATGGCGACAATGATGTACAATTCCATATAAATACAGACATATTAACAGCTAACCAATGCGTTTCCGACAACGAAGACAGCAACGACGAAATTCCGTGTAAAAAAAAAGTATGCCAATTAATGTAATAAATGAACTTGTATTATAAATAAATTCTGTAAATTATGTAAATTTAATAAAATTGTCAATATTTTACGATTATTTATACCTTATCTTCTGTTATTCAATGTACTATATGCATTAAATAACGATTAAATTAATTTATAACATTATTACGCATTAATTCTTCAATTTAATACTAATTTACAATGAACAATAGATGCCTAATAAGGATATTACGCCGCATACCCTTCCCGACTTTGGACGTTAATATCTCAACATCTACTGGACCGAATTGGATAATTTTTTTTTTTTAAAGAAACGTCTTTCCGAGTACTATTTTCCTATACTTTCCTGTTTTTTCCCATTCGTAAATCCCGCTTCGCAGGCTTTTTTGTTTAAAAGCCAAAATTTTCAAACTTTTTAAATCACTCAAAAAGTTATTAAAAAGTGAAAAATGGTTAAGATAGCAATTGTATATGATAGTTTAAGGGTCCAAGAAGGTGTAAAAGCGCGGGCGCAAAAAAATATTCATAACTTTGAGCCTGACACAAAATTAAAAAAAAGGTCTTTTTTCCAGGTAGGTTACTGAACAATTGCATTATGCAAAAACTGTCAGTCCGATCTTAATCGGCCTTGTGGCTCTCGTTTTGTATTGCAGTCAAGTACTTTTGTCTAAATTTATGGCGTAATTGGGTTACTTTTTCATTGTTAAATAAATAATTTAAAATTACCTTGTTTTTTACCTACTTTTTTTGCACTTTCGAGCATTTTGCAGCGAACATTTCAAATCTACGGATATCGGACCAACCCTATCTTGTAGAAAATTTCACAACGAACAAATTTATAAGTATACATTTTTTCTCTAAAATGCATACTTACCGAGTTATATGCGATTATTTCAGGGAAAAAATGCGATTTCCGCATTTTTTTTCACTTTTTCTTTGTTTGTGCAAATAGCACACCTTTTCAAGCAGGCGCACCTCGATATTTTCAATAGGTATACCATTCCCAAACGATTCCAA
This sequence comes from Gastracanthus pulcherrimus, assembly GCA_949152435.1. Taxonomy (NCBI): domain Eukaryota; kingdom Metazoa; phylum Arthropoda; class Insecta; order Hymenoptera; family Pteromalidae; genus Gastracanthus; species Gastracanthus pulcherrimus. The sequence continues at coordinate 52,993,297 of OX424573.1, forward strand.
TAGTTATCTAAGTTACGTCACGTTAGAGCCATATTTGAAAGATTTCGTCGTAATTCTCCTGGCCTAAAGATAATCCTGATCAGAAAACATTATGACCACCGTGTAGACAAAATAAACAACTACAAATACCCCCTGTCCTACAACTTATGTAATAAATACCAGCATTTATTTACGCAAATGCATTACTATGACAATCTACCCACTTATTCTATACCATATCAATCCCTATTTATTGATGATAAAATAAATACCTCCTTCGGGAAAAACCTTCAACAACATTCTAGTAATATCCCCATAGATTTCTACAACTTCATTTTTAGCAATCTTAACGATTCAACATTCGTGTTCACAGATGGTTCAAAATCAGTAAATGAAGACTGTGGAGCCGGAGTATTCTTCGAAGGGACACATACATGGAATCTCAAGGTTAACAAATTTGCCAGCATATATAACTGTAAAGCCCTTGCAATCCTACAAACCCTTGCTTACTTCCTGAAAAAAAATCCTTGTAGCATCACTATATTCTGAGACTCCCTTAGTGTGCTCACTGCACTTAAAAACAACGGGTTAAACTCACAAATGCATTAAACAATTGCCCAAATCAGATACTACATCTTTGAATTATCAAAAAATAGTTTTTCCATTACAATATATTGGATTTCCAGTCACAAAGGGATTTTGGGAAATGAAAAAGCAGACGTCGCAGCCAAACAGGCAACGAGTAAAACCAATATTGATATAGATAAGGTTTGGTACACAAATGTTTTCCATATTTAAAAAAAAACTATAATTCTGATATGAATACATTTATATTTGAGTCCGGACACAGGAACAAAGGTAGAGTCTATGTAAATAACAATAAACCCTTCTCTCTTAACCCCTGATTTGCCAGAGTAAAACACTCGCATAAAAGAATTTGTATGCTAAACAGATTAAAGTCAAATCATACTAGAAGTAAATATCATTTGTTTAATAAAAACATCATCAGAAATGAGATATGTGATTGCGGCGAAGATGTTCACGACGTGGACCATTTGGTCTGGAACTGCGTTCTTTCTCAAAAATTTAGACCTACGCTATTCAGAAATTTACAAAAATTTAATATTCCAAAATATTAAAACATATCTGAAATATGTAACCAACACCACTACAATATTGGTTTTGCTATTGTAGCCTTTTTTTGTCAAAGACAAATAGAAATCTAACAAACAACAATTAACATTAAAAAAAAACAATACTTTTTCTTTAACATTACTCACACAAAATTTATTTAAAAAAAAAAAAGAAGGAGAAAAACAATCCTTTTCTTTAACTTGTTTTGTTAATTATTTACAAATGTCAAACATGTACTTTCCTCACTACGCATACAGCTACTACAAAAGCCAACATATGTATACACACCGATCCTAAGGAATGATTTCCTCCATAGAAAACCGTACGTGTTAATGGCACGTACTTCACTCATCGTAGACTAGCACCAGGAGAATCAAGTACGAGCCTCGCTTTACATACCATCGGACGATACTATAGAGTGAACAAAATCTTCAGACAGAAGAGAGATCGTGCCTAGTGCAAGTAATGGTAATGGGTAGCATACGGGCTTCTGTCTTTAAAACGGAGAAAAAAAAAGAAAGTGATTTGATAGAAGAAAAAATACAAAAAGAACGAGAAAGTGATTAATTAATATATCAGTGAATAATTTGAGCGCAATCAATGAGATTTATTCTAATACTTAAAAAATCTTTTAATAGTTTAAAAATAGTTATTGATCTTGGCCAAGTACATTTTTCACATCTATATGGCCAATACTATTGTAGAAAAATACATTTTTATTAATATAGCATACTTTGTATTTCTTAAATTCCATACCTGAGAATGGTCGAATTTTTTACTTTTACCCATATGCAAACAATATTTAGTGTTTCTTACAGAAATATAAGAAAACATTGTATTTTATTTATTGTAGAGTAAAAAAATTATTAACAGTTTAAAGGTTATATTTTTCATAAAGAATAAGTATAACCTCAAAATGCATTTTATTACATCTTAAATCCATCTTTTTGTCCTCAGTTTCTTTTCAATTTTTCTATCTTAACCCATTTCTTCCCAAGCGGCCATTTTATAGTCGATTGATTTTTTGCTTAAAACCGCCATTTTGAAATTTTCCAACGGAAATTTAAAAATTCTGACTTTAGAATCGGAAAAAGAGGACAATTTTACTTTAGAAAAGTGCTATTGGTTATTATTATTTTTTTTTCGACAATTTTTTAGGCAAAAAACCAATCGACTATAAAATGGCCGCTTGAGAAGAAATGGGTTAAAGATACCCTTACGAGCTCCCCAGGATATATTTTGGATGTCAATTGCTCAGCTTTAAAGAATCTTTAAAGCCTCTTTAAAGCATATCTTAAAGACATCTTTTATATGCATGAAGATATTTTAAAGAGCTCATAAAGATGTCTTTGTGTTTACTGGGTTATTCTGGTAGTGTTCGATCTGCTTTTAATTCACGTGCTTGGCATTGACAATCTTCCAGTGCAAGATATTTTGGATAGAGAAAATTGGAAGTGTATAGAAACTTTTAAAAATCATTACTGCAAGGAGATAATAATAACAATAGAAATGTGTCAAGTTTACTTTGTAATAAATTTGAACCTATTTAAAGACTTTTATGACTATTACTATACTGACATTGTTGACTTATTTTAACTCGTTTTGTTTGTGTTCTAACATTAATTATTAAGTGGTATCTATATTTAATTTAATGGAATAATAATAAAGATAATTATATATATACTTCTATTTAATATTTTTTATATGCTTAGTATCACATAACATGGAGTACATATAATATCATCCATATAATCATTCAGTAGATAACAAACACGTCTCTCATAAGGATGTCGTGTATCGTCCGAAAGCATATAATATATCTATATGTGTTTTGAATTCCAACAAAACATTTATTATATGCGGAGCCGATACACGGCATCCAGGTAGGTAAGTATCTTACTAGATGAGAGCATATGAAGTTATACGCAGTCGCTACGCAATGATGATCTCCTGGATATAGGTATATTAAAAAAACAGTTAAATAAAGGTAGCAATTCGAAATACAGTAGCTACTTTCATAAGGATAACGTGTATCGGCTCCACATATAATAAGTGTTTTGTTGGAACTCAAAACACATATATTGGTTTCTCAAAGAGAAACCTTGTAATGGTGATTTTTTTGAAATCTGAGATTACGATGTATTTCGATGTTCTTGAGGTCGCTGAATCGAAATATATAGGTTTTAAAAAATTGCTGTCTGTATGTTTGTATGTACGTATGTGGTCAAATTTTGTGGTCACCATAACTTTTGAAGGTCATCGTATTTCGGGCTGAAATTTTACAGGTATATCAGATGATCCAACATAGAACTGATTAAATTTAGAAGCTAAATTGTCGAAACTTATTGCTTATTTAAAAAAACTTGAGTTTGAAAAAAATTTTAAATGAAAATTTTTGTTTTATGAGCTATAAGCTTGATGTGTCAAAAATATGTATATTTTCGTTAAATAGACATAATTTCCTTTCGTTTGGTGTATCTTAAAAATACTTTAATTTTTTTTTGTTAAAGAAATTAGGTGTTCAACTTTTAAAATTTTCAAAAATTGAAAAATTGTTTTAGTCGTTTTATACGCTATATATGTTAACTTAATGCAAACATTCATAAAGATGACTTAATTTCCTCTTAATTGATGTATGTTACATATACTTTAACGTTCTTTTTGTTAAAGAAATGCTATTTTAAATTTTGAGAATTTGTGAAAATTAAAGAAAAAATTTCTGTCATTTTATACACTTATAAATACTTATGTCAAAATTTTTCATACATTCGTAAAACTGACTAATTTTTTTTCGATTGGTGTATCTTACATATCGATGGCTGAGAGGAAGAAGCTATTAACTCAGCGCGCGTTCGAAAAACAGATTAACTCGGAGCGCGATTCAAGAGCATGTCAACTCAGATATCGCGTGGAAAAAAAAACGCGGGCGCACGTGAAGCAAGCGGTCGTGCCTCTATGTGCTCTCTCAGTGTTATTTTTTACTAGTGAAATCCGTGCCTCCGAGTGTCCGGTGTATCCGTTCTCTCTTTCGTATCTTCTTCCTTTTCATTTCTGTATCTTTTCTTTTCTTTACTCTACTTCTTAGCTTTAATAGTAGATCCTGCCCCCTCCGCCTAACCTCAAAGAGGCGACGGGAGACCCCCGGCCCTCTCTTTCGGCAATCACTCCTGCCACTTCGCTCATGTCAAACACTTTTGTTGCCTCTAACTCCTCTTTTAACTACGCTATGACCCACCAAACCCAGTCTTTTCAAGACTCTTCTCCTCTTTCTCCTAGCCCTCCTAACTCTTCTCCTTTAAACCCCGCCGCACACCCTCAATCCTACGTAAACTAGCTTGCTTCAGACAACGAGAAAGCTGTCTCTAAAGCTCTCCTTCCCTACGATCAGTAACAGCTCTCTGATTTTACACGGAAAAACCCTCGGGTATACTGTTGCGCTAACGGCAGTAGCGCAGCGCCTCCACAAGTTTTGTGCTTCAGCCGCGTCATTTTTGGGCGCACAGCAGCCCCAAATGTGTGGAGAGCCGCGGCCTTGCATGTGTGTCAACGATGTAGTGCTAAAAAAGGGAACGTAGTTGCGCTAATTAGGAAATTGATGAATTCTAACCTCAGAAAACTACGTTATCTTGTTATTTACCATTCTTAAGTATATATTAATGATTTTGTTATATTTATTTATGTTTGAAAGATCATGATTTATATTTGAAAAGTCAAAATAAAATAATATAAGTAATTATTGTAAAAACATAGTGCTCAAAATGGCAAATAATAGGTTATAATTTATTCTTTAATTTTGCATGTTATACTGTAACTATAAAAAGTATTATTTTCATCACAAGTTATTATTATTATATTATATTCTGCTTGTATTATGTTAGGTTATTTCCGAATCGGAAAACAGGACTTTAAAAATATGTTTGTATGTATGTATCTATATCTTTAACTATAAAAAGGTGAAATAAAATTACGTTTCTGCTGACGTGGTATATAGGCATAACTTTTTATTTTATCGATTAAATTTGTGTAACAAAATACATTGATTTTGAACTGTTTTACGTTCTTACTGTTTCTAGATACTAATTAAAAATTAATATAAAAATTATTTTGTGAAAAGAAAAAAAGATTGTAGGTTTGCAAACGACTTATGGTAGTTTCGTTTAAAAAATACAATGTTAAAAAATATTAACCACACAACTTTTTATTTAAATTGAAGGTTTAATCTACTAAAATTGATAAGTTTTATGTTGTTAAAATTAATATTAAATATTATCACAATCCGAGAAAAGATGCAATAGAGACATAACACGTGGGTTTGAATTCAAAATATAAAATATTTAAATAATTATTATCATTAATAATTAAATTACAGTAAATCGCACTTTGTTATAATCCTCCGAAATTCAATGTTGTTCAGCCCGTAATATTTACAATGCAGTCGATGACAGCCGATAATACGAGAAAGCGCGCCAACTTCTCTAGACGGCGTCGCGTTGTGCCCACGCGCGCGGTGTAGGTGCTGCTTCTAGTATTGGAAATGCCGCGTTATAATACCCTTCGTGCTGCGGCTGCCTCGCTGTGGGGCCGCTGCTCACCCGAAAACAGACGACAGAGCTCTCATCGCAGAGTCACGCGTCGCTTCTCCTGTTTTGTGGAGCATTAGCGCCAGTTGGTGCTGCGGCGTCCCGAAGGTTTTTCCGTGTACTGAAGTTACAGATCCCAACTACATGGACTACACTCTGGCCTCCCTGAAAAGGCCTAGAGACTTTGCCACTGCTGCCAACTCCTCTCCTGAAGAAACAATCCCTTCCAAGGATTTCACCCTTCTAAAAAAGGGTCATACGCCCTTCAACAACCTCCTGACCTTCAACTCATCTTTATCACCTTCTACATCGACAACTCTTTCCTCCGCTTCTCTCATCACGGTTGACACCAACACCGCCTCTGGCTCTCCGCCCACTAGCTGCAACGGCACCACCACCTCTACCGGAAAAGAGAGCAGTAACGTATCACAGCAACAACAACAGCAGAGCAACACCACCTCTCCAGCCAAGGTTCCCCTTTATTCTCCTCTTAATCACGGCCCCTTCTTAGTCTTCGCCGAACCAATCGATCCAAAACTGATTCAAGGCCATATGCACCTCACTACAGTCGGCAGACTAGTAGCTGCATCATATAAAGGTAACATCGCTTCCATCTCTGCCTCGGGCTCCCGTAAAATTTCAATTACCCTCAAAGACCGTCCAACAGCCAACCTTCTCCTCTAGAACCAATCCTTTTCTATACATAACCTTCGCTTTCAGCTCCTGCTCACCGCCTCAACAGACAGGTCATTACCAGAGACGTTTCCCTTGAGCTCTCTAATGAGGCCATACTGGAAGAGCTCTCTTCCGTATCCAACATCCACATCTCCAAAGCCGAAAGGCTCAATCGCCGGATCACCATCCCTAACTCCGCCTCTCAGCTTACTACTTCCAAAACTGTTCGCCTCACCTTCGATGGCCAACATCTTCCTGATTACGTCCACCTCTTTTATGTTAGAAATGTGCTTCAATTGCTTTAGGTATGGATACCTCAAAGACCAATGCAGGAGTAAATCTGTATGTGAAAGGTGCGGCAAACTCGCGCACCCTCTTGAAGAAACCTGTCTCTGTTCTGATACGCAGCCCATCTGCGTTAACTGCAATCTATACCATCTCCCCAAGGACAAGTCCTGCCCCGAATGGAAATTCCAGCATGCGCTGCGCACTCACGCAGCTTGTCATGACCTCTCTCTTGCTGAGGCCCTTCCTCACGTCATGCAGTCTACTCCTCCTCAATACAACTCTCGCTCTTACCACAACTTCAAACGATCTAGCCATCTTCCCTCTCTCATGTCTACTTCTCCTTTTAACCCCTTCAGCCCTTCCGCACCCCCATCTCATTCCCCAGGGCTGATGCTGCAGCCCCACAGGCTGCAAACTCCCCGAATACATTGACCCCAACTGTCAGTATCTCTGCCATGCCGACGACGTCACTCTCTATGTCTCCACCCCCAATCTCGATTCTTGCCTTTCTGTTCTCCAAAATAGTCTTAACAAGATCGTTAAATATTTTCACTCCCTAGATCTCCCCATTGCAATCGAGAAAAACCAGCTCATCGTTTTCACGCGCAAAACCACCGACACTTCCCATGCTTCCCTCACTTTCGGCGACAAAACCACCAAATCTTCACCCTAAGTTAAGCTGCTAGGCGTCATCTTTGACTCCAAGCTTACCTGGACTCCTCACCTAAACTATCTTCTCCGAAAATCCACTCCGTACATTAACCTTACTCGCTCCCTCTGTGGCACCTGGTGGGGCGGGCATCCGCAATTCCTCGTGCAGATTTACAAAGCCTTCGTCCTAGGTTCCCTAGACTACGGCTCCATAGTCCTCCCGCGTGATAAATCACTTCGCGATAAATTAGGGGTTGTGTAGCGCAGAGTCCTCAGAGCTTGCCTCGGCCTCCGTCGCTCCACCCCCAATCGTATAGTATATACAGAATCCTGTAAACTTCCCCTCTCTCTACGGCCCAAGAAACTAGCTTATAGATTCGTCCGTCGAGCCTTTGCTATTCAGAACAATCCTACATTAGAATCTCTAGCATTCCTTCTCACTATTCTCAATAATCGCAATATTCTTAACTTGCTTGAACTTCCCGTTCTCCGTGCATTTGCCCGCTTCAAAAGGTATCGTAATCTTATCCACTCCTCGGATGTTCTTCCATGTGTCACTTATTCCCTTGACTCCCTAATCTTTTCTCCCAGCGTCATACTCAACGAGGGCCGCACCATCAAACGCTCTCCCAATCTTGTCAAAGAGTTCAGACTCCCCTTTCAAACCCTTCTCTCCTCCTCTGTCACCTTCTACACAGACGGTTCCAAAACCAACATAGGCTCCTATGTTGGTTTAGCTATACGCTCCCTCAATCTCAATATCGATCTCCAATTTAGAATCTCCTTCCACGCTTCTATCGCCTCAGCTGAAGCTCTCGCCACCTAACTAGCTCTTGAGTACATCGAAAATCACAACATCCTCAACTGCACCATCTTTACCGACTCCCTAAGCACTTTTCAAGCTATTTCTAATCTTCGCGATTACATCTCCTCTCCCATCACTTGCATTTTCAAAATCAAAAAACTTCTCGAACATCTCTCCTTGTACAATCGTACCGTGCGCCTCGCCTGGATTCCTAGCCACCTACGAATTGCCGGCAACCAAAAGGCCGATCTTCTTGCGAAGCAAGTCTCCAACGCTGGCAGTACTCTCAACTTCCCCCTACCATATTCGGACTTCTTCCCCCTTAGTCAATCGGCTTTCCCAATCCGAATTTAACAATTACCTCAACCATTACCGCACCAGTACTGGCTGCTTTTACTTTTCACACTACCGTATTGACTCCCCAAAGCCTTGGTTTCACTCTCAGACCCTAGATCGCTCTTCCATTGCCATCTTCTGCAGCATGCGTAGCAATCACTACAGCCTAGCACTTAGCCTCTTTAATAAAAACCTGGCAGCCACCCCTCTCTGCCCCTGCGGCGAAGATGACAAGGATCATAATCACGTTTTCTGGGCCTGCCCACGCTTCATCCCTCAACGCTCTCGCCTTTTACGCTCCCTCGCTAAACTCAAACTTTCCCTCCCCTTCACTATTTCCTCCTTCCTACAAAAACCTCGCAATGATTTCATCGAAATTCTCCTTGGCTTTATATCTGACTGTGATCTTCACATCTAATCTCCGCTTGCTTGTTCTCTCCGCCCCTCCGGTCTGCTCTGCTTCCTGCTAACTCTTCTTAGTCCCTACTATTTCTGCCGTAGTAAGTTTCTCTCATAGGAAACTAGGGTTGTTTCCTAGCCTCTCCGTGCTGCCCTCCCCTCGGGCCCGGGTATCCCCCCGGACCCGAGGGGAGGGCCTCGGAGACGTTCCTTTTTCTTTATTCTGTTACAGGTTGCAGACTTCCTGGTTCTCGGAGAGTTTCACCTTTCAATTCTCCCGCATTTATTATACGGATGCGCAGCATGCTAACCAGCAGTTGATGGTCGTACAGACTTCTGGCGCCACTAACCACAAATAGAATAGATATCGCGTGAAGGACGGCTTCTTTAGCCAATTATTCCTCGTTTTACGTTGTGTTTTGTCAATTCTAAAAAAATATGAGAACGAATATTACTGCAAAAAATGCAAATTCATATTTCTTTAAAGTTGCCAATACGTAATGTAAAGCGAGGTATAATTGGCTAAAGAAGCCGAGGTTTACGCGATATCTGAGTTAACATACTCTTGGAGCGCGCTCCGAGTTAACCTCTTCTTCGAGCGCGTGCCGAGATAACAGCTTCTTCCGCTCAGCCGTCGATATACTCTAAATTTTTTTTGCTAATGAAATGCGATTTTAAATTTGTAAAAGTTGAAATTTTTTTTTATTTTATACTTTTGATCCGTTTTATATGAGGCGTTGAGTGCAAAAACAAATTAACCTTAGTTATTTAAATAATTTATATTTATAAATGAATGTTCTAACATGTGTAACTATATGCTTTAATAGTAGGACTAATAAACTTAACAAGAAAAGCCGATTGATTTTATTTATATATTAAGATACAACAATATATAAACTTTAAACACCTTTTTATCCTCAAAACTTAACCCGGGTTAAGTTTTTTTTTGCACCCAACGTCTCATATGTACATATAATGTCCAATTATTCACAAAGAAGATGTATAGTGGGCAGTGTCTTATCAATTTAATATAAAAACAATGCACCATTTTTATATAAGTTTACAACGTAAAATTGTTGCATATTCATAAAATAACTTTTTCAGAGTAAATATTCAATGAATAATTATGCATCTAATCTCTTTGAGAAAGCATTCTACTAAAGCAATTAGCAGCGGTATTCTTTTAATGAAATAAGGAAATATATATATTTTTTAAATAGTTCAAAGTATATAATTGAATCTTTTTAAAAAATGTTAAAGTCAAGCGCATGGTTTATAAGCAATTTAAATGTTTGAATCACTATGATCACTATTTGAGAATTTGTTCATATACCTACACAAAATACTCATAAATTAATTAACAGTCTTACCAATATAATCAAGGATATCTGATAATAATTTAGGTGGTGTATTTTTGTTCCAAGCAACGCTCCATAGAGCTTGAATCCACAAATTAGGATCCTGTCGTCCAAACTTATTACAAGTAGCTAAAACTTGCTCACTGTCTCCTTCACGTAAATGGTATTGCAATATTTCTTGATACCTAAAAAGTTATTAAACATAAGAAATTATGGTTTATTGCATATTATGTACAGTGAAGAAACTTTTGAGCCTACAACTTTCTTTCTTCGTACAGATAAAGTACTCCTCGTCTGAAATTATGTTGATGACACAATATTAATATTTGGTCTTTATCATAGCAAGCATTTGAATTTTGTAATAAGCGAACGACTTTTTGTTCGTACTGTAATTTTGCAATTTCATCTATTAAAGAAGACCAAACATGTAAATAATGTTCAACCAAAGTATTATATACCGGTGTACGCCATCTATTAGAAAAATTATTAATTATATTTTATTTTCAATTATATGTTATTAACAAAATAATTTAAATCATTAATTTAATTGAGTATTTTTATTTTATTTTTTTGACGTTATTGATGATTTTTATAGATAACTTAAGGAATTTCTATACTAAATAGAAATAACGCTCAGTTAATTAGGCATAGTGCGTTTCATGCACATAAGAATTGTACACATTTCAATGTTGGTCAAATATATCTATATATAATTTGACCAATGTCAAATTGTGTACAATTAAAATGTGCCCGATTAAGGTAAAAGTACCAGTAGTTGGCCACTGCCGAGAACTTGGCCACTGACAAGAAATATCTTAATATTTAAGCTTTTGGCATAGAATAAAACGTGAATTATCATCAAATATTGTTGTGTACATAATAAATTGTCAATACAAAAAGAACCCGAGGTTCAATAATTGATTTTAAGTTAAAAAATAAGATCTTAATTTTGCGATTTTCAGTCCGTGCGTGCATGCATGCTTTTCTTAAGTAGTGACTAAGAAAAGTTCGTTTACTAGTAAGGCGACAAAAATTTAATAAAACAGTTTTTTATGTATCTTAAGATTCCTACATTATTCTTATTATATTAGAAATACGTAAAAAATAAAAAATATAAGATTTATATATATTTTATATTAAAATTTTATGTGTTCATGTATTGGTACTCGACAAATACCTTGAAAATTCCCGTCCCAGTAGTTGGCCGGGTGGCCATCTACTGGGCAATCACGCAGATTACGCAACAAATCTCGGTCCTAGTTGTTGGCATATACTTGTTTGAGAATTTACTACATCACGGTTGTTTTTTCGACTAAGGGACTTTTTGAAGCAAACAAGTAATGTAAACATTTATTTTTTATAACAATACCTAAGTATAACTTATATTTTATATGTTTGGAGTCTTATTTGTTATCATAACTTTAATAATACTATTCGCATATCTAACCTCCAACCTAACCTAAATATGCACACTGAGAGACTTGCTATTTATCTCAACAAGCAGATATAATTTATAGTATTATTTATTTAAACAGAATATGTTAAAAGTTAACTTATTAGTCCGGTAATGGTAAATGCTATTTTTGTATTAAGGTATGAGTTAAGTTAAATAATATTATGTATTTTATAATAATTATTAAGAAATAATAATATGCTTTCGTAACAAAATTATTGTAAGATATTTATTTCCTCATTGTACCTCCCAAAATTAATCTGCGCAATATTAATTTGGTCTTACTTAAAGAAAAAATGTTTGGTTAAAGCAGTGGCCAACTACTGGTACCAGTATTTTGAGATACTAGGACATGCTTGTTTTGCTGGTCCAAGTATTGGTACATTATACCACTGAACATTTATGTCTATTTCCCTATCATTATTGATTAAAATGTCTCTTTTTTCAATTTAATTTGATAGAAAATTAAATTCCCTTCCAGATGAATGTATAACTTTTTATTGGCCGTATTAATTTTAGTGCTCTAATTTAAGAAATAAGTTCGGCTGCTACAAAGTGGCCAAGTATTGGTACATTTACCTTAATATGTGCATGAAAAGCACTATGCCATTAATTATAAAATTTTGTATGCAGGTTGACATATTAGGGTAGTCCAAAACTTTCAAAGTTTCGATTGTCCTTCTTGTAACTCTTTCAAAAGTTGACAAATGTGAAAAAAATAACTCTCCTGCAAGACAGGCGCTAGACGTTGAGATTTAAAGGTTCCTACCTCGATTTCAAAGTTTTTTAAGTGCATTTATGCACTTTTCTTAATAAATTTGGTAAAGAAAATGATTAAAATATTATAAATCAACGCAAAACAATTTTAGTAACTTACCATATCACTAAAATGGAAAGTCAACCACATCCGCGTCATAAAAAAAATTGTTTTTTTAAGTTTAGAGTCATAAGTGTCAAATTTTAACAACAAACACTATACTTATCGATAATTTTTCAAAACCCAAATTATTTTTTTCTTATTGTTTCGAATAGAATTTACATAAAAATTGGCAAAGATAAATATATCTAAATATAGAAACTGATCCAGTCTTGATATTGTTCAATTTTTCTAGCATTTTAAATGACTTATGTCATAGTTTAATGTAATTTACTTCAGGTAGTTTCCGTTATGGAGATTTGTACATAATTTTAGTTAAAAGCTGATAACAAAACCTTTAATTTGAGTGGTCGCAGCATTTCTGAAGTTATTTGGAGCAAAAGTTATGCTTTTTTAATAATATGAAAATTCTCAGGTGGTAAATTGGGAATCACGTTGTAGGACCGTAGCTTGCATTCTTCCAATTTACTACCTAAAATTTTTCGTAATATTAAAAAAAGCATAACTTTTGATCCAAATAACTTCAGAAACGCTGCAACCACTCAAATTAAAGGTCTTGTTATCAGCTTTTAACTAAAATTATGTACAAGTTTTCATAACGTAAACTACCGGAAGTAAATTACCTAAATTATCAAACTATGACATAAACTTTTAAAATGCTAGAAAAATTGCACTACATTGAGAAAGGAATAGTTTCTATATTTAGATATATTTACGTTTGCCAATTTTTATGTAGATTTTATTCAGAACAAAGAATCAAAGAAAATTTTGGGTTTTAAAAAATCATCGAAAATTAGAGTCTTGAAAAATGTTCAAAGTAGACAGTCAGTTTTTAGTTAAAATTTGACGCATATGGCTCTTCAACTAAAAAAATTTTTTTTTGATTTTGCTGACGTGGTTGACTTTCAATTTTAGTGATATGGTAAGTTGCTAAAAATTTTTTGTCTTGATTTATAAAGTTTTAATCATTTTTTTACCAAATTTATTAAGACAAGTGCATAAATGCACGTAAAAAACTTTAAAATCGAGGTAGGAACCTTTAAATCTCGACGTCCAGCGTCTGTCTTGCAGGAGAATTATTTTTTTCACTTTTGTCAACTTCTGAAAGGGTTACAAGAAGGAAAATCAAAACTTTGAAAGTTTGGACACCCTATTGGTATATGCTTCAAAAACACCCATATACATTTTCAGAAGGCTAGGATATCTAGAAGTCGAGAAATCAATGTTTACATATTACAAAGCATGTGACGCTGAGATGTTGTTAAAAAGTTTTGTTGTATAAGACAAATAGTTGATGAAGAATTATTGCATTTGAGAAATATCATTGGGTACCTTTTTATTGATAATTAGATTGAAAAGAATTGTTTCATTTAAATCTACAATTGTTATATGTTTATGTATGCAACCTCTATAATCAACTATACCTCGTGAATAAACAAGAAAGAAAAAATGCAATCATTTTGACTAGTGTAGTATGTATTGGGAGTTTAAATTTACCATGCGACATGCGACCTCTGACGGGTACCCACACGGCGGCCATTTTTCATACATATATATATATAGTTTCCCACGTTAAAATACAAAACATGGCGCAGATATGTGTACCTTTTCACTAGCGCCACCGCTGGCTCGGTGATAGTTTTCTTCCCCAATTAAAATTCCCTAAGCCAATTCACTAATCTGTTTAAATTTTGTAAATTGAACGAGATTTACAAGAGTTACAGCTAGCAAAAATTTCTTTATGATGTCACGATTTAATCAACTTCAAAGATGACTGCGATCTCTCTATTTATCTATCAGAATATGATATCAAAAAAATCATGAAATAACCCAATTGTAATTTTTTACTAACTTGCTATCAGTTTTGATTAAATGTTCCAAAAATTCAACAAGTCGTTCAGAATTATTCAAAAATAAATGTATAAAATCTTCAGGATTAGCTTTCTCAATAGTCTGTTCCTAGAATTCATAAATATTTAGTACTTCTATAAATAACGGAATTAAATACTTTTTTTAAATAATTCTACCTTATCTGGCAATGCCTTATCAGTTGGTGTATAATTTGTACAAAGTGTTTTTAAAAACTGTGTTGCTTCATTAGGAACATTTTCAATAAGAATGTTTCCATATTTTTTCATATTCATTTCTGCTTCTTCAAAATCTAAAGTAGCTATGTATTCCAAGGCTTTTTTATATTCAGTTTTATCTTCTATTTGGATACGCAGGTACCATTCATGTTTTTCATGTTTTTGCGCTAGTAATAAGGCATCTTCAGGAGAACCGTGCCGACAAACTTTTATAGCTATTTCAACATCAAAATCCACTTCGCGATCCTTTGTCTATAAAGTATTTAATTATACAGAAATAATATTTTCTTAAATATAAATATACTTGAATAATTATGGCATATTTTCTTATGTGTACAAATTCTAATAAGCTTAATTATTTAAATAAAAAATGTTTACCATGATAAATTCTTTTAATTTATCTGTGTGATTAAGTTTAGTATAACAATTTAGTAACAATGTTGTATGATCTTCTGTTGCTTGACCTTGTTTATGTAAAGCTTGGAGATATGTGGTTAAATAGTCTGTATGTTGTGAATCTAAAAATTTTCTAATAATATAAGATGGTTCAAGCTTTCCTATTGTCTTAATATACTGTTCTATTGCACCATTGTGATCACCTTTAGAATAAAGATGATCACCATACTGACGAAAAATATCTACAAGACCCTCAGCATCATAATGCTGATTTTTTGCTATTCTGTAAGAATTGATGAAGTTAAATCCAATACAAAAGTATTTTGTATAATATTTGTATTATATTACCTAATGGAAACATCATATAAATTTTTTTTAAAAAGTAATGCCAATTTTGATTGCAAATCTTTTTCATCTAAATGATATAATTTACAGTCTCCACTCAATATAAAGAAGCCTCCCCATTCTGATAAAACTGCTTGAACTGATAACATTGATGCAGAAAATACAATAAATTTGTTTTGAATATCAAGAACGGTAATCATGTGTTTATCAGCTCCTGGAGGTATTGGTTCTATAGTACTAAAATTTAAATATCAAATTTTAAATGAATACAGTATTATAATGATAATATCTATCACAACATCAATATTCGTACCTTGGTTTTGCAGAAACTGTTGTTGTTGTTCTGTGAACCATTCCTGTATCTTTAGCAATTATAACTAAGTAACTTCTAAACCATTCTAACATTATTTTTTGGCCTTCTACAGCATAACAGGGCCCTCTTCCATCTGGAGTGTAACAATAAATAGCCTAAAAATGTTTCCGATAAAAGATTTAAATTCAATAAATAATTTTATTCTTTATTATACTAACAAGCCTTACATCATTACGACCAATCATAAAATGACTATCTTGCTTAGATTCTGCAAGAATACTGCATCTCCTTGCACAACCCATATTATCCAAGGCAGATTTAAATTCTTTATCTTTTAATGTGATGTTGTATAAATAAACACTGTTAGTAGTTGCTACAAATAAATAAGTTTGTTTTCCAGTTGACTTTATTGCAAGTCCTGTTATGACCGCATTGCTATCTTTTAAAACTTTAATTTTGTTCTTCCTTTCTCTTGTTAAATCACCCCTACAAATGATGTTTCAATGAAAGTATAAGTTTTTACTAAAATCTACTTTTACATAGAAGTAAAATTCTTTAATTATAAATTACAAACAGCTCTTACTAAACGTCTGTCATCTGACACAGAAGACAAATAGGCAAAAGCAACAAATGTTATGGCAGTATATGATATGTTATGTTATGGTAATGATATGGTAAATCAGTATTCCCCAGTCGGAGGTTGCCAACGGTGCAAAAATGCACCCAGGCTTTCAAGCTTTTGAAAGAATATTGTTTATTATAGACACGTGAAGAGCATACTGCACTACTCTATAGTTCAGTCGCCCTTACGTTGCTTGGGTACCTTTGGGTTTGTTAAATAACCTTAAGTCCACCAATAGACCAACTATTACCGAATTGACTTTAAGGTGGGCAGTACAACTGACTTTAACCGATCCATGTAATATACTTTATTTGTCCGACAGATTATGACGGACGTTTAGTGAAGGTGATTCAAAATATCAACTAAGGTAAATACATGAGTAATCAACAATCTAGAGTCAATAGTCAACCACTTTTGTTTTTACATTATGAAGTTAATATTATTATATATTAAAGTTAATATATTTTATTAAAAAATTATCATTGATAAATAGAATTAGTTTTATTAAACACTTCCATATTTATATTTTAGATATTTCATTTTTCTTCAGATGTTTTTAATAACAAAAAATGTAAGCTTTGTTATTTATACCTGTATAGCATGATGGATCCATCTTCAAATCCAACAGCCATTAATGTTAAACTTGAGTGTACACACAGTGCACTGGCTGGTACTGCTTTATAGCTAGGTATAGCTCTACTGATACGAACACAAGTGGGATATCCTTGCTTATCTTGTTTAGCCAGATTCCATACCTTAATTGTTGGGTTACATCCAGGTTCATCTTCCTAAAATTAATTACAAAATTTTAAGAAATTGTTTAATTATGTAGAGTAGTGACCCTAGTAGTTGACCATCCACCAGTAGTCGGCCACTTTGATTATTTTCTTTTAAAGAATAAACCCATAGACAAAATATCATTAGGTTAATAGTTTTTTAATGATCTATGCCATTTAAACATTTAAGTCTGAAGTTAAAAACGTTCAAGAACCATAAAATAAAAATTGTTTTTCATATATCTTTATCGATATGTACTTACAGGTGGTCTACTAGATTTTTTTAAATTTTTGCCAAATTTTAGTAGTTGGCCAGGCCTGGTTGGTAACCCATGTCTAAAGCTACTTTTAATTGTAATGATCATTACAATTAATTAATACTTAATTTCATTCATTTAATATTTATTCAATCTTTTATAATTAAACTTAAGGGAATGCCAGATACCGACATTGTAGTTTTTTGTTTTATTCAATGAATAAATGAGATTTTGAAATTTGGGAACGTACGCACAATCTATTTATTACTAAGAATGTGGATATGTTCGTAAAATTTTAATAATGTAAAAATTAACTGTGTAAAACAAAAAATCAATAATATTCGTAACTGGGTAAAAGGTATAGAACTCCGACCTCTCCTTAAATCATAGAACTATTAAAAAGAATAAACAATGTTTTTAAAACGCAATGTATTGCCTTAAATTGTCCTAGTCTTGGTCGACTACTACCGATCCAGTGGCCAAGTATTAAATTCCAGTGGTCGACTACGAGCAATTGCGTCATATTTTATTAAAACACATATTATAATTATCCTGTAAATATTTGAAGCAAGAATAAACACTTTATCAAAAACTTGAATACATTTAAAGTGTAATAGAACCAGTAATTTTCCTTAGATGGCTGATTCTGGGATCACTACCCTACACTATGTAATAATTAAATACTTTACTCCTATTGTGAAGAGAAATGTGGAGTTCTGAACTTGATGAGCTGCAGTTAAGCTACTTTCATATGCTCTAAATGTAACTATTTCATACTGCCTATTAACCAGATGGACATTGCCTATATTATCCCCAAATACTAAGTGTCCATTACCACTTGTTCCTGCTGTCACACGAGCTTCCTGTAATTTAATAAGCAAATTACAAATTTTTATTTTTTATGATTTTTAGTAATGCAACTTACCCCAAGAGCTTCGGCGATTTTTCCGGAGTCTACATCTCTTTTAAGATCGAAAAAATTAAAGCGACGCCACTAAAAAGAAATAGTATTGAAATTAATTATCTATTGTGTATTTAATTTGTTCATTATTATAACTCCACTGTCAACTTTTTAGAGGTTAATGCGAACTAATCAGTCAAACAACAATATTTATAGAGATAATATACAACAAAACTCACTTCCAGAAAGGCCATCGTCGAAGTTCAAAGGTTCAGCGAAGCATTGAAAAAATTGCAATTTAGTTTTGATTTAAACATAGGATTTTATTTGTCACGACAATGATAAGTCTACCACCCACCAAGCGACACAGCTGCAATTTTTTTTTGACAGCTCTTTTTTCTTTTTTTGTAAGAACGAGAGGAATTCGTTCCGCGGCTAGACGACAAAGTACAAGCAACGAATATATAGACGTATATAGTGTTATATCCTACGACTGTTCTATACGAACAGACCAACTTTTGCACGTTAAAAAGAGCGCGAATCGATCTTGCGTTTAAAATAGCATAAATAAAATTATTATATAGTTAAATAAAAAGACCGTTGATTTACAAACCAAGAAAACAAAATAAACTCTATATTTGTAAACAATTCAGAGAAAACAAGTATCGCGAGACAAACCCGAATCAAATCCCCAGAAAACAAATCAAACACTATATTTGTAAACAATTCGGAGAAAACAAATATCGCGAGACGAACCCGAGTCAAGTCCTGAGAAAACAAAACAAACACTATTGAATTTTGGTCGAGATTTTCTAACATGCGAGAAAATCCCGATGTTTGATTTTATATGAAAAAAGGAAGAAAAGGGAGAGGGTAAAATAAACGACTCGAAATTTGAGCCACCAAAGGAAGAATTTATTAGGCTCTGAGAGGGGAAAGCCTTGCGGTATAAAACCTCTTTCGTTGTCGATATATAAGCTGCGAAGAAATTGAGGTATGGATCTTCGTATGTGTGTGTATGTGTGTATACATTTGCGTGCACGTGTGTATGACAAGGAGTGCGCACCTCCTGCGGATCTTTCGATCGCGATTTGTGCCGAGGGCCACACGAATTCACCTTGTGAATTGCGTCGGTAGTGGCAGGGCCACACGGATTGCGTCGATGGTGTTCAGAACATCTATTTTATGATCGACCGCGCGCTGCTATCCCGCTTACCGTGTACCTGACAAAACGTGACCCAGTGATTTTATTTCTCCTTAACCTAATAATAGAAAAACGAATACTACGATGCAAAACCGACAAGATGCTGAAGTTAATTAATACGACGGACGGACGAGAAAATCTTTGCACTTTATGTAGACAAAGCGAAAGATGATGCCGGACTCTTACACAAAAGCACGTAGTGGCTTGATTGCTCGAGAGCGACTAACTCGAATTCGCGCGTTCGCGCCTGTCCTTCGCGCTCTCGCGAACCCCCACCGCGCTCGCTTCTATCGGTCGCCGAAAACGTGGCTCGCTGTTTGCGTCGCTCGCATCGCGTCCGCGGGAAAAGGTGGCGCCACGTACCACTGACGTCTGCGACAGAACATACTCCCCCGTTGCGAGAGAATGGAGCAAGAGATTTGTTTGTGTTGAATGAGTATAAATGTTGTTTTGCATGTATGTCTTTAAATCGATGCTGGTAGGGGGCATATCTGCGTGATGTTGCGTTTGAGCTGGCCTCGCGATGTTTTCAGAGTTGCGACTCTGGATATCCCGTTGCCACCAGGATGTACCTCCACGATGACTCCCAGCAGCCACTGCGTGCAAGGTTGGTTTTTGTCGATGATGATGACGACCATCCCTGGACTTAACTCGCCGATTGAGTGATGCCATTTCTGGCGTCTTTGTAGCTCGTTTAAATATTCCAAGTGCCATCGTTTCTAGAAATCCTGGCGAGCCTTAGAGATGATCCTCCACACCAATAGACGATTAGCTGAAGCAGGTGTTAAATCAGTCTCGGGTAACATTGTAAGAGGACGACCTACTAAAATGTGCGCGGGTGTCAACGCGATTGGATCATTCGGATCAGTAGAGATAGAATAGAGGGGTCGAGAGTTTAGTATCGCTTCAATTTCGATGACTATCTCGAAATGAACAGCCTTCGTGATCATGCAAACGAAAACGCACCCGTATGATTTTAATGTAGTCCGATTGCGATGCTTCTTTTCTTTCGTTAAAATCGGCCCGAAATAATCAACTCCGACGTGTGAAAACGCAGCAGCCTCCGTAACGCGCGCGTGAGACAGATATCCCATACGATTATGCGGCAGCGCTGGTTTGTGTCTTATACAAGTGACATACTTGCGTACGATTTTACGTACTTCGTTTTTCCCATCCAACAACCAAAAACGCTGTCGCAAAGTGTAGAGAGTCGTTTGAAGCCCGGCGTGGTGATTTGACTCGTGTAACTCCCGAATTATGAGATCTGTGACGAGATGACGCTATGGTAGCAAAACCGGATGTTTTTGTGAAAAAGAGATATTCGCGCTCTTTAATCGACCGCCGACTCGAAGAATACCGTCTTCGTCCAAAAAGAGATTAAACGCGACGAGTCTCGATTCTCTGACCTCTCTGTTCTTAGAAAGCCTATCGATGCTGTCTGAAAATTGATTGCTCTGGATGATTTTAGGACTCGCTTTTCCGCTTCCGTTTTCTTCGGACGCTGATGCGTTTTTCCTGGAAATTATTAAAGGGACGCCAACGCAAACAAAACGCGACGCTGTAAAGTAACCTACGGTAAGAAGAGAATCGCAATAGATCTTCGTCGCTCACGGATTTTATGAGAAGACAAATTTCCCCCTATAAACCAGGTACATTGGATATCGAAGGCACGGCGCTCTCAGGCCAAATGTCCTCGGATTGCTGCAACCATTTGGTACCGTGAAACCAGGTTTCGTTTTTCAGAAATTCCGACGGAAGTTGGCCGCGAGACAACGCATCAGCCGGGTTGTGTTTCATAGAGACGTGACGCCATTCCACGTCCTCTCCTACGGATTGAATTTCACGAACTCGATTTGATTCAAACGTCTTTAAGGCCTGTGGTGATTTCTTCATCCAGTGCAAGATGATTGTAGAATCGCTCCAGAAATCATCGCGATTAAAGCGAAAATCAAAAGCGGGACGTGATTCTATAAATAATCGAGAAAGGGTCAAAGCTCCGCACAATTCCAATCAGGGAATTGTTTGTTGTTTCAACGGGGCCACTCGTGATTTCGCACACGCTAGCCGAACAGTGAAACCGTGATTTTGACCAATCAACCTGATATACACGCACGCTCCGTAACCTCTCTGGCTAGTATCGCAGAATCCGTCAATCTCTACACGCGACGATAATTTTACAAGGAGATGACGCTCGACCGATACGTTGCAAAGAAGTTGTAATTTCCGCGCGAATGTATCCCAAAGCATATGCAGTGATTGTACTGCGGATTCGTCCCAGGCCACTCGTGCTTTCCAGCACTCTTGCATAATCGTCTTTGCGTGTAAAATGACCGGTCCTAAGAGTCCCAACGGATCGAAGATTTTCGCGATTTCGGAGAGGATGATCCGTTTCGTAACCTTGTCCGGAATCTGAATCGGTTTAACTGAATAGACAAATTCGTCGCGTTTCAAAACCCAAGCGACACCGAGTGTTTTAAAAATTGAATCCTCCTCTGTTGTGTTCAAATTCAAGACCTTTTCATCAAGGTTATCAAGCGCGTGATCGTGATTTGATGCTCATTGTCGGATATGAAATCCACCCCGTTTAAGGAGCGCGATTGCGTTGTCGCGAATGCGCGAGATCTCTTGAAGAGAGTTGGCTCCCGTTGAAAGATCGCGTTTCAAAATCATGGCAGCTTGCGGACGAAGCGCCTCTTAGTCTTCCGCGAATTGGTGAATTGTACGGATTGCGAGATACGGAGCAGAAGATACGCCGAAAGTTACGGTATTCAACTCGAAAACTCTAAGGGCATCCCCTTGAATTTGTCGATACATCTTCTCGATGTCGGCCGTTAATACATATGTATGGGTGCGGAATCTAACCAGATGGGCGAACAACTTATCCTGAATTGTTGGTCCTACGAGCAAGACGTCGTTGAGGGATACGCCTTTATCTGACTTAGCAGACGCATCAAAGACCACACGAACCTTTGTGGTAGTGCTGCTGGATTTGATCACCGCGTGATGAGGGAGATAATACCCATCCGCTTGCTCGTTGCGGGCCAGAGTCATGTGTCCCAACTCGACATACTCCTGCATTATCCGGGAGTACTCTAACCTCAATTTAGGCTCTCTCGCAAACTTCCTTTCGAGGCTACGAAAACGTCGCAACGCCTGCGCTCGCGGTTCACCTAGAGCGACCTCGGTATCGCGAAACGGTAGGGGCACTATGTATCGCCCCTCTGGAGTACGCTCGGTATTATCTCGATAATGCGTGTCGCAAGCTAATTCTACGCTCGATTTGTCGGATACGCCTGCCGCGTCTTCTATAACCCAGAACTTCGCTAGTTGTGATACCAACTCGGATAAATAACATGAAGCCGCCGAAATTTTACCCTCTTTTGCACTGCCTACAACGACCCAACCGAGTTGAGTTTTTGTAGATATAGATCGCAATTGTCTCGAGAGATGTTAATCTGTCACATTGACAGTAACGACATAGTCGCGCCTGAACCTATGAGCATATCGACCGGTCTAGGAAGATGAAACTGTGGATCTGCTAATCGTAGGTTACGCGGGATAGGAGCCAAATCGCGAAGAAAGACTTCGTCGGGCGTGGCATCGGCGATTTTCGGAATAGTGAGGAACGTCAAGCGTTTGCCGATCTCGGAATACAGAGAACGAAAAGAAATGTCGACGCTGTTCTTGGAAACTGTCCGCATTTCGTTAATGGCGCCGACCAGAATTGAACAAGCACGCAAAGGTAAACAGAGTTTCCGTGCAAACTCAGTCGTAATAAAATGCGCCGTCGCGCATGTATTCAAAAGTACGCATGCTTCGACGAACAGCCCATCGACATCCCTCACTCGCACGACTGCGCTCATTAGCAGCTGAGATTGCAGTGATCGCGATGCTGTACCGAAAATCACTACGTCTAGTCAATCAGTATTTCTCGACGGGTTTGAAGTTCCTCCGGGCTTGTCAGAAGCACTCGTGTAGTAAGCCGATGCCGGCGATCGTGACGTGTGCAAGAGAGAGTGATGGAAGCGGTCACAGTGCTTGCATCTCGACGCCTTGCACTCACCGGGATGCTTACGTAAGCAATTCCGACAAAGTTTCCTTGCCTTGACCGCGTCCCATCTCTGTTGAGTGGTCATCTTCTCGAACACTGGGCAACGATAGACGGCATGACTACCCTGACATTGGAAACAAGAGATTGTAGACGTCGTTACTAAAGCGCGCGCGCCTGACTCCTCAACGTTCTCCTAACCTTCGAATCCTGAGCAACGCGATCTCCTTGACGTTTTCCTCTTCGCGTGATTTAGTAACAAAGAATCTACAAGTTGTCGTTTTATTTAAGAACTAAATAAATAACTATTCCGTATCCCTTAAAATAACAATAGGTTATGGGCCCAGGCGTTTTGAAAGAAATTGTACAACGGTGTGGTTAATTCGAGAAGTTTTTGGCAAACGGTCGGTCGAACCGCGAGGCACGTGGCAGCCATTGTGCGTGTGTTTTTTGAGGACGAAAATCGTAACGTGAGATTCGTGCGGTTTATCGAAAGTATAGCGTGCGCGGTCGAGACGGTTAATTAAAATGGCGAACGATGTTTCAGTGCGACATGTCGAGAAACTTGATGGAACGAATTTCATAACGTGGAAGTTCGAAATGTTATCGCTGTTCAGGTCAGCCCGAGTGCACGAGGTCGTGAATGGCACGGATGAATTGGCGGAGAACGCAACGCCGGCGGTGAGGAACACGTGGGAGGAAAAGGATGCGAGTGCGAAAGTTCTGATTTCGACGACTCTCGAGAGGTCGCAGAAGATTTCCTTAATTACCTGTGAAACCGCTAAACAAATGTGGGACGCGCTGTGTAGTCAATATGAGCAAAAGTCGGCCTCGAGCAAGTTGTTTCTGTTGAAAAAGTTTCAAGCGTATAAAATGGATCAGGGAGACACTATGGTACAGTATGTGTCAAAAATTAAGAATTTGGTGCTGCAACTGAAAAATGTCGGTAGAGAAATGTCCGATGAAATTGTTATGGCGACGATTCTTTCCGGATTGCCACGGAGTTACAGTGGTTTCCAATCATCGTGGGATAATGTCGACGAAGAAAATCAGATAATTGAAAGACTAACAGAAAGACTTGTGAACGAGGAATCAAAGAAAAAAACGATGAACACGAAACAAAAAGAAAAAAAGGACTTAAAGGACGTGAAATGCTTTAAGTGTCACGAAAAAGGACATTACGCGCGCGAATGTCTACAGAAGAAAAAGAGTAGTGGTGACAAAGACAAAGACGGAAGTAGTTCGCGTAATTATGTGCTTGTGGCCGCGGTAAAAGAGCAAGTAAGACGATTACTCGCGGTCGATAAAGCGGACGTCTGGCTTGGCGACAGTGGTGCCTCTCGACACATTTCACATAGGCGCGAGTGGTTTGAAACTCGTCGCACGGACGTTGGCGGTACGGTGGTGCTAGGCAACGACATTGAGTGCGATATAGAAGGAGAGGGAAGTATCAATATCGAAGCATTTGTCGACGGACGGTGGAGCCACATACAGCTCGAGCGTGTGTTATATGTTCCGGAGTTCAAGAAAAATCTGCTGTCCATGGGCGCCTGTGCAGAAAAAGGTTGCTATATCGGGATGGACCTTGAACAAGTGACGGTATCGCTAAAGGACGAAGTTGTGATGACCGGGATAAATCAAGGCAAAGCGATTTATCGGATGTTCGTTCGTGTGGTGACACCGAAAGAAACGGTGGAAGTTAACGCAACAACGGCTGATTTAAAAACGTGGCACGAGCGTTTAGGTCATGTCGGAGCGTGTGCTCTCGAGGACATGATGAAGAACAATCTTGTAACGGGTGTGAAGTTGAAGAATGCAAGAAAGTTTTTTGTGAGCCGTGCCAGCTCGGGAAGGCGCATCAAAAACCGTTTAAAGATAAGTCGAGTCCGCGAGAAATGAAGCCGGGAGAGTGCGTACATACCGACGTGTGCGGACCAATCCAGGTAAAGTCACAGGGAGGCGCGAGTTACTTCGTAACGTTCATTGACGAAGCCTCGAGTTTTGTGCTGTTTACTTTCTCAGGATAACGGGGGCGAATACAAAAATAAAAGGTTCGCAACGTATCTTGAGGAAAGAGGGATCAACATGGAAAATTCGGCGCCGCACACACCACAACAGAACGGGAAGGCCCAGAGGGCAAATCGCACGATCTTCGAAAGCGCCAGGACGATGATACGAGCGAAAGAACTTCCTAAGATATTGTGGGCTGAAGCGGTTAACACGGTTGTATATGTGCTTAATCGGACAACGCACTCGAGTAGAAAAGGAATAAAAACGGCATACGAAGAGTGGACTGGAAGGAAACCAGAGCTGGGCCACGCACGGGTTTTCGGGTCGACGGCGTATGCGCACATTCCCAAACAATTTCGGAGAAAGCTCGACGACAAAGCAAAGAAGTTGATACTGGTGGGATACCAGAACAAGTCTACGAATTATCATTTGTACGATTTAGCGAAGCGAACGATAGTTGTGTCTCGCGATGTCGTGTTTAACGAATCTGCAGCTGCTGAAAGTACGAACGAGAGTGACCCTGAAGACGAGGTGCCTGAAAAAGAACGAGAGCGAGATGTTGTCGAAGTTTTGGACGAGTCGAAAGGGGAAGCTGAACAAGATGATGCGGTACTACGTCAGCAGGGAGAGAGAAATGAAGGATATGACGAGCAGCACGAGGAAGAGCACGACGAGCATCGCAGGGAAGTAGATGAGCGAGGGCTTAGAGATCAGAGACTGATTCGGCGACCAAATAGGTATCTATACGAAATTGAATGTGCAGAATATCGAGCACCTGAAACGTTCCAGGAGGCGGTAACTGGTTCTGTACGAGAAAAATGGTCAGAGACCATTAATCAGGAACTACGAGCTCATGAAACTAACGGCACCTGGATGGTGGTTAGTAAGAAACCGGGGGACAAGCTGATAGACTCGAAATGGGTCTTCAAGGTCATACAGGGGTCAACAACGGGTGAGTGTCGTTACAAGGCACGTCTGTGCGCACGAGGTTTTCTTCAAAGACAAGGTATAGATTATAGCGAGACGTTCGCACCTGTGATTCGTTATGATTCGCTCCGAGTGTTCCTGGCAAAGACAACGCAGGAAGATTACGAGCTAGGTCAGTTCGATGTATGCACGACCTTCCTGTACGGTGAACTGGAGGAGGAGATTCTGATGAAAGTCCCTGAAGGTCTCGCGGTGGAACAAAATGACGTGTGTAAGCTAAACAAATCATTGTATGGTCTGAAACAGTCACCCAGGTGCTGGAACTTGAAGTTTAGCGAATTCTTAAGAAAATTTACACTGTATTTTTAAGGGGTGTGTCGACAGCGAGAATGTTTTTTAGCACTGTTTGTCGACGATGGCCTTGTGGCTTCAAAGTCGAGTCGAGTGTTGAATGTTGTGATTAAACATCTAAAAAGTGCGTTCAAAATAACGGTAGGAGACGCGTTGCGTTTTGTAGGCTTACAGATAGAGCGGAATCGTGTCGAGAAGACGATGTTTATCCATCAAAACGAGTACGCTGGTAAGATCTTAAAGAGATTTGGTATGTCGGATGCAAAGAAATTATCTGTGCCCGCTGATCCGAATGCTGTGTTGTATCCAGCAGAGGACGATAACGAGTGCGAGAATGTGCCATTGCGATGCCGACTTTGCTGGGGATTTAAAAACGCGTCGGTCGACCACCGGATACGCGTTAGTGTTTGCTAATGGAGTGATTTCTTGGTCTAGTCAGCGACAAAAACTAGTCACGTTGAGTACGACCGAATCCGAATATGTGGCTGCCACAGCAGCTGCTCGTAAGGCCGTTTGGCTACGGAGGTTGCTAAAAGAAGTCGGAGCTAACTGTGATAATTCTTATGTGATCTGGGTAGATAACTAAAGTGCCATAAAGCTTGCGAAGAACCCACAGTTCCACAAGCGCACAAAGCACATCGACGTGAAATTTCATTTTGTGCGTGAAAAAATAGCTAGCCGAGATATAGAGATAAAATATGTATCTACGAAAAACCAAAGAGCAGATATATTTACGAAAGCATTACCGAGAATGCAGTTTCATTTGCTGTGTGAAATGTTGTCAATAACGAGTGCTAAAACGGTGAGTGTGTTGAATAAATGAGAGTTTGTCACACTCGTATTTTCGCGCGCCTGCGAGTGCCAATAGTAGAGAGAGTCGAGAGTGCGAGTATGTGACGCAAGGAGCGCTAGTGTGCCTGAGCGGATGTCGAGTCGAGCTCTTGAGTTCCGTTATGTGTGTCTCAAGGCGAACACGCATTTTTGTAAGCAGTATTAATAAAAACTGAAACACGTTATTCTCATCCAAAGAATCCACAAGTTGTCGTTTTATTTAAGAACTAAATAAATAACTATTCCGTATCCCTGAAAATAACAATAGTTCGCTTCGCTCATGTCGTATATGGCGATTTTGCTCGCGTCGTCGCCGATAAGGTAGTTCTTCAAATACATGAACTTGACAAGATTGTTGATATCAGATCGTGACTCTACCATCATCTTGAAGGTGTTCTTGAAAGAAAGCCATTGTTCGATATCCCCGTCGAATTTTGGTAACTCTGTAACCAGAAGTTTGAGCTGACGCTGCTTCTCGATGAATCTCGAGTTTCCCATTGTAACATCAGGCGCTGCAACGCTTGCGTTTGAACGATCGGCCTTGTTTGCGGATTCGATTTTCGCGGCGACGTCGTAGAACGCGTTGTTGATTTCGTCGATTTGCCTGACGCCGTCCTCATCGACTTCCAAAAGCGCCAGCTCGTCGTGCATGTCTTCGTACGCGTGAAATAACGTACGGACGCGATCCAGACGTAAACATGCCTTAACGAGATCGTAGTCACCCTGCTCGACCAAGGTTATCAGCGTTTCAAGCTGTTTGCATAACGCATTCCGCTTTTGCGTGATGACTGCGATTCGATTCGCCATCGCTTCGCCTAACTTCGACCCGTGATGCTAACCGACAAAAAGAACTTATAATTTTACTACGCGCAAGAAATCGTAAGGATATCGCTTCTAAGAATCGAGCGGCGGCTCTAAGAATTGAGCGGCGGCGTTAAAAAATCGATCGGCAACGTGCCGCGATGCGCTAATCCCTGACGCGTGAACAAAGATAACTCTTTCGCAAACTGATTTCTTACACGCAAATCCTCAAAAAAACAGAAAACTTAGCTTTCGAGGTGGAGACGTTCCAGCGATGCACGTCGCAGCTGAGAGTAAGTCGTCCTGATATGTGGCGATGTTCTCGTCGACTCTTCGTCCTTGGACTGCAAGTTCGTCGGCGATGAAATCGGTGGGCTCTTGCCCGAGGGTCTTTTGTACACGAATATTAACCTCGAGATCCACACCTCACAGGAGGCACCATGAATTTTGGTCGAGATTTTCTAACACGCGAGAAAATCCCGTTGTTTGATTTTATATGAAAAAAAGTAAAAAAAAAGGGAGAGGGTAAAAAAACGACTCGAAATTTGAGCCACAAAAGGAAGAATTTATTAGGCTCTGAGAGGGGTAAGCCTTACGGCATAAAACCCATTTAGTTGTCGATATACAAGCTGCGAAGAAATTGAGATATGGATCTTCGTATGTGTGTGTATGTGTGTATGTATTTACGTGCACGTGTGTATGACAAGGAGTGCGCACCACTTGTGGATCTTTCGATCGCGATTTGTGGCGAGGGCCACACGAATTCACCTTGTGAATTGCGTCGGTAGTGGCAGGGCCAGACGGATCCGCACTAGTCATAGATCGCGTCGATGCTGTTCAGAACACCTATTTTATGATCGACCGCGCGCTGCTATCACGCTTACCGTGTACCGGACGAAACGCGACCCAATGATTTTATTTCACCTTAACCAAATAATAGAAAAACGAATACTACGATGCAAACCCGACAAGATGCTGAAGTTAATTAATGCGACTGACGGACGAGAAAATCTTTGCACTTTATGTAGACAAAGCAAAAGAAGATGCCGGGACTCTTTGACAAAAGCATGTAGTGGCTTGATTGCTCAAGAGCGACTAACTCGAATTCGCGCGTTCGCGCCTGTCCTTCGCGCTCTCACGAACCCCCACCGCGCTCGCTTCTATCGGTCGCCGAAAACGTGGCTCGCTGTTTGCGTCGCTCGCATCGCGTCTGTAGGAAAAGGTAGCGCCACGTACCACTGACGTCTGCGACGGAACAACTATATTTGTAAACAATTCAGAGAAAACAAATATCGCGAGATGAATACGAGTCAAATCCTGAGAAAACAAAACAAACACTATATTTATAAAAAAATTCAGAGATAACAAATATCGCGAGACGAACCCGAGTCAAATCCCGAAAAAATAATATCAACACTATGTTTATAAACAATTCAGAAAATCGAGCCAGCCAGATGACAGATTTGTTCCAGGAAATCCCCGGCAGAGACGAAGGACCGCCCGCCCCAACACTTTGAATTTGGGCATAATGAACAGGAAATTCCCTGAAGACCAAATTCCTGGGAACCACCTACAAACACGCCTCCTCTCAGATTCAGATATAAAAAGGGCACCGCACCTGGCCCGGGAGCTCAGTCCAACCCTGGATTTCTACACATTAACTTCACGGCAGTTATACTCTGATTTTTTATAATTCATTAATTAATTGTAAAACAGAAAATCTTCTAAGTTTATATTAAATTAAAGCTTTAAAATTATTCAAAGTCTATTTATTTCGTATTCCCACTGAAGGCGCACTTCAGTACCTTGTAGACAGAACGAACTTACTCGCTTTGATTCGATTAATATCTAATCGAAAGGTTGGATTTAACAATAGAAGAGTAGTTCATCAGAGCGAACGGGCACCCGACTTTGGGGTTAAAGTTTGAAGTGGTAGGCTGGAATTTAGGGGCAAAGTACAATAGAGTACCACCCGACCCGACCCGACCCGGGGTCGTTCCGTTCCGTTCCGTGCATATACCAAAACTGCAAGCGTGTTGACTATCTTTGAACGCTTGTAAGTAATGACGTAAGTATGCTCCAACCTCCAACAGAACATGCGTAGTGCAAAATCTGCTCCGTAAGTATTCAGCTCTGTAATTTTTTTGAAGTTGATTGCTCCAAAAGTTTGTTTAAAATAAAGTAAAGCATTATATTACACTGGAATTAAAACGACTAATGCACTTTTAAGACTAGGTTCCAAAATAATGCCCAAGAGTCCAAAATCGTTTAAATTTAAGAAAAACATTGTTCAGGTATGATTCTTTTTATGTTGCAGTGTTTAATTTTTTTCTGAATTAATTAATACAATCTTGTTATTTTATTTCTGTATAGTAATCCTACAAAAAATCAGCCACGATAATAGCTCAATCTAGAAGCCCTATCACTCAAATAAGCGTCACTAATCGTAGAATGACTGATGTCATTAACAAATCTGAAACTGCTATGGAACATGGAAAGCAGGTAGTAAAAATCTGTCATGTTATTATTAATTATTCAAGTTTGAGTCTTATATATGAAACACAAGATAAATACAATGAGCAGCATATGAACACGATAAATAAAATACAAAGATTGAAAGACAAGTTCGGTTTTAATTGGTGTAGTCGTTTAATCGAGGCTTGATTTGATTATGTAGGTTCTCTACATTAGATTGATATTCCTGGTAATAATTTTACATGTGTTTCTTTCAGTTGTTATTTAAAAACAGCAAGATCCGGATTGTACAGTTCAAAAGGAATCGGCTGGCCCAGTTAATTTTGGCTGCTAGGAGTTACGATTTTCATTTTTTATCTTATATTGACACATCGTAGCAGATCAGGGGATAGCGACGGTTTTCATTCATACTTGAAGGATTTCCTGAGAGAACAAAAAGTTAATATGTACTGTAAAAAGTCTTTTGTGATACACATGAAAATTATCCTTATAAATTAACATTTTAGGTGCACGCTCCTGAGTTTACAAACAGATTGGGTAATTTTGAACTAGAACTTCAGCATAGGACTGGACCAGGAGAAGAGGGTAAACCTCATATAGTGCGAGATGATCAACAGAATGATGTGCAAGAGTCAGAGACAGCCTATGGGAAGATTATTTTATGAATATTATGTGCTTCGATGAAATATTCTTAGATTGATCAGTAGCGGATACACGGCCAAATGAGTCAGTCTTTTAAAATGCACTTTAGCTGATTTTTAGAAGATAAGTAAACTAATATTAATGTTGTTTCAGTTGCAAGCACTCTAAAGATTAGCCCAAAACAAGTGTAGACATAGTTTCCCACAATGAGAATTGGTCAGTTCTGATGAGGACTGTTCATATTGTTCTTAACAGCACCCTACCACAATACCTTGAAAAGATTCTTCTGCTCGCTGATTTTTCCAATAAAGGTACAATTTAATTGTTATTTTGTTAGTTTCATTCTACTTATATTCTTGAAATTGAAAAATTTATTACGTTTTTAATATTTATTAATTTTGTTTCTTTAAGAAAACTTGACGATTGAATTAAAGTCTTATATTGAACAATGGGGATCAAAAGTGAGATTGTTGAGAAATAAAGAAAGAGAAGGCACAAGATTTGATTTGATTCGCAAGGCACAAGATTTGATTCGTACAAGATCTGGTGATGCTAGAGAAGCCAAAGGAGAAGTTATTGTATATTCTTACATGCTCATTGTGAAGTAAATGTCAACTGGCTACCACCATTGCTTTCTATAATAACTGAAGACAAGTAAGACAGTCACTGTATTTGATAAATCTGTGTCATGTAAAAAATTTAAATAAATTACACATTAATATTGCTATTATAATTTCCTTTAGCAAAGTAATGACAGTTCCTATAATTGATGGAATTGATCACAAAACTTTTGTATATAGACCAGCTTAACAAGAAGATCACTTATATCGAGGTATTTTTGAATGGGGTATGCTTTACAAGGAAAATGAGTTACAGTAGAGAGAAGCCAAGACGAGAAAACATAATAGCGAATCATATAGGTATATGTATTACGTAACAAATTCTTGTGATAAGATAATCATGATATAAAAAGTCAATAAAGACTTAATTTTCTGATATATAAAAAATATATGTTTGTTGTTGATAAAATTGTTAGTTGCTTAATAAAAATTGTACGTGTTTTAGATCTCCAACGCTTGCAGGTGGTTTATTCGCTATAAGCCGAGAATACTTTTTGTCTCTTGGAGGATATGATGAAGGCTTGCTAGTACGGGAGGTGATAATTTCGAATTGTCATTTAAAATTTGGCAATGTTGGAGGCAGCATACTTTGGGTACCTTGTTCCCACGTAGGTCATGTTTACCGTAGTTTCATGCCTTACAACTTCGAAGTTACAAAGATTGGAAGAAAAATCAAGCAGCCGGTATGTAAATCTATTATAAAGTATAGTATGATTATGAAGCTAAATAAGTAATATAAAATTTTTTAAAAGGTTAGACAGAACACACAAAGTCAAGAGTGACAACTTCGAAGACACGCAAACTATAAGAATAAAATATATAAACCCATTATTCATGAACAGCTTTATATGAAGCATACGATTAAAGTATTCAGTGTTAGTGATTAAGGTAAATTTTCTGAAAATTTAAATAATTTTTATATAATTATTAATTAAATATTAATATAATTTTTCATTCAAAAACTGAATACACATTCATTGTAGAAATCTACATATTTCTCAAATTCTTTTTTATATGCTATAAATGATAGAAATTGAGCATGTTGAGCAGTATATATTTCATGTTCCACTTCCTCTTTCGTGATACTTTCGTATTTTTCTTGTGTTTCTGTTAATGTATTTAACTTGCTTATAACTTTTTCTTTAATTTAGTTTGCTAAATTAAACTTTGGTTCGCATGAAATTCTGTAGATATCATCTTGTACCTCATACCAGTTATCTATTTTTCGGCTATTGTTGCAATCATTCAAATCCTCTATTATAAAAAGTATTGGATATTCTGTTTTATCGAATTCTTCTCTAATAAGTACGATTCCACATTGAATGAGTAATAAATAATCATCTTCAGACAGTGTTCCCACAAGAAAATTTTCAAAAACTTTTCCATTTATATAAAATAGCATCCAAGTTAATTTTTTAAAACAATATACTGGTTCCGATTCTAATCGCGTTACCCAAACCTTCAAAAACTTAGAGCTTAAGCTTCGATACATTCGCATAGCGAATGTCATTTTTTCATTTAGTTTTTTGCTTTGAAATCTCTTCAATGAATTGAAAAAACTTGAACAGACGTTATCTTTTATGCCATACTGGCTTTCAATAAAATATTTGGTAATATTTCTGTTTGACGGTGTATCAAAGCAATTCCTTCAAAACAAAAACTATTATTAGATATTTTTATTTGTATATTTAAAATGAAATGAAAAATATTTTTTGAATATATGTGAAAGAAATGTATTGTATTAACTACTTTTTTTAGCAAGAATTAATATAACTGATTATGTCAAAGCAACATTCTAATTTATGTTCAACAGAAATTTCTTTTAATCCTTGTTGTATCATTGGCATATAATTATCACTAATATGATTTGCTTTATCATTATTTTCTTTTAAACCAGTTAAACATTCATACGTTGCTTGGCGAAGTATGCTGATATCCTCATTATCTGTATCAGATTTTTTCTTCTTAAAGTTGTGACTGGTCGTAGAAGTGTTATTTTTTTCTTCATTCCTCTCTATCGATGAAATCATTGGTGCATGTTCAATATGTTCCATTAAGAATTCCAAGCTATTACAAAGGCCAAAGTACAAAGGCCAAGTTGATGTTCTATTTTCTTTGCTTCCGGAGCCAGATGGAACATATCCCAGTACTATTTTGTGCTGTTCAATAAATTTTGCCCGAAGATTATCCCATGTTAGCATTAGAGTTTCAACTATATGTAAATAAAATAAAAAAATAGTTTTAAAAAATGTAAAAATAGAAATACATATAATAGATTACAAAAAAATAATCATTGCCTGAATAATGCTCTTCATAAATTTGAAAAATGACTTAAGAGATAATCTCGAATTTTTCTTCTTTCATACCTCTTTTCATATAATCTTTAAGTTTTTTATCATAAATAAGAGGTTCTTGCCTCACTAAAGCTATTAAAAGCTCTTCTATTTCTTCCTTCATTTTTAATTCAGATAAACTTTTGTTGTCGATTTTTGTTCTAAGATTAGAAATTTTAACTTCTGATGGCAAAAAGTGTGTCCACAAGAACACGTTTGTTGTTGATTTCTCTTTTTTTCGCCTGTTTTTTCGATGTGTATAGCTGATGTATATGTGTTGTCTTCATTTGTTTCAAAATTTCGTAAACGAAATGCTCATTCGCGCCATCTATGACATTTTTAGAATGCGGAGAAACAACGACGGCGGATAGTAAACAACAATGGCTGATGAATTAGATCGTGACAAAGAAAATAAAATGATTATTTCAATGGTTAAGGAATGTTCATTCTTATATAATAACAAATGTGGAGGTTTCTATGATAACAAAAAAAAGAAAAGGACTTTTGAAGAAATAACTAACCAAATAAATCTGACATTGAAGTCTACATTAACACGTAAATTAACATTATTCATTTCTAACATTTTCATTAATTATTTCGATATTCTGCAAAAATTTTATACATAAATGACATAGTAACATAATGATCATATAAACAGTAACGGTTGAAACCCATTGTAACTTTTAATAAAAAAATGAGTTTTTTGTACAATATACAGTTAATCGTTTAAACACACATCTATTTTTAATATATTTATCCATTCTTTTTATTTGTTTCACAGTTGAAGATGTTATAAGACGTTGGGAAAATATGAAAAGATCATATTTGAAAGCTTCGCAAACAGAAAAAAATTATTATTTATCACTTGACTTGGATTTTTTGAAAGACTTCATTACTACTGAAAAAAACAGCGGTACAGAGGATGGTGAAGCCAATGCTGACGATGAACAATTAACATTTGCTGATGTACTGTCAACTCAATCAAATGTTAGTGCTAACAAAAAATTCAAAAGCACAGATTCTACTGCCGAAGCATCAAAACCAAAACAACCACAGA
Source organism: Gastracanthus pulcherrimus (assembly GCA_949152435.1). Taxonomy (NCBI): domain Eukaryota; kingdom Metazoa; phylum Arthropoda; class Insecta; order Hymenoptera; family Pteromalidae; genus Gastracanthus; species Gastracanthus pulcherrimus. The sequence goes on from OX424573.1 coordinate 53,028,828, forward strand.
AAGGAACAAATATTTTTCACAATTACAAATTACCAGCTCCAATTCCATCAACATCAAAAACTGTACCCCCTATTGATAATTTTGCAATGCTAAACCAAGATAGCATAACCAAATTGGAAAAAGAGATATGTGCAGCTGTTAAAACTAATCTTCAGGCTGTTAATAAAGCAAAGGAAGACGGCTATGAATAAGCTATCAAGCAAAGTTCACGGGTGTTACCAGAAGATAAAGTTCTGGACTGTATACAAGGAATTTTAGAAATTATATTAAAGTATAAAAAAAAAGAAATAAAATTTTCTAAAAATTTGTGTAAAGTTGATGTTCTCTGTACAATTATTTCATAAAAAAATTAATAAAACAAAACAAAAAAATAAGGCGAGATAAACATACATAATAAATGATGTCATAGAAACAAGATTTATACTTAAATCACTTTTGTATCACTTTAAAAAATATATGGTTCCGTATTTTATTTTCAATAAAGTTTCTAATTTGAAGTATTTCCCGAGTTTTATCATGATTGTACTGTTACGTTATCAAAATTTATATTACAAATACTTATTATTGAGATAGAGGGTAATATAATGGAATTTTAATTTGTCTACTTTAATACAGAAAAAAATTACAGTAATTATCCAATTTCATTATTATTTAATTAAATATAAACAATACACAATGATTTCAATAAACGATTTTTAATTATATATAACAATTTTGCCATGGTACTGCTTCTACAGGTGCAGAGAAATAATCCTTTAACATATTTCTTTGAACTATCGGACTTACTCTGTGTTGATTTTTTTTTTTTTTTTTTTTAATTAACGTCGCCATGTTTGTGCTCCCATGTGGTGCTAATCAACGTCGGGGATCTGCGGTGTGTTTGTAAACAAAGCACATGTAATTTTTACAGAGGTGCTTGTATCAATCGGCAGAGACTAGGATTCGAACCCGGGTCACCGGCGTGGGAATCCGACACTCTACCGACTGAGCCGCTGCAGGCCCCAAACTGTGTTGATGAATATTCGCATTGACATTTTCATTTGGTTCATTACCGGGTTGTAATTGTAAGTTGGAATAAATATGCATATTATGAAGACATACAGTAGCTCCTGCAATCATTTTTGATGTAATCAAATCAAATTTTAAACTATTTCTCAAAATCCTCCATTTTGATACTAATATGCCAAATGCACATTTTATAGTAAGTCTTGCTCTCTTTAGTCGATAATTAAATAACTTCTCTTCAATAGTTAGTTCTCTTCTATGGCTATATGGCTTCATGATATTATTATCAATTGGAAAAATATCATCAGCCACGTATGCAAACGGCAGTTCCTCACCAGTATTTGGCAAAGCTTGGGTAAAAGGAATGTCCAATTCCTTACGAAGCATTTTTATGCGTAGATCTGTATGTGCAAAAATACTTGCATCGCTGCATGAACCTGCACAAATAAATTAAAATACAATTAATCTAAAGAAAAACGTAATAAATACCTAAATGTATAATAAATTTGTAATACATACCATAATCTCCAAGATTAATCCAGGTAAAGATATTATTAGAGTCACACAAAGTCAAAAGTACAAAGCTATGAAATTTTCTGTAATTGTAAAACAAACTTCCACCTCTTGGTGGTAATTGTATTTCAAAATGTTTGCCATCGAGAGCGCCAACACAATTTGGAAACTGCCATTTATCCCAGTAACCCTGTGCTATTTGTTGCCATTTTCTTCTATTTGGAAACTGAAGATATATCCGAACTAATACTTCATAAATGGCTGTGCAAACTTCTGGAATCATTTGATACATTACTTCTTTACTGATACGAAATAACCAAGACACAGTTGAAACATCACTTCCATGAGCAAGCAAACTAATAAAAAGAGTATGTATATAGAATAAGATTAATTTGATTATGTATATATAATAACGATAATATACTAGATAATATATGTAATAATAATGTTATGCCATATAACTGCAGCTAATCGTAAAGCAGGTGGCAAAGCAGCTCTTCGACTTCTTTTTGTTAATTGTTCTTCAACAAGTTGGTGTAATGCATAAATTGTTCTAAACTCATTTTTACAAACTTGTTGAACCCATCTTCATCATGAAGAGCAAAATACTGGAAAATGTTTGAATATGCCCCATATCTATCTCTCATCTGTACTTTTAAAAGTGGCTGAGTCCACCATCTTCTAAATCTTTTTTTTTCTCCTTTTCAACTCTTTTAGTAGCATTAACAAATCAAGTAAGTCAACACATTCTTGTAATGAAACAATTTTATTTTCAATACTTATCATTTTGGGGCTGTAACAAATCTTTGGAGCAATCGTTCAATTCAAACGGACCAAAGATTGTTTATATCCATGGTATACTAATTTTCGAAGATAGTCAACACGCTTGCAGTTTTGGTATGTGCACGGAACGAAACGGAACGGAATGGAACGGGGCGACCCGGGGTCGGGTCGGGTCGGGCGGTACTCTATTGTACTTTGCCCCTTATAGTCGACACTTGGCACTTAATACTCAAACTCTAACTCTAAGACCGTATGATTTCTAATGTTTGCATACTCTGTGACCATACCTTCAAAGCAGGTATAGATTATGTAAACATTAGAAAGCGTACGTTCTTAGAGTTTGAGTATGAGAACTGAGCATCAAGCATTGAGTATTGAGTGCCAAGTGTCGACTATAAATTCCAGCCTAACATAATACGCCATGTTAAATTCGTGTTCCTAGAGACAAAGGCGCGAAAGTATAAATTTGTAAATCGCGTGTAGATCGTTGATTTAAAACGGTCCTTTCTTACACCACGGTCATTCGAAACATCAATAAACTGGCAAGCATTTCCAGATTTAGCTTCATACCACCTGTAATAAACTAATGACGCGTGAGTACGAATATCTACCTTAATCCCTGGGCAATCGGAGATAACCGATTTTTCTTTTTCTCCAATATAAGTAATCGAACTATTGGCTGAAGAAACTGCCTCTTCGATATGTCCCCATTACCATGCTTGGTCTTATCATGCTTATCACTTGTGTTTTTTTGAAAAAGTCTATTAAGACTTGAAAAAATTATGAAATTTAAAGTGCAAAAATATAACCTTTTTTTAAAAGGATAAAAGAGAGAATCTAAGAAATTGGACTTATCAAATTTCTATCTGCAGTTAAAAGCGTTCCTCGCTTTGATTCTCCAGATGCGGAGTGGACTGAGCCTCTCGACAAATCGAAGCGCGGAAAACTGTGAGATGTGACGCGTAATGTAATACATCACGTGTTATTCGCCATTTATATGCGCAAATATTCGAATAAAATAATACGCATTTATTTAGACAGTATTCAAAAATATATAAGCATTCGATTCTCGAACAGACTCAGACACAAACACGACAACAACATGTGACTGGAAACAGCCTCTAGACTGCATATACAAAAGGGACTGGAGGAGGAGAGGGATTCAACAGGGCTACAACGAAATTGTAGACCGCAAGTAAAGTCAATCGGAGTCTAGATGTGCTAAAGGACATACGAGTTTCCTCGCGATATATTCAGTTTATTCATTCTTCGCGTTATTTCACGTTTCAAACACTTTTAATGCAGCCGTAACCGGTCTCAAGCCCGGATTAGACGCAGAGAGAAAGTGTCGTTGTTAATCAAAACATCCTTATTTCAATCCGCGTTTATTATATGTCATTACATTTGTTTATTTCTAATTTATTTAAATAAACCGCTTTCGGTTCACGCGCTACCTAACCTAATCCCAGTTGGGTCATCACAGTGGTGTACAGTGGTGTGATATTTTTCGGCTCACAATTAAATTGCACAAAAAATTAATAATTGTGGATATTTTTAAAATTAACCTCCGAAGTGCCTAATTTATCGTGATTTTAAATTTAAAGAAATGTTAAAATCCAAAATTGAAAACAAAATGTTATCGGACAGTGAAGTTATAACATTTGGATTGTAAAAGTGAAGTTATTGGTCAGTGGATTTTGAACGCGACACTTCTCTCGTTTGGCTTTTTCATCAAAGTCGTCAAGAGGCCGGTACTGCAAACATTTTCAATACTGTAAGTTTATATAGCTTATAATATAGCTTTTCAAGAGTAATCGAGTGATAAATCTTGAATAGTATTCAAAACAATACAATTTATAAAAAATCAATAGTTATAACATTAGAGTATTAGGTATTATCGGAAGCAGCTTTTGTGGCGCAGCGGGTTGGTTGGCGCACCTTTATTTTAAATATTTACCTCAAAATTAAATGTATCAAAATGATATTATTTGATTATATATATATTCTACACAATACATACTATTTTTCTTTTTTAAATATTACTATGGTTTTTAGCTTTTAAAATGTATGTTTATTTTTTTATATTATTATACCTAATTAGCAACAGTGCATAGACCGCAAATGTGACGCACAAATTTATTTTATTATTGAATTAATCCTTTAATTTAGATTTAATAAATATATATATATATATATAATTTTGGTATACTGAAGAATACTGAATTTTGGCATACTGGTATACTGGTAGACATGTTAAGATTTAGTACATAACATTTAGTACAGTTTTATATTTGATTTTAGCAATTATTTAGTAGATATTATAGATAACGAATTTAAAGTGCGCCCACGCTGGACAGCAATGTAAAATTTATATAGGGTACTTGTCCATATTTATGAGCCTGTCCATATTTGTGTGCCTTTTTTTTAAATGTAATTTGCAGCGATTAAATCATGAATGAATCAGTAAAACTATTTTTAAAACTAAGATAACTATTAAGTTAGAGTTTACAAGAGTTACATGAAAGTTTAAAATGTTTTTCATAGAGTTATAATTTTTTTAAACATATGAATCATGATTTGGTGGTTTTACTTTGTTTTCTTGTCTAAAATGCTAAGGATTTCTTAATTTTCAAAACTTAATTTAATTATTCGGACGTGATTTATGACAAACAAAATATTTATTGTATCACAAAATAATTCAATTTAATATTAAAAAATGTGAAATGAGCATTTTGGACTCAATTTATTAATTTATTAATGAATCCAGTAATACCGCGAGATTTTCGAAATTTGTCCGTATTTATGCGCCCCCTCATGATCGATAGAATAACCTCACTTCTGCTTGTAGAAGGGAGAAGAAGTTTTCGCAAGCTTTATTTTTTTCAAAGTTGTTGTTAATGAAATTTGTAAGTATAACTAACAAAATATACATAATGTGATAAAATTTATTAAGATTTTTTGATTTATTGATTTATACTAGAAACTAATTATATTAATAATTAGCATTACAAACTAAATAAACATAAAAAACATAAAAAAACTTATTAACTACGACGAACTAACTACGACTTGAAACTAAGCGAGTTAGCTAACTCTTTAACAGTTTATATAATTTTATAAAATCTGTAAAATGTTATAAGAACATTACTAGTTTATATCACTTAAGAATTATAAAACTATTAATTTATAATATTATTGACAATCAGTTGTATCATTGAATAACATTTTAAATCCAAGGCTTTAGTTTCCATTTAGCATATTTTGAATTTCTCAGAATTTTGAAGTCAGTTTTTAATGCTTATTGCTAAGTACCTTCTAGGAATAGCTATATTTTTATTTCTAGTTTCCTTTTTGACTTAACATAGATTTGACTAAGTGTCATGTAATTATAAATTAGAGATTCAAAATCAAATAATCATCTTATATTGAATGGAATTTCTTCGGCAAACTTATTTTTATTTATAACTTTTAGTATCCTACTTTATAGTCTTTGCAATAGGACTATATGAGTTCTACGAACGTTTCGCCAAGCTATAATACCATAACGGATTATACTATGGAATAGTACATAATAAATCATTATCATTGTATCAGTTTGCATGAATTTAGATAATTTATAGATTATGAATTCTGTGTCAAATACTTAGTTTTGTTCATAATATCTCTCTGTCTATCACGTTTATTAATTTCAAATATTTTGAAACTTTATATATATTTATTAATTATTAATTAAAAACTACCTAATTACAATTGTTTATTATAATATTTAAAATAATATATAAATAAAAAATAATAATAATAAAATTATTTAATTAATCTTATTTTAAGTTATCTTATACTTAAACAAAAAATGGATTCCATTAATATTAATTAATCTATAAAAGCAGTAATTATAGAAATAATTAAAATGAGATTTCATGAGCACACTAATCGGGGGCACAGTTTTTTGAGCAGGCACTCTAATGGGGGGCACAGAATTGTGGACACGCACACAAATACGGGCAGCTTGGGCACAGTAATAAGTTATAGCCCATTGAAGAAGCACACTAATATGGACCAAAACATTTTTTTTTATTTCTAATATATCTGTATGAATGCTTAATATATTCAATTAAAACAAATTCCATCTTAAACAAGCAACGTTAGAGTACGTATGTAAACTTCAATAGCAAAGATTAAAGCTATATACGTTCAGCAATCAATTATTAAATGCAAAAAATAGCTTCATGGCACACTAATACGGACAAGTACCCTAGCTCGAGTCTAATTATATAAAAATGAAAGATAAGTTCCTTAAAGAATAAGTGTACATATTATAATTACATTTTCTATAGTAAATTAAAAGGTATCTTATTTAAAAACACTCATGCATTTTTTTAAAACTTATCGATAAAAATATTAAATTTATGTTTTTGCTAATAAAATAAAGTTAATGCTATCAAATTGGATTAAACGTTTTTGTATAGTTAAATATAAAATATATATTTTATTACCAAGCAAGTAAGATTCTAATATGCTTTATAGATATATGTATAAGGTCAACATTTTTTTTAGTTAGCAAGAGTAAGAAATTTTCTATGATTTAAATTTAAAGTACATACAGAGAATTACAATGAATTTAAATATTAATATGCATTTCATACTTAAACCTATTGTTTCAAGGAGATATGAGCAGCAAAGTAATCATAAATTAATACAAATTTAATAAATAGTTATTATACAAATATTAACATGATATTTGATATATTCTGTTAAATACATTATTTTAAAATAAAAGTATTTAATGATTATTTATTTCCTTTAAAAGTTTAGAGTGATTAAGTTGATCATTCTTCGAATGATGTGACGCATTATTTAATTACTTTCGGTATTTATTTTTTTTACGCCTTTGATATGTATTTCACTGAAACATATAACAACTCTTTATGTTATATGTATGTAATATTTAAACTTTCAATAATTTGATAAACTTAATATTTTACGAATATTTAATACAAATGCATACATTTTTCTTCATTTTAATAGCTACAGAATGCGTTTTCTGCAGTAAACATTTTAAATAAACACAAAAATTTAGAATAAAATACATTTATAAAATTTCCATTGATATATCACTTTTATGTTTAGTAGCATCATTTTATTAAGTATTTAAGATACATAAATTGACTCCATGAGTTTAAAAAGCATTTGCGCTCATACTTTCTTGATACATGAAGTACGTATATACAAAAACAATTAATATGTTCATGAATAATTTATAAGGAATATTTATAGCAACATTTGCAACTTATACGTTGAATTTTAAAAGAGGAATGAGCAAATTGATAAAATAAATAAGAGGGTTTATTTTATTTAGATAAAATCCAGATGGAGTCGGAAATTTTAGGATCATATTACATATCCTACTCATCTATACTCAAGTGCGAGTACAAATGTAAAATAATATTGTATTTTTTCAGGATTGCATGGTAAGCTTAAAAGCGCTATGCAAATTTTGGCATAGTGCGTTTCTTACACATAAGAATTGTACACGTAATTATTGTGCACAATTTAGCATTGGTCAAATATATCTATATATAATTTGACCAATGCTAAATTGTGTACAATAATTACGTGTATAATTCTTATGTGTAAGAAACGCTCTAAGCCCAAATTTTGTGATTTCATAAATTAGTTCTACAAAATAAATAGTAAGTTTGAGAAATACCGTTCATTAGGCTTCCGACGGAATGTCATTTTTATTAGAAATATTATTATGATTCTTATTATGCTCATTATGCTTATAATTTTTATAAAATTATTTGATTTGAGTGAAATATACATGGATTATGCATACATGCGAAGGAAGCTCTGGAGGCGCTGCGTGTGATTGATGCTCAAAAGTTTCATACTAAGATACCAAGCAATATGGAGTATGCAAAAGTAATCCACAAAGTCGCATCTATAAATGGACTTTTTGAGTCTTCAAAAAGAAATAGATACAATTAATTGAAAGTTTATTCACAAGAAAAATATAATACGCAAAGTAAATTTTACAATTACTTATCATGTCAATTGATTATTCATGATACACATAAAGACTTATAGATTCTTGAAAGTGACTATTAAAAGGCTTGTCAAGCGAATTTAAATGCTGATGATTTATGAAATAATCCTTTGAATAATTATCCTGTAAAAAATGAACACTATTGAATCTGAAAAGTATGGCTGTTGCAGACTCCCCATCAGTTACAGACTCAAAAAACAATAATACTTTATCAACTCCAAATTCCATTTCTCAAAATTAAAATGATAGAAAGTACTCAAGATGCAGGTTTGTTAAGAAAAAGATGCTAAATGACAATGAAAAATTGAGTTTCGTAAGATGCAACAGTCGATGGAACTTGACTGCTCCAAGTACTAGACGCACTGAAGAACGATTAACCCCCCTGCGCAGGAGTTATCATGCCAGAAATACCTTCCAAATGCAGTAATTTTTCAAAGCAAGTCTAAAACGTAGAGGGGAATGATTTTAAGGTTTTTGGGGTCGCTGATTACAAATCTGCAGTCAGAATTACGAAATTCAAAATGGCGGATCCAATATGGCTGCTACATACTAAATTCTTGTATATTACGATTTTTTAAAGAAAATAACCATACATGGGTTTTTGGGGTCGCTAATTACGAATCTACAGTCAGAATTTCGAAATTCAAAATGGCGGATCCAATAAGGCTGCTAGATACGAAATTCCTGTATATTACGATTGTTTTTAAAGAAAATAACCATACATGGGTTTTGGGGGTCGCTAATTACAAATCTGCAGTCAGAATTTCGAAATTCAGAATGGTGAATCCAATATGGCCGCCACATAAGCAATTTTTGTATAATACGAGCGTTTAAAAAAAAACCCATGTAAGGTTATTTTCTTCAAAGATACTTGTAATGTCCAGATAATGCGTATGTGGCGGCCACATTGGATCCGCCATTTTGAATATCGAAATTCTGACAGCAGATTTGTAATCAGCGACCCCGAAAACCCATGTATGGTTATTTTCTTCAAATAAACTTGTAATGTCCGGATATTGTGTATGTGGCGGCCATATTGGATCCGCCATTTCGAATATCGAAATTTTGACAGCATATTCGTAATCGGCGACCCCGCAAACCCATGTATGGTTATTTTCTTTGAAAACAATCATATTAATTATACGATTGTTTTATATATTATTAAATAATATACATGAATTTTGTATGTAGCGGCCATATTGGATCTGCCATTTTGAATTTTGAAATTTTAATAATAGATATAATATTGATAATTTTAAAAGCTTATTTACGTTCATATTTTTAGAAAATATTCTTATAATTCTCGGGAATATTTTTAACAGCCGCCATATTGGACCCGCCATTTTGAATTTTGAAATTATAACTGCAGAATCGTAATAAGCGATCTTGAAAACCCCCAAGTAAGGGTTTTCAAGCTATTTTGAGCTATTTTAAGCAATTTACGAAAGATTTTACAATTGCATACAATAAGTATAAAAAAACGTAATTTTCTTATTTTTCAGATTATAATAATTTTATAATAACATTCAAAATCGTATTTCAAACTCCAGCTATCTTATTACATATATTCTAGGCTTTAATTTTCGGGGTCGTTGATGTCTTATAGTTATTTTGTTCAAAAGTTATGATAAAAAATGTTTGGACAAGTATACTCGTCCTCCTGCATACGGGAACAACTCCGTTTGGACGAGTATACTCGGCTCTCTGCGCAGGGGGGTTAATGAGTTGGTTTCGTAAGACTCAACAGTCGATGGAGCTTGACAGCTCCAAGTACTAGACGCGCTGAAGAAGGGTTAATGAGTTAGTCTCGTAAGACGCAACAGTCGATGGAGCATGACTGCCCCAAGTACTAGAAGCGCTGGCCGCTGAGGTAAAGTTGATTATCGTACATCAACCGTGAGGGTGGTTAAGAGCCAGACGTGTGAAAAAGAAATATTGATCGCAGTGATACTGAAAGGTTAGCTAGCCAAAATTTACAAATAAATTTTGAATGCAGTGACAATGAAAGCTTTGCGAGACAAAAGTATCAAAAGAGAATCTCGAAAGCAGTGACACGTACTGACAGCTCTGAGTACGAAAAAGGAATAAACAGGCATCTTGAGAAAAATGGTATTACAGAAATGTATGAAGTAAAATTGTATTTATGGGAGATGTAAGTCCCCATATTTTAAGAAAAATGAACATTTTATTCACTTTATTTCAGCATATTGTAATGATATTGTACAAATATCTGGACAAAGAATTCCTTGACAATAATTTTTTAAAGTACTTAAAGTTTAAATGAGACCTCTAAAAATCTTTTATTAATTAGTATGAGAAAACTTTGCAAAAATTATAGTTATCAAAACAAATGAAAGCAAATGATAAGTTTAGAAGTAAAACATTCTTGATACAAATTTCTCAATACAAATTCTTTTGATTTAATTGAATCTATCTCTTTTATAAGTAACAATTATAATTGGGCATTTATTAAATTAAATAGATGCTTATAAAAAAGGAACACTTGAAACTAACAGAATATTATTATCAAATTGTATACATCAGCTCATGAAGAATTCGACTCGATATTCAGAATTTAACATAACAAAATTATCAACTTCAATGTAAATTGATTACATGAAATGGTGTTTTTAACTAAAGAAAAGCTGTTCCTTACGAAAGATCATTTGCATAAGGGATAAGGTGCAACCTATTGATAAAATCATTCGTATAGTATTGATATTTAATATTAAAAATAAAAATTAGAGACCAAAAAATTTCAACTTTAAACGTATGTATATTGTAAACACTATAGTTAGTATGCAAGATTTTTCAATAAAATTAATAAGTAATATACGATAGTATTCGGCCAGTTTACGAAATTGTATTTTCCTCATAATTAGAAAATTAAATCTCAAAAAATCTTAAATATATTTATTTTAAACTCTTAATAAATAGCTATTTCAAAATTAGAATAGAATATGATGAATCAACAAAAGTTAAAGTATATATTTGGATTAATATTTGTGATAATAATTAGTAACTTTCAATATATCATATCATATGCATAGCACAATACAATAAAGGTTTATAATTTTTACTTAATCAGTTAAATTTGTATAGCGCTGCTACAGATTTACGTACCAATCAATGTCTCACCTTTAGTAAGATCACGTTAATATAAATTTTTTAGATTGACCAAAACATTAGAATATTATTTTATTTTGAAACATTTATTTAAAAGATGTCTCCTGATAGTCAACATATTTTTTTGCATAAGGGAAAAGGCGTAATGTAATAATATATCACGTGTTATTCGCCATTTATATGCGCAAATATTCAAATAAAATAATACGCATTTATTTAGAAAATATTAAAAAATATATAAGCATTCGATTCTCGAACAGACTCAGACACAAAATATTCAATTTTACAAACTGCGTCTAAAAAGCAAAGAAAACACGCTCACTAAAAAACAAAGAATCTCTGTTCTACGCCATATTAGGGGGTCTGAGTTGAAGTGCTTTTCCGGGAAGAAAAGCGTGTCGCTTACACGACAACAACATGTGACTGGAAACAGCCTCTAGACTGCATATACACGGAAAAACCCTTGGGCGTGATGCGTCACCAACTAGTGCTCGTGCAACACCAAACGTTGAAAGCGACGCGTGACATTGCCTCGGGAGCGCGGCTTTCTCCTTTTGGGCGAGCAGCCGCCCCAATGCTGGGGCCACAACGGTGCGCGGCTGTTGGTGTTACAGCGTTTCACCGGTAGGGGCCGCGGAGTATTGCACGTGCGGCAGTCGTCCGACTTGGTGGTTGTCGCGAGGAAATTTGGCGCGTGTCGTGTTTCATCAGCAAACCGCCGATTGTCTGCGTGAATTTGATGGTGTTTTAGAAGAAATTATGCATGATTTGAGTGCAGTGTCTATGCCTATATAGTAGTTTCAAACACCGTTTCACTCAGATTTATACAATTCACAAATTTACCACTTATTTTACCTTGTGTATCTGCAGTTGTAAACAATACACATTATATTGCCACTCGGTATGACTTATAAGGTTATAGTAATCATTTTATTATAATTATTGTAATTATTGTATTATAATAATAAACACATAAATATTGTATAATTGTCTTATTTATTATTTTTCTGTTTAATGTTGAAGAACAGAAACTTTAAAAAATAGTTTAAGAATCTGTTCAATTATTCAATATAGCTTCATGTTTAGAGCGCTCAGTTCCCTTTTTTAGAGCTACAGATATATTTAATGGCAAAGTTATTAAAATATAGCAAGCTAATCCTCCTAAAAGTGATTTCATTTTCTCTGGAAATGTGCCACGTAACATAGTAATTCTGTACGTATATCAAGGCGGTAAATTGTATCAAACTACTTATATATTTATATTTTGCAATAATGTATTGCAATTACAGATAAATAATTATTATTACTACAGCACATGTGTATAAGTATATAGTTTGGTGCTGGAACACGGGACAACGGAATGCGAACCATACATGTGTTTTACTTTTGCTCTGTTTTGCTATATCGATACATCTCGTTAATCGATTTAAATGTCCGTTGGTTTTCCGTCAGCTGTTTATTCTCATCAGATATTTTGGCAAATATAAGATATAAATTTTATCGAGGACATAGTCTGGCGATTATACCCCTTGGAAAAAAAATATAAATTTTATATCTGCAGTCAATTAGAAAGAGACGTTAGTGCATATTATTGTGTTTGATCATTTTCCATATATAAAAATGTACACGAATACTATAGTTTTCAAGAATAAATAAAATCAAAATGCTTTACATTATATTATTTACAGATAACGATTAAAAAGTTCTGTTAAGAAATCTTTATGCCTGTACGCAATTTATGTTTCTATTAATCAGAATTTGAGATGGAGTCAGCAAAGAAAAAATTAATAAATGATAATGTAACTAATGTAAGTACAGTTATTTAATTCTATTTGTTTTAAAAGCGAACTAAATATTTATTCATTTTGTTATTAAATATTTAATGTTTATAATATTTATATGTATATGTGCAGAATATAGTTATATTTTGTATTGTTTAATTCAGGAACTTGACAACAAAATCAAGAAGAAAATCAAGAGAAAATACAGGAGAGAAATAAAAAATATATACTAAAATAGATAGAGCTTTAGCTAAATTCTTTTTGGTTGCAACATTCCATTCGTAACTGTTGAATCTTTACTGACTATGTTGTTGAATCGTGATTATAAACTGTCATGCAGACAATATTTATCATCAACATTATTGGATAATATTCATCAGCTTATGTTATAAGAATGAAAGGAATATCTCCAAATAAAGAAAATGTTATGTTGATTGATGGGTGGAAAAATTCTGCTGCAAATAAGACAAAAGTTGTGGTGACGATTCACAATGATGATGAAGGAAAGCAACACTTTGTAGAATCATATGATTTAACAGCAGATAGTGAGACAGCTGAAAGTTTGACAAAAGTGATTGATAAAGCTAAAAAGTTTGTTCAAGAAAAATACAATGCAAGTATGTACGCATTAGTTTCTGACAATGCATTAAATATTATGTGTATGGGTAAACCACGTGATCTTTGGCATGTAACATGCAACAGTCATAGTGGCAACTTATTGGCAAATCTCTCGTTGATAAGGAATTTGTAAATAAAGTTAATAATTTGTTAAAAGAATTTAAAAACCCTGGTGTTCAACAGGAGCTTCTAAAATTGGAAGGAAAAAGAGTAGTTTTAAGTAGTGAGACTAGATGGTGCAGTTACAGGGACTTATTTAAAAATAACTTAAATAATTTAAATATAATGAGAAGAATTGCAGCCGATAAGAAGTTCAATTTAAAAGATAAGACTGTGCTATTTCTGAATGATGAAATATACGAGGAAAAATTGTGAATGAGTATAAGTTTATTGTACCTAGTGTGCGTACTTGTGAACAAATGTCAAAGCGCAGATTACACTTTAGCAGATGTATCAGAGTCATGGTTAACTTTGCAATTACCCACTGCGGATGATAAGATTTTGGCTATTGTTGAAGCCTGTGTAGAAAAAACCTTAAGACCTATACATCTTTCAGTAAATTTGCTTTATCCAGCATATCGAGGAGAACATTTAACAGTTAATCAATTAAATCAAACATGTGATTTATCAACGAGGAGACAAATATAGAAGGCAGAAAAGAATTCGCAATGTATTGTGATAAATCTCATATTTTTTCAAAATTATGTACAAAAGGAACAGTAAAACCAAATGTACTTTGGACAGTTGCTGAAGCAAAAGCACCAAATTTATCTAAAATAGTGCTAAATATAATAAAAATTCCAGCATCATCAGCACAATTACAGAATTTTTTTTTCAACTGGGCTTATGTTCATTTAAGTTTACGCAATCGTTTATCCGATGAGAAGTCTAAAAAGCTAGTTGATGTTTATTATTCACTTAAGAATATGGAATATTACTATCATGATTTACCATTTCTTAATCTATTTTCTGAATAATTGTAAATATTACATTGATATGATTAATTAATAAAAATTAAGTATAGTAGCATTACGTAAGTATATTATAGTATTTTCAAGAAATGATTGACTTAAATATTTAAAACCTATAATAGACTACAAATGCTTTCCTTTGATATACTAATCCAGTCAATAGAATACATATTTTTTAATAAACTGTTATTTTAACCGAGAATCCTAAAACACAAACTGTTAAAGCTTAATGCATTTTGCAAGATGTATAATTATTCATATGATTTTTCATTTCTGTGAGAATCAAACCTAATCTGACATAATTAACTTTATAATTTTTCTCATGATTAATCATGTAATTAATATTTTTAATCATTTAATTAATTACTATTCATACGATTTATTATATAAATTTTCATAAAACTAATGTATCAATAAAGATAACTTTGGTACTTTATTAAAAATGATGATTTATTTACTTATTATCATAATACAAACAAATTAATATATAAAAATTTATTTTAGTGTATTTAAAAAAAAAATATCTTAAATTATAAATATTTACAAAAAATTCATATATAAAATGCAGATAATGAATCGTACGTATGTCAACCTATATAACTAATCATATTTTTAATCTTAAAAATATTATAATAAATCATAAGCATTAACCCTGTAATGACGTCCGTTGCACTAATGTAAAATGAACTTTTTTTGTTCGTAAAAAATTATCACGCGATAAACTTGAACCTCAACAAAATAAGTGAGAGGATTAGATGAAAGTTAATTATATAACCTTCGTAATATACTGTATACTTTTTAACGCTGGATCTAACGATCAAAGGAATGTTAAAGAAATTCTTTAATGATTATATTTTATGTTTTTGAGGTCGCTTTCTCAGATCCCGCATATAGAATCTACTCAAATTTCAACCTTTTAAAGTTATAGTCGAATTTTCTCCAAAAATTTGGAATTTTTCTGTACTTTCTTTTAGAAATTCAATATTTTTAAAGTGAAAAACATTAAGCAGAACACTGGCAGGTCGAAATATCGCGTCCAAAATGTTTCTTTCAGATGGTTATAGTCTACTTTTTCCAAAATTCAAGACCTATTTAAAAAGTCACGTGATAAATCGCGTGAGATTATGAAACAATTTCTCACGTAAGTTCCAATTTATCACGTGATTTCTCACGTGACTCGTATGTTTTCACGCATCTTCTATGTGCTCACGTAACCTATCACGCAACATCTGAATTTGCAAGTAATTTCTTTGACGATTTTTCATCCTAGTATTAAGTTTTGATGTGATTTTTTACGTGATATCTGATTTCATATGTGATTTTTAAATTCTGAAACGATTTATTATTTCTCATGTGAAATCTCCAGTAACTCTCAAATTCTCACGAGATATCAGAAATTGCTTAAGGGGGTGCATTCACGTTTTGTTAATGTACACTAATTAAAAAAATTTACCCTTATCCTACGCTTATAATGTACCGTTTCACCGGATAAAATGGTCCAAATATCGATTGCAAGCCCACAAGTCGAGCGTCTAACTTTCCATGAAAAATTCACTGATACAGTCCAGTGGTCGTAAAGTATAGCATCTCACTTTAAGCCAATGTCAATTTTTCAAGTTTTTTTCACTCTGTTTTGATACTGGCTACCTGCAGAACCAAACTCTTGAAGAAATACCGATTATAAGACCCTTTTCTAGTGCTTCATTTATTTTTATGCGTATAAATAATAAAAATTGAATGATGTTCTGCATTTAAATAAGTATTTATAGTAGGTTTACGTTTTCAATCCATGAGATTTTGGTTCTGCAGATAGCCAGTATCAAAACAATGTGAAAAAACTTGAAAAAATGACATTCGCTTAAAGTGAGATGCTATATACTTTACGACCACTGGACTATACAGTGAATTTTTCATGGAAAAATTATACGCTCGACCTCTGGGCGTGCAATCGATATTTGGGCCCTTTTCTCCAGTAAACAGTACTATATATGCGTAGGTAAAGGGTAAATTTATTTAATTAGTATACATTTACATTAAAATTTTTATCATCAAGCTCCAAAAATAATAATTATTAATTCAAACTTAAGGTGTATGTACCCGCTTAAGAAATCACGAGAGAAGTTAAAAATCTTGTTTGAATTTACGATGAGTCTGAAGTTTGGAAAGTTTTTCGAGACAGAATACGAAAAAAAAAATTATTTCAATTTCTCATTACATATGGGTATAAATCGGTGCATTATGCCTAGAAAAGACAAACAAACTATTTTGAGCCATTATTTAATCCCCAAGTCATCAACCATTTTAAATAGGGGTTGGAAGAGGAATGGAAAAAGAAAAAGAATTCTTATCAGTGTTTCAAAAACTGTAAGCTTCCATAAGATATTCCATAAAAAATTTCGATGGGAATATAAAGTCTTGGTTACCCCCGGGTGTAAAATAATCGAGAACAATGTAAATTTATCTACTACGTCATGGGAAATAATCAAGGACGTCGATAGCACTGGATAATTTTTTACCACGTGTATTTTCTTTTCAATTTAGCTGTGTTTGTTTCAAGGCTCATTCCGATTCCTGCCATAAATCTGGCAGACAAGCGAATTAGCTGTAATTTTTTATAGGTGTATAGTTTACTAATGGACAAAAAAAGTACTTTCCAATTTTTTATATGAGACATCAAAAAGATTAATAAATTAATTCTCTCTCATTTTAACATGAGATTTTTTGTTTCATAATATTACGTAATTATCACGTGATAAATCACGTGATCATTTTCAGTAGTGATCCCACAAAAAAATCGCAGATAAAATGAAACTCTGATGAGTTAGAATTTATTTTATGTTTCCACCCTCTTTCAAAACCCTATTTAAAAGGGTCGATGGATTGGGAATGAAATAAGGGATCAAAATAGTTTGTCTTTTCTAGTCATAATGCACCCATTTATACCCATATGTAACGTGATAACGAAAACAAATTTTTCGCCTTCGTTCTCGAAAAACGTTTCAAACTTAAGACTCATGAATTTACTTAAGAATTGAAGAATCGCCGGAGATCACGTAAGAAATTAAGAGTCGTCGGAAATATCACGTAAGGAATAAGAAATCTTTGGAGGATTTACAAATCATTTAATGTTGCGTAAGAACATAGATGTCGCGTAAAAATATACGATTTGTGTGAGAAATCACGTGAGAAATTGGAAATTCCGTAAGATATCAAGTAAGAAATTGTTTCATAATCTCACGTTATTTCTCATGTGACTTATCACGTGATTTATAACGTGATTATTTTAAGACTTCTAAACTTATTCTTGGGGCAAATAGATGTCGGATTATACATTTGTATAATTCCCACGTTATTCCCGGGGAGATAAATGAAAAAATTATTATTTATCAGTGCTATAAGTAACATGTGTGACTGATAAGCCTACTGAAAAGGACAGTGTGATTTAGCACGCGATAATCACGTGATTTTATCAAACAAAATATTACGTGTTTAAATGTGAGAGAATTTTACATAATTTTTTACGAGAAAAAAAAATATGATTATTTATGTGATATTTCATATGCGATCTTAAATGGATTCAGAATTTTCATATGATCTTTTTTAATATGAAAGTGTATATGTTGACAATTATGTGTCCCAAGAATAAGCTTAGAAGTCACACTTAATCATTTAAGGGGGTGTCAAAGTCAATTTTTATCCTTCCTACCATACCGACCTGAGAATTATAAAATATTGGCTTTAATTAAAAGAAGAAGTATAATTATGAAAAACTAAGAGGTCACTGCCCTCCGTAATACAATTATCTATCACTGTGCGAAGTTTCAAACAAAAACTTCGAAACCTCTACGAATGCCTTACGAACGAAATTTGAAGGTTCGAGTCTAGACTAATAGACTAATATAAATTTCGTTCGAATGGCATTCGTAGAGGTTTTGAAGTTTAGTTTATTTATTAATTGTGATCAACTGTTAAAGAATTTGAGGTTAAGAATTTCGGCGGGAAATTTGAATGGTTTGACACCCCTTAAATCACTCGTCTACGAAATTAAATTTATTGACCATGCTTTGATCATTAGATGCAACGCTAAAAAATTTACAAAAACAGTGTCCATCCTGGCGTTAAAGTACTAAACCTAAAACCCGTTTAAACTAAAACTCATTAGCCCTAAAACTTACGCTACTAAAACGGGATTTTACCACAAGCCATAAACTCGCAAATTCTAAGCCATTTCGCATTTCAAATGTAATTGCAAATTCATAAACTCTGAATCAATTAAATCTAAAGTCATAAACCTTAATCTCATAAACCATAAACCAATAAAGCACAAACCATATAAAACTCCAAAACCAATAAACCCTAAAACTCATAAATTCTAAAACCCATTTACCATAGAAGCTTTTTAAATCCTATTAACTCTAAAATCTGAATCCTATTAACTCTGAAATTAACCCTTGACCTAAAAAGCATTAACCCTAAAATCTAAATCCTATTAACTCTGAAATTAACCCTTGACCTAAAAAGCATTAACCCTAAAACCTAAATACATGAACATGAAAACCCTGAATTATTTCACACATAAACCCTAATCCATTAGACTCCAAACTGTTGAATCATAAACCATAAACTCTTAACCCACACAGCATAAAATAGTAGGTGACGTACCGTAAAATCGCAGAAATATGGAAGCGAGAGAACCGAAGCATCAAGAGATAAACGAAATCGAAGCCGAAATGAACAGTGTTCTCGCTGAACTCGCAGCAATGGATGAAGAGGATAGCCAGGAGCAGGATCTACTATACGATGGTAGGAATGGTTTACATAACCGTGCCTTTTTTTGTGCCAAAATCTCACCACGACGCCGAGGTATTATCTGCAAAAAGTCGAGTTTTCAATCTTGAGTTGTAACCATGTGCTTATAAAAAACTGGCTGATCTTCGACCGTTGAGTCGTTGACAAAAGCTAAAGTATTAAAGATCGATCTTGGACCCTGGAGTCGTTGACAAAGACCAAGCAATCAACCCCCATGTAACAAAGAAAAGTTTTTGATGCAGACGTGCTGTCGTACGAGAATGGAGGGAGACGCTGATGGGGAAATGGATGAATCAGAAGAGTAACGGGAGGAACAGCATGAGGCAGTGGTTTTTCTCGGAGACAATCCTTCTGACCCCTCTACAGCGGAAATACCGTTAAAGGAAAGCGTAGCGGTAATGGTAAAAAATGGACCCAATGTGGATTCACAAATAAAGAAGAGAAGGCCAGGCTTTTAGCTGAATTTCCGGGAAAAAGATTATCAAAATCTTGCTGGCTCGGCATTGTCATCAGTCTCATTAGTAGTAAGTAAGATTCTGGATCGAAAGACAACAGAAATAGATACGCACTTAATTCTAGAAAAATTGTTCAGTTCTGTGAAGCTACTGTCAGAATTATATTTCGTTCTGACACAAGCAAGAAAATCCTTCCTTCTCGGAACATACGAGGGCAAGATACAAAAGGTGCTAAAGGAGGTCAAGTCTACTGAATGGCTATTTGGAGACAATCTGACAAGACCGTCATCGCGAATACTAAGGCTGTAGAGATTGCAGCTAAGGATTTAAAACCAAAACCCACGGAGTTGCCTCTAAAACCAATTAATAATAATTTAAACTGGAGTAGCTATTCCGCAAAAGGAGAGGCGGGGCGGAGGAGCTACAAGAATCAGCCCGTAAGGTCATCTACCTCAACGAGGCCCAGGTACCACTCCAGGCCCAGAACTTAGCCAGCAAAGAAGCGATACACCCAGACGCAACCCTATCAGCAGAGCAGGCGCTGAATGGACAGCAGATAGCTACCGCTGGCATACTAAAAAGTTTTATTGTTAGATTGTTGTACTTTCTGTAAATAAAACTATAATATAAAAAAAGATTGATGTTTTTTCTCTTAACATCTACATATCTTCGAACAAGTATAATGAAATATAATTGATGATTAAACGAATTTCTACCCTGGTAGAAACGTTCAGCAGCGATTCGCCAATCGTTGGCCAATTTTACTAAGGTTGGCCAGTAATTTCACCAACCGTTCTCCAACGAACCCACTTATTTTGAAACGCTTTTCCGCCCGTCGTTGAC
This sequence comes from Gastracanthus pulcherrimus, assembly GCA_949152435.1. Taxonomy (NCBI): domain Eukaryota; kingdom Metazoa; phylum Arthropoda; class Insecta; order Hymenoptera; family Pteromalidae; genus Gastracanthus; species Gastracanthus pulcherrimus. The sequence goes on from OX424573.1 coordinate 53,049,778, forward strand.
CAACGAATGCTGAAAATTTGAAAACGGCGAAAAGCACGAAATACTGCTTAAGAAAGTTATGTAAAGTGTTATGGTATATTATGCAATCAATAAAAAGTCATTATATGAGCGTAATTGTATAATTTACTTAAAAAATTCATATTTAAATATATACACTTAATTGAAATTTGAGGTTAGGTGTAGTAAATTGATGATTTAGTTTACTACCCTACTGGAGGAAATCTTGTATGCCAAAATTTGTCATATGTGTGCCAAATCGGCCAATTGGAAGACATTTGGTAAACGTTGGCAAACTTTTGACATCAAAATCATTTCCACTAGGGTAATACAATATAATTTACTATTATAATTAAGCATTAAGTATAATATAAAAAATACTTTTTATCAATTCTATAGTATAATATGAAAACATGGGAAGTTGGATAGATAGTAAAAAATTATACCAAAACCAGTAGTTGCGAGAGATATTTGTATGCTCCGCAACTTAAGACGCGCTCTTAGTTTGCGCGACAAAAGCGGGTAAGCACAATATACACATATACATTGAACCATTCGTAACCATAACCCAACTTTAAATAAAAATTTAACTATATTTTACAACTTCATGACAGCATATGCGCTATTATTTTTATCATTCAGTGGTTTATTGTAAAATATATATTTAGTGATGTACATTTAATGATTCAATTTATAATTTGAAAATAAAATTTTAGAATCACAAATAGAGCAGTTATTGGTGAACCGTTGGTCAATTACAGCAGAAAGTATTGGCCAACATCATTGGCGAACCGTTGAGGAACAGGCCATCTCGGTTTGTCTATGTTCTACCAGGGTAGTTAAGTTCAATCATAATTATACGAATAACTTGCTAGAAGATATATAGTCCCACCCTTCTTATAACAGCTTTTGTTCTATATTTTCAAAATTGTATAAACATATATAATCCCTACCCATCAAAATTACTTGCGCTTAACTAATGAAGCAGAGACCAGCGCGAGAGCGGTAGGACAGGAGAGTGGGAAGAGGTAAGAGAGAAAACGCCTTTTTTCCACGGGAATCTCTAAAACGTTGCGTTATCTGGCAATAAGTTGCGATATTACATATCATTCTATTTTCGAACAAGTTATTCATATAATTATGATTGAACCTCACTAGAAGTTCAGTTAATCATCGATTATTGCTTTTGCGATTTCGCGTGTGCCAAGTACTTCTACCTTGCATTCTACGTTCGGGGCCACTGCAAACGTCTACTTAAGGAAAGAGTAAGTTGCACAGATTATTATTGTGCTCAGTGAGTGCTAATATATACCTATATATATTCTGCAATTTAGCCCGCGCGCATCTGTCGAGCATCGCCGCCGCCCGCCGTTTGCATTTGAATATCACCGAATAATTTTATAGAATTCGCATCCCGAGGTCGTCATGCGAGCTCTCAAGTGAGCGGACGTGCTTCTTGTACTCTCTCAGTTTTTGCGATTTCTCAGTGAAATAAGTGCCTTCGAATACCCGTGCGTGGTGTCCGTGCATCCGTATTCTTTTCTATATCCTCCACTCGTTATTCTTTTTGTATATTTCTTTCCTCTTTTGCTTTTCCCACTGCACTAATCCTGCTCCCTCCGCCTAACCTCAAAAAGGCGTCGGGGGGCCTCCGGCCTACCCTCTCGCTATTTCCTCCTGTCACTTCGCATATGCCTCATTCTCTCACTGCTTCCTCCTATCCGCTCGCTCTCACTATGTCTCACCAAGTTACTCCTCAATTTTCTCCCCTTCCTCCCAGTCCTCTTGGCTCTCCTTCCACAAACTCTCCTTCGCTCACTCACTCTAACCACACTACACACACCACAGATTCCGAGAAAACAGCTGCTGAAGCTCTCCTCGCCTGCAGCCAATAACTACCGTACAATTCTCCAAATCTTTCAGGCAGCAACTGCGACATCGATTTTATGGATTTCACCAACGCTTCCCTAAAAAGAGGAAGAGAGAACAACAGCACAGCTCTGTCCTCTCTCCTGGACCAATCTCACTCTGAAGACCACCCTTCCAAAAAAGGATCCTTCTCCGACCAGCAGTCCCCTGCAAAGGCACCTGCTGCTTCGCTCGTCGTCACAGTCACGTCTTCTGCTTCCTCTACCACCAACACCTCCAGTGGCACCGCATCCGCCTCTAAAGACCCTTCGTCAGCTCCTGCGTCCAACGCTGACAGCAACTCTCCCGACAACTCCAGTGTCAACCCTGAACGCCACTCGAAAACTTCTTCTGCTTCTAACAAGGTTTCACTTTACTCTACTCACAACCAAGGCCTCTTCATCGTCTTCGCTGAGCCACTGGACTTCAAGCAAGCCCCACGACATCTTCACCCCACCACTGTCGGTACACTAGTGGCTGCTAAATATCAAGGTAATATTATCTCTATCACCGCCTCAGGGTCCCACAAAATCTCTATCACCCTCAAGGACCGCGAAACAGCCAACGAGCTTCTCTTGAACCAGTCCTTCGCCTCACACATCCTGCGTTTCTCAGCTCCTGCCCACCGCCTCACCAGACAAGCCATTATTAGAGATATCGCTCTAGAGATCTTCAACGAGGACATTCTTCATGACTTATCCTACACGGCAGATACCCACATCTCCAAGGCCGAAAGGCTTAACCGCAGAATCACCCTTCCTAACTGTACCACCGAACTCGTTCCCTCCAAGACTGTGCGCCTCACCTTCGAAGGCCAACTCCTACCTGACTACGTGTACCTGTACTACGTTAGATACCACATCGACATTTATGTCCCCCCTGCTGAAATGTGCTTCAACTATTTTAGGTACGGACACCTCAAGGTCCAATGCAGGAGTAAGCCTGTGTGCCAAATGTGTACCCAGACTTCTCATGCTGCCGATGAAACTTGCCCATGCGCTGATTCTCGCCTACCGACTAGTTCTCTCCTACCAACCAATTCTCTCCTACCGACCAATTCTCTCCTACCGACCAATTTTCTCCTACCGACCTGTTCTCTCCTACCGACCAATTCTCTCCTACCGACCAATTCTCTCCTACCGACAAATTTTCTCCTACCGACCAATTCTCTCCTACCGAACAATTCTCTCCTACCGACTAATTCTCTTCTACCGACTAATTCTCTCCTACCGACTAATTCTCTCCTACCGACTAATTCTCTCCTACCGACTAATTCTCTCCTACCAACGAATTCTCCCCTTCCGTAATTATATCGTTCGCCCTTTCGTGTGCTCACCGTCGTTAGTATTTAATGTTTAGATAATTCTATGTGCTGACTGAGCACTGGCAACTCGTACTGCTCCGTTAAGTAGCTGGCGCTCAACACCGATATCTCTGAGTTGACTTCAGAGCGATTGGACCAAAAAAGCGGGAGGCATACTCGATATTGAGCTGGACAGGATTACAGGAGCCCCGCTGAAGCCACAACAACGTTTGTTGATACTACGCTACTTCCTAATAAGCAGTCGCTATCACAAGCTTATCTTGTCTGGAACGACTCTTGGGAAACTGAAAGCGCTGGACAAACAAGTAAGGGTGGCCATCAAGAGATGGCTCGGGCTCCCCGCCGACAATGCCACGGCATACTTCCACAGTCCGCGTGACAGAGGCGATCTGGACATTCCTTCGTTGACCACGACTGTCCCTGGCTTGATGATGTCACGTCTCAAGTCATTGGAAACATCCTCATCCCGTACGATACGTGAGGTCGCCCGTTCTAAATGGTTAGACATACGCCTAGCGTGGGCTAAGAAAGCACTTACGTTGGATGGAGATGTTCTCGATACCAGGTTGAAAAGGGAGAAGTGGTGGGCTCGGAGTCTCTACAGCTCTGTCGATGGCAATGAGTTACGAGAGTGTGGGAGGAGCAACAATTTCGAACTCGTGGATCGACGCCGGCAGTTTCGGCGTTCCCGGGCGTGATTATATACACTATCATCACGTACGGGTAAACGGCTTACCCACCCGGATAAGAACTTTAAAAGGACCCCGCAGGGACCAGAGGGACGTGAGGTGTCGTGCTGGCTGCAACACTACTGAAACAGTCGCACACATCATCCAGGGATATTTCGGACACATGGCGGAAGAGTTAAGCGACATAATGCCGTGATGGGGTCGTCGCCTCGGTCCTGCGGCAGAAAGGGTGGGAAGCAGCGGAGGAGTCCCGCATCGAAACATCTGAATTAAAGATTCCGGAAGCCTGATCTGGTTGCTACAAAGAATAATCGCGTGTGCGTGATAGACTCGCAGGTGGTTAGTGACTCGCACCGGTGACTTTTTCTAATTTTCATCACTATATCTTTGAATGCTTACAACTTTTGATCTACGCAATCATTTTAAACGTTCCAAATAAGAAATAAAAGCTCTTTTTTCTAGTTTTAGTAGCTTGTTGTAAAAATTATTTTGACCTATAGGAGCCTAGTTATTAATTAAACAATAGAGTTTATCGAAATATAATGCGAAAAAATACCATCATATTTTTTTACAATAATTGGCCTGTAGCTATTTGTTGGTCTATGGACTTGCTACTCTTGTTATTTATATTCATAATGTTCTAATGAACAAAAAAACTTGGTCCAGTAAGCGTGCTGTCAAAAATACAATGTCTATTTTTGGGCAGCGGTGTCCGACTTCCCGTAGAATTGCTCATATAAGACGTCGATTTTGCTTTTATTTCGATAAATTGTTTTGAAAATAATGAAAAAAAACTACGTAACACTCTAGGGGGAGTGAGGGGAGAGGGGTGTCGAGCCAGGGGGGGGGGTCAAATATGGTAAAAACAGAGTATACGTAGTTTATGGACGCTCCATTATATTCATTATCAATATAAATGAATAGGAACAAAATTTTGACCTGCCCCAAGGTGTGGAGCACTCTTAAGTAGTGGTTGAAGTGGGTATGAGAATAAAAATAATCTAAGTCGGCACCGTTTGAATCTTTCTCAAAAATGCATCATACATTAGGTTCCTTAACGTTAAAAATACCCAGAAGAAATTGTTGGCCCACCTCAAAGAGCACCCTTAAATAGAGGTTTAAGTGGAGGTGAGAATGAAGAAAATGTAAGCCGGCGGAGTTTGAATATAATAATCTCTAAAATACTTTAAGTATTTGGTTCTTTGTCATAGAAAATGTCTTGGAAAAAAAAATTTTGCCACAGCCCGAAGTGAGGAGCACTTTAAATAGAGGTTGAAGTGGCGAAGAGAACGAAAAACAATCTCTGTCGGCGGCGTTTGAATATTACCCTAAAATTCTTATTGTATTTGGTTCTTTATCATAGAAAATGTCCAAGAAAAAAATTTGTACACAATCCGAAGTGCGGAGCACCCCCAAATTGGGGTTAAAATGTGGGTAACAATGAGAAAATACCTAAGTCGACGGCGTTTGAACCTTCTCTAAATTTGTGTAGTTGGTTTTGTACTGGGCGATTTTTAACTATTAAAACAGAACTTTACTGAAAATTATATTAAAATTGGAATTTTTTTTTTTTTTTTAATGTCGCCATGTTTGTGCTCCCATGTGGTGCTAATCGTCGACGGGGGTCTGCGGTGTGTTTGTAAACAAAGAACATGTAATTTTTACAGAGGTGCTTGTATCAATCGGCAGAGACTAGGATTCGAACCCGTGTCACCGGCGTGGGAATCCGACACTCTACCGACTGAGCCGCCACAGGCTCCAAAAATTGGAATTTGAATCAAGTTGCTAATGTGCTAACTTGACGAATATAAAAAAGAATTTGAACACCTATATATCAGTTCCAGTTGAACACTTTTTAATGTGGCTTCTGCATAATATATCGCACACTGACTGGTCATTTATTTATTTATTTATTTATTTAACCAGAGTAATACATCGTAATACATGTTGTAGTTAATCTCCAGATATATTAATTATATCTGGAGTAACCCACATCCGGTGTGTATAATAAATTAATAATTAACTTACAATCTAAGTAAAACTAAAAACTAACTTAAAACCTAAGTGTCCAAGTACATATTTGTCTTGGATAAAGTAACAGTGACTTGTTGATGTTTATAATATATTCGTACTTATCCATTTTTTTAATTTTTTCTTATTATAAATCTTTGATATGTCTAGTATTTTAAGATTTATATTAATTGTTGGTAAGCAGTTATAAACTTGTATTGCTCTAATGTGATTACTCTTATCACTTACAGCTTTTGAACATTTTGGTGGTATAATAAGTTTATTTCTGGTTTTGCTTTTAGACGTTAAGTATAAATTTTTGAGTTCATTATAATGATACGATACACATTCATAAGCAAAAATTTGTTTTAAATTTAATGGGTTGTCCTGATTGAAACTATTTTTATTAACAATTTTTAGGATTCTATTCTGAGTCTTTTGAAGTAACTCCAGATTGTTTCTGTATGCACCACCCCAAGCTATATTTCCATAAGTAATTATACTATGAAAAAATGCATAGTATATTATCTTAAGTGTATCAGATTGCATGTATTTTGACATTTTGTAAAGTATAAATAATATATATTTTGTTTTCTTTATTATATATTCAATATGTCTGTCCCATTTTAGATTGTAATCAAATACAATACCTAGATATTTACAATATTCTACCCTACAAATTTTAGTACCCTGTATTTTTATGTTCATATCTTTAGGAGCACTATCACAGTAATTGCCAAATGTTATGTAGGTTGTTTTATTTATATTTAAAGATAGTTTGTTCAGAGCTAACCAATTAGCTATATCATCCAAGTACTTATTCATTTTATTTTCAACTTTTTCCCAGGTATCATCAGATGCTATAATTGCTGTATCATCAGCATATGAGATAGTGCTGTCAGTTCTATTTATTAATAAATCATTAACGTAAATTATGAATAGAAGTGGTCCTAGTATAGTACCCTGGGGAACACCTGTGTCTATTGTTTCATATTGACTTTCTGTTATTCCAATTCCAACTTTTTGTCTCCTATTGCTTAGATAATTCATTATTAGTTTATGTGCTTTACCTCTTATACCATAATTATATAATTTATCTAATAAGATAGAATGGTTTACAGTATCAAACGCCTTAGCTAAGTCTAGGAATGTGATTGCTATTGGTTTGCTTTTGTCTAAATTGCTATATATTTCTTTCGTTATATAACTAAGAGCATCTTTAGTACCTTTATTTTTTACAAATCCATATTGATTGTGAGTTAATAGTTTAAATTTATCAAAAAATTCTTGTAATCTTACAAAAACAATTTTTTCTAGAACTTTTGCTATATTTGAGATTAAGGATATGGGCCTATAATTTGATATTTCCATTTTGTTTCCAGCTTTAAAGATAGGTACTACCTCAGCTGTTTTCAATGATTCAGGCCATATTGATTTTTCTAGACATATATTAAATATATGAGTTAATGAATTTACGATTAGATTTGATAGTATTTTCAAAGCTTTTGTTGGGATTTTATCAACACCGCCATTTTTTATTTTCATATTTTCAATTATTTGTAAAATTTCAAAATTATTAGTTGGTTTTATAAAAATAGAGTTGCAATTCATGGGTGGTAGTTTTAATATCTTACCCTGCGGAATATTAATTTTATTACTTAAATTCATTCCTATTTTGCAAAAATATGAATTCATTTGATTGGCAATTTTTGTAGGGTCATCTATTATTTCATCGTTATTCATTATTATTTTATTAATTGTATTATTATTTTGCGATTTAGTACCCAGTTTACTTTTTATATGTTTCCATAGTTGTTTGGAATTATTGCTACTTTTTATTATTAAATTTCTTTCATGCTTAGTTTTAGCTTCTTTAATAATTTTATCAAGACTCTTTGTGTAATTCCTATATTCTAATTTTATTCTTTCGTTATTAGGTTCATTACGCATTTTGACATATAATTGTCTTTTTCTTTCACATGAGATCATAATAGCTTTAGTGATCCAATCCTTTCTTGGTTTATTCTTATTATTTTTTCCATTTTTGAACACATATTTAGATTTTTCTAAACAGTCTTGTATTTCAGTTATTAAAGTTGTTGTAGCTTCTTCAGGATCATGCATTGATTCAATTATATTCCAATTTTTCATAGCAGCTACTCTGCGTAGTTTAATGTAATCATACTTATAGCAAATATTTTCTTTATTTAATGTTTGTGAATTGTTTATTTTTATAAATAATGGATAATGATCTGTAAATGGTATTAAAAGTTTGAAGGATTTGGTGTCTAGAGATTTGGTTTTTATATATATGTTATCAATGCATGTGCCTTCTCCACTATTATCATTTGGTCTAGTTGTATATATAAACCCAGGGTAAAAACCTTTTTCAAGCATATTATTTAAAAGTTCCTGACTGTTATGATCTTCTTTCATAATGTCAATGTTAAAATCACCAATAATTAAATGATTTTTTATATTTTTTTTGCCGTTCATATATGATTTTAAGTTGGAAATGAGTTCAGTACATGATAGATTATGACATCTATATAATGTTGATATTTCAAGAGAAATACCTCTATTTAGTGTTATTCTTGTATTTAATATTTTCAATTTACCAATTTCAATTGTTTCGGTTATTTCTGTTACGCAATCTTTTATATATACAACTACTCCATCATTTTGATTTATTTTGCTATTATTATAATATAAATTATAACCTTGTATAGCAAAATATTGACAGTTATATAAGCACCATGTTTCTGAGCATACAATTATATAAGGTTTGATCCTCAAGCTCTTAATAAAAATTTCTAATTTTGTATAGTTAGCATTTAGACTTCTAATATTAACATACAGTATAAGGCTGTCTTTTATATTCAAATTTTTATTAAGAGTTTTTAGATCAAGATATGATATTTCCTCTTTACAATTACTTCTTTTTGGAATTCTTCTATGAGATTTAGATGTTGCTCCATTATTTACTTTTATTTCTGCTTGTGCTTGGGCTTGTTAATGATAGTATACTAGCGCTGAGTGGTGCATTCTTGCTGAGCGTTGCATTTTTGCTGAGTATTGCACTCTTCATTCTTGGTTTAGTTGAGTTCATTGTCGTAGTGTTTTTTTTGTAATTTTCTACATTACCCATGTATCTTGGTATAGTAGGATTCATAGGATAATCTGTCATACTTACGTATCTATTAAGTTTTTTCTTAAATATTGTACATTTTTCCGTATCATTAACTACATGGTTAACCTCTAAATTTGTTTTATATTTAGTATTGCTATAAAAACAATTGATACATACTTTATTGGACAGGTTATCACATTGTGAAGATATATGTGTTCCAGCACAATTTATGCAACAAAGCTCATTTTCACAGTTACGAGGATTATGCCCAAATCTTCCACACTTATTGCAGGGCTTGATATTTATTAAATCCCAGACTCTGCAACTTTGATAACCAATAAAAATTTTATTTTGGTTGTCTCTTATACGTTTGTATAAATCTCTTGGTACTTATATTATTAGGCTTAACTTGTTAGTAGTCGTAATTTCATTTATGTGTAATATCTTACATTTGTCTTGATATTCACTAAAATTTCTTCGATTTATATCATTTTCGAGTTCATCTTGGTTCATTTGTGTGGGATCCACTCCAACTATTTTCATCTTTGGCGATTCAATTTTTTCATACACAACATTATAATTATTAGATAACTTTTTTGTTAAAACATCAAAAGTAGTTTTAGCACTTCTTTCGTCCAAGCTTTTAATCAATAATTCATTATCATTAATTGATTTCACATATTTAGTTTGAATATTTTTATCATCTATTAAATAATTGCACACTTTTTTTGAAAAATCTTTAGGATTTTTGTCTTTTTTTTTATTTTCTACAATTATTGCTGGAACTCTTTTCTTTTTATTTACTGATTTATTAATTAATACCTCAGCATATGTTTTTTGGTTTAGTTGCACTTTTTCAAATTCATCTTCATTCTTCTCTTTTTTCAATAATCTTTTTAACAAAGTATTCTTGTCCATTAATTCACTATTTAATTGTTTAAGTAATTGATTTTCGATATTAAGATTTTCTAGTTCAGAATTTTCTGACAGTAACGTGGCATCTAGTTTTTCATTCGTTCCAGATTTTTGTGTATTTTCAGATATAACATTTAATTCATTTAAGATTTTGTGCTTTATTTTCTCTTCTTTTGCACTTTTTATCTGAGCAATTAAAATTCTAGCATTTTCATCTAATTTTATTTTATTCTCTTTTAAGGTTAGAACAAGCTCCACGTGTGCAGGACAAACCACAAGTGCTTTCCCTACGTATATTTTGTCTTTATATTTGTCAAAGTCACTTTTATGATAAATATTATCACACACTCACAAATCACTGTTGTAACTTTATTTTTTGGATGGCATGTATATGCTGGTTCTGAGTTTATATCAGGAGGTTCGGGAGGTAGTCCACCTCCTCCCGACGCCATGATGGCGATCATTCAAATTAACATTTTTTTAGCACTTTCCTAAATTATTGTATTACGAGAAAATATATAATATAATTAGAACTTATCACTTAACGTAACAAATTTTTTTTTTCACGACCGAGGTGAAAAAGGAAAGCTGACGAAAAAAGCTACCGATTGGAGACATCGCCCTTTGGGGTACTTGAACCCTTAGTAGTATTTTAAGGTTATTCTTAAAATACCAGAATCAACCCTTAATTCGTTCTTATCGAATTCCACCACTTGTCACACTTTTCAGCAATCGAGGACTCAAATAAAAGATTTCATCGAACTCTATAATTATAAAATGACCCCAAATGGGGGCTGCTGCATTTTACTGGGGCATAAGCGGTTCAGAAAAAGCTAACCATTCAAATTTGGGACAAAAACGCTTTACTTATATGTAGAAATCTAATTTTAACTTTTAAAGCGGGTGTGTGACCCTTTGAATTACGGTTCTAGATTTTGTAGGCAATATGCCCTGGTACTTTTCATAAAAAGTATGCAGGAGTGGGTAAAAGTTTAGAGGCCTGCCTTGTTTAACACATTGACTCGTGGGAATCTTTGTCAACACATTTGTATACCTATTTTCACTAAATTTCGAAAATATGTAGTATATCTAAATATATTGAGAAGTATATATATATATATATATATATAACGCACCATATTTGACCAAAATCCTTAGCGTAGTTTTTTTCTAAACCGTTAACCACTTGTAAAATGGTGAAAATGTAGCAGTCCGTATTTGGAGTAATTTTATAATTATAGATTTCGATGAAATCTTTTATTTGAGTCCTCATTCGATTGATGAAAAGCATTCCAAGTGGGGGAAATCGATAAGGACAATTTTGGGGGTTGATTCTGGTATTTTAACCCTTTCAGTCACAGAAGCCGATATATCGGCTCCCTATTGTTTTTAGTCACAAAATTTGATTTCTATTGTTATCGCAGTACAAATATACGTTTTCTATGTATTTTTGATCGTAGAATACGAATCTGATATCAATAATTTTATAAATATAAAAACAACCCTTCAAATGGGGTGAAAACCACCCTTTTAGTCATGAAATTGAATTCGTTTGGTTATGAAAGTAAAAAAACCCCCTCCTCATTAGAACACGGGCTTGGGACCGTCTGTGGCAGAGTTATGTTTTTTTCTTTTTTTTTTCGTTTTTCTTTTTTTCTTTTTTTCTTTTTTTTTTCTTTTTCTCTTTTTTTCTTTTTTTCTTTTTTATTTTTTTTTCGTTTTTTTTTCTTTTTTTTTTTATAATTTTTTTTTTATTTTCTAAATCTTTTTCAGGTAGATATTTATTCATTTTCTTTTATCTTATATACATTTACGTTTTGTGATATATTTCATAACAATTTTGTTTTTCTTTTATGCATAATGGAACATTGCAAGTTGTGCACATGTAGGAAGTTCTAACTCGATTTGTTTTAGAACTACAACAAGTGCAATTTCTTTGTATTTTGAGTTTAGTTGGAATGTGCGGGGCTTGAGAAAATCTTATTTCATTTGAAATTTGAGGCTTACGCTTACTAGGAGTAAATTGTTTTGTCTTGGTACCTCTTTTTTTAGGTGATGCAAACCCAATAAGCTCAGTTACCAGCTTTAGTCGAAAATCTATCAAATTCATTTTAGTAGTAGGGGTATTTTGCTTGTAAATGATGAAAGAATTTACAACGGTTACATCGATAAAATGCCAGAATATTCGAAGCCACCACTTTTTACTTTTTCTACTAATCTCGTATGTAGATTTCAACTGATCTGCTTTGTCAACACAGTTCATATAATTATTATAGTCTCGAGTGGCTTGTGGACAATTGATTTGAATGCTAGTACCATCTTTTTGTCGTCTACTTACAGTAGTTTTGATTGAAGGATCGTGAAAATTAGATAAAAACTGGACAGGTTTGTTATCATTCCATTTTATCCAACTGATACCCTTGTATGAAGTCCGAGATTCATAATCTCCCCTTTTCATTGTTTTATCGTTTATTTGTTTTTTTGGCAAACCTTTCCGATTTTTTCGTACTGTTCCACAGGCTAATATATTTTTACTTTTGAGTTCAATCATCAAATTAACACTAGTAAAGTAATTATCGAAATAAACTTGATAATTTTTTGAAATAATTTGATGGGTTAAATCGATTACAACTCTTTCGCCCAATTGTTTTTCAACCAAGTTAGCAGTTTTTCCAGTATATACCTGAAACTCACATACAAAACCATGTTCATCTGCTCTAACCCAAATTTTAAAACCTCTTTTTATAGGTTTCTGTGGATTGTACTGTTTTAGAGTACTTCTACCTTTGAATTTGACCATACTTTCATCAACAGCTTGTTTTTCAGATGGTTTGTAGAATTTTATAAAATTTTCTGAAAGCATATCAAGTAAGGGTCTTAGTTTATATAGCTTATCATAATTGGGTTCACCTTTTTGTGGCATTGATAAGTTATCATTCAAATGTATATGAGACAGGATAGCAAAAAACCTATTGAGAGGCATAACAGGGCTTATATAAGAGTTGTGTAATTGAGAATTAGATGACCAATAGCACCGAATGGCGGGTAACCTACTTATTCCCATCATGATATTCATGCCAATAAATTTCAATATTTCTGCTTTATTTACTTCTTCAAATGGCTTGTCTGATTGCTGCCCGTAAAGATTAGTCTGTTCGACAATTCTTTCGATCAAAACTTCTGAAAATAAGCAAAGGAAAATTTGTGAAGGTGAACGAATATCTGAAGGAACCATTGGACCGCAATCTTCGGAAAAAATTATTTCGTCGAATTTTCTTCTTTTATTATCCCAAATACCATCTAAAGCAGCTAATCTGTCACTCAACGGAGTATCACTATCACTTTCATATTCAATCACGTTAGAATTTTCACTATATGAAGTATTTTCTAACGAGGCTACTGCTTCATCAATTTGATTTTTGTCAATATCCGAATCATCATCACATTCAGAATCATATTCTGGATCATCATATTCATCTTCACTTTCATTATCACTGGTGATTTCAGCATATTCCATGATAAAAATTTTTTAGAATAAACCAAAACAAATTTCACAATGTTGTGAGATTACTGATAATTTAGAACGAATAATGATATTGAAATTTTTGATAGGAAAAATATAGAAATTTTATGTAACTACCTAATAAACTTAGATTTGATCCTTTGAAGTTCTTGCAAACAATTTTTTTTATTATTATTAATATTCTTTTTTCAAAATATAGTTTGGATTGAAATCATTCACTCGAGGGGATTGTAACAAGGGGTGTTTTAGAAAATTTATATGGCTTTCAGAGATTTTCAATATATTTTTTGAGCTCTAAATTCTATTTATATATTCTTAGGTCCTATCGAGTGCTTTGACGTTGAGTATTCACATTTTCGTAGTAATCCAATTAGAATTTTAGAGATCGTTTTTACGATTACTGAATTTTTTTCCATTGGATTCAAATTTAGCGTTGAAAAATGTATCAGAAACTAATATTAGCAGTAACATAACAAAACAAACAGGGTTTCGTGACTGCAATGTTACTTTTTATTCCATTTTACGAGTTTTTTTATGTTTTCAAATTTGTGACATTGGATTTGCATCCGCGTTAAAATTTACATCGGAAACATATATTTTCTTCTATAGTGAAACGAATTGAATTGTACGTATAAAAGGGTGGTTTTCACCCTGTTTGAGGGATTTTTTGTATATTTATAAAACTTTCTGAAATCAGATTTGGATTCTGCATTCAAAAATACATTGTGAACATATAGTCTTCAAAGAATATATAGTCTTCAAAAGAATTAAATTGTATGACTAAAAGGGTAGTTTTTACCCCATTTGAGGGGTTGTTTTTATATTTATAAAATTTTTGACGTTACATTCGTATTCTGCATTCAAAAATAAATTGGAAACATATATTGCACTTCCATAACAAACGGATTGAATTTTATGACTATAAGGGTGGTTTTCACCCCATTTGAGGGGTTGTTTTTATATTTATTCAATTTTTGATATCAGATTCGTATTCTACGATCAAAAATACATTGGAAACATATATTGCACTTCCATAACAAACGGATTGAATTTTATGACTATAAGGGTGGTTTTCACCCCATTTGAGGGGTTGTTTTTATATGTATAAAATTATTGATATCAGATTTGGATTCTGCATTCAAAAATGCATTGTGGACATATATTGCACTTCCATTACCAAACAAATTGCATTTTTTAACTAAAAGGGTGGTTTTCACCCCATTTGAGGGGTTGTTTTTATATTTATTCAATTTTTGACACTTGATTTGGATTCTTCGTTCAAAAATACATTGGAAACATATATTTGCACTTCCATAACCAAATGAATTGAATTGCGTGACTGAAAGGGTTAAGCATAGCCTTAAAATACTATCAAGGAAGTACGTCCCCCAAAGGACGGTAGCTCGATTCGATAGCTTTTTAAGTCAATTTTTATTTGCCGTCTCGTTCGTGAAAAAAAAATTATGCCAACGTACCTTAACAGCTATTTGACCAAAATCCTGAGGATTTTATCGGCTTTCGATAATATTTTTGTATAGAGCACCTCAATGTGCTGTTTCGACGTAAATCATCTGGATATAATGATCAAGCTTCATTCCCTCACCTGAAAAGGACCATTTAAGCAATTATAGGGTATTTTTTTAGGTTAGGGATAAACGATAACCGGCTGGAGTTAACGGACATTAGATTCTGATTAAGAGACGCCGAAAACGTATAGTGAAAACGATATGGTGGTCAGGCTTTATACCTCAATCTAAAAATTGCCGTTCTTTCATTGATTTTGATCATGACAAATAAATAATAACTGGTAAACTTCACATTACCATGCAATAATATGAAAAAATTGAAGAAAAAAACAAAATTTTCGGGATAAACCGACGTGTTGAATCCTCCATGTGGAATTACGTAATAAAACCAATACTACTAGGAAGTATGGGCATTTATACCACGGAATCCTGAGATACAAGAAAACTGATTCACAAAATCGGCATTTTATTTAAAATCTAAAGAAAAATAAATTTTAAAATTTGCATTTTTTTTAATTTATCCGCCATTTGAAAAGTACGTAAAAATTAAAAGAACTAAGGTTGGATTCGGAAAGAGCATGCGATTTTACGTAGGAACACTGAGTTTCGTTTCATTCCATTGATGTTTTATTCGTTTTCTAACGTGCTGAAGAGAAAGTAAATCTTAAAGCATTTTGGGACGAAACGAGTTAACCCTTAGTCCCTCAACCCTTAATTCATAAACCTTTTAACCATAAATCCTTAGACTTTCAACTCTTTAACTATAAAACCTTTAACTATAAACCCAACTCTAAAATCTACAACCTTCAAACCTTAAACCCTACAACCTTATACCATTAGCCCTGAAGCTCTCAACCTTTGAACCCAAAACTCTTAAAGCCCAAGACTTGAAACCGTAAACTTTTTAATACTCCATCCTACAATCCTTCAACCCTGGGCCGATAAACACTAGACCCTTAATTCCTTAACTATTTATCACTAAAACAGAAATTCCTTGAACCTGAAAAACCCTGTAAACCCCTTCAACTTAAGCACTTTCATATTTCTTATCTCTTAAAACTTCATGTCTAAGCCCTTTCTCACACGGCACGTAATGTTACCGAAAGGTATGCGCTCATTGGTAATGTTTCAGTAATGTTTCAGGTATCGTTCAATCGAATTGTTTCAACTGATATCTTTCAGAAACCCTTCAAAAAAATGTCATATGAATTTAATCCATAGAAACATTCCAGTAACGTTACGGAAATATACTAATTGTTATGTATGAATCATGTTGCACGCAAAATGTTTCCGTAACATTTCCGATGTAATGTTGGAGGTGTTATATGTCAGAAAGGTTTCAGAAAGGTTTCACGAGTAATAGAAAAATGAGCTTTCATCCCTAACATTTCTGTAATATCTCACATGAGATCTTACGTTTGCAAGGTTTCTTTATTATTTTTTCAGACACATCTATTGAATACTTTTAAGCTAAATATTTGTTTCAGATTAAAAATTTAAGACCACCCACATTTTGCGCTAAATCACTGTAATTTAATATTGTATTGATACATAAATATTATAATCTTAAAAATAATCAAATTCCTCAACATTTTACGCTATTTAGACAATTTAAACATTTTTCGTAGTATTAAAATAACGAAATATCGTATTTTAGGCTGTTTCATAACAATAAGACCACTGTAAAGTTATATTATTTTATTACTATTCCTACTGTATATTACAATAAATTAACCCTGGTAGAAAATTATCTAGTTTTATCGAGGCCCTCGATTATTTCCTTGGCAAACTAGATAGATCTACATAGTTCTAGATTAATTTTCTACCAGGGAATTTAAACTATGATTTGTCATTATATTTTAAAATTCTGAAAATTTTCTATTTCTAAACTCTAAAATAAAAAATATAATATGCGGAAAAGAATTAAAAAAATAAGATTTATTAATAATGTAATTTATTGTAATTAAAGCTGCATATGAAAACATTATAATTATTGTTAGAGCTTAATATTATGTGTACAATATTTTTATTGTGTATTTGAGATATATATTACTATAGAATTTAATTCGTTATGTACAATATTTAATTATAATATGTTTTATTTGTAAATAGTAACAAAAGACTGTAATTTTTAATTTAATAATTAATTGTACCTCCATTATTTTTTATTAATTCAAAAATGCGATTTCGCATACTTTCAACTAAATTTCGTAAAATTCTTTCATCAATTTCTTGCCAAGCTTTTAGAATAGCATCTTTTAATTGATTAATACTACCATATTGTTTATTTTCAGCATAAACTTTACGAACAAGAATAGCCCATAAATTTTCAATCGGATTAACGTCTGAAGAACACGCTGGCCAGGCTAGAACAATAATATCGTTATTGTTAAACCACACTTTCGTTTCACGACTTGCGTGAATTGATGCGTTATCTTGTTGAAATATCCAATCTTTTATTTCATTATTATCTAAAAATGGCAAAAGGTGATCTTTCAGTACATTAATATACTCTTGTGAATTCATTTTACATGAAGGAAAAGCTAGAGGCAATTTATGTGAGATACAAAATCCTCCCCAAACCATCAAGCTACCACCACCAAAATTTCTACGGGAAAAATATTCAGGCTCCTTTCTTAAGTCTCGCCAATACGAATGATGGCCATCAGGGCCATCTAAATTAAATTTCTTTTCATCAGAAAAAATAACCTTAAAATAAAGTAACAGTGAATTTAATATTCATAGAAATAAACCATGCATAATATACTATATACCAATATAATAATATTGTTCTATTTACTTTATTCCAGTCCGTATTCATATTAAGTTTCCCAAAATTTAATCTAGCATCTTTATGGCGAATTAGTAATCGAGGAGCTCTTTGTAATGATTGCCTTACAAGGTGATTAGCGCTTTTAATTGTACGATATATTGTTGAGCGTGAAATATTTAAATTTAAATCTTCTTTAATTTTATTCAAATTTTTTTTCGAATTGCTTGCTGCATTAATAATTCTGCGCTTTAAACGAGCAGAAACTTTGTTTTTGGGTCCGCCCTTTTTATTTTTATCATAGTTTTCAGGATTTTTAAGAAAATTTAAGATTTCGCAATTTGACCTCCTCAATTTTCGAGAGATTTCTCTTATGCTCGTATCGCAGTCGCGATATGGTAAAATCTTTCCTTTTTCTTCTTCGGTTAAGCATGTATCTCGGCCCATTATCTAATAACTGCAAATTAAAAACTTTAAGACTACTTTTGAACTTACTACATTTACTGCGTTATGAAATAGACAACGCGTTTAACGGAAATTTAAATTATCATTACCCAACGGTTTCAGTTTATATTTATGACTATAGTTACCATCCAAGCATTTACCTACTGAGTGGTACTGTCGGTAATTGTTAAATTGAAATAAAAATAATACATCAGCGCTTACAAGTAGTGATATATATATATTGTGAGCACAGCAATAAATTAAAAAAACTTAATAGCGGTCTTATTGTTATGAAACAGCCTAAAATACGATATTTCGTTATTTTAATACTACGAAAAATTTTTAAATTGTCTAAATAGCGTAAAATGTTGAGAAATTTAATTATTTTCAAGATTATAAAGTTGATGTATCAATACAATATTAAATTACAATGATTTAGCCCAAAATGTGGGTGGTCTTAAAGTTATGAAACGCACTGTATATAAATAATATATAAAAAATTTAAATTCTAAAATTATCGTAGAAATTCATAAATAAATGTCAATAAATGAGTAGATTGGATTAAAACCGACTAAATATCTAATAAGTAGAACGATAATCAAGATTAAAGATTGTTGAGGCCGAGGTTTAAATCCTCGCGCCAAACGACTCTTGGAGCGCGCCTCTGGTCACTCGTTCTATGCGTGACCAGTTCGTGAGAACTCTGCGGGAAGCTTAGCCCCAGGGTGAATTGCGACGAGCACGACTTCTCCCTTCCACTTAATACTTTCCTCCACTTTTCAGGCGGAGCAAGGAGAACAAAACTCCTTGGCCGCCGCGATTTCGCTCTCTCCCGCTCTACCCGCGGCTCTACCTTGAGCAATTCTACGACCGTAAGCAACGCTAAAATTGCCACCGCGTGTCGCCTAGAGGACATTCAACACCACACTTTTACACACATACATCGAGTCATTGTTAAGTTTTTATTGTTAAATTTATAATTAAGACAAGCAATAAATGCTATTTAATTGTTTTGTATATAAAATCAGTGCATTCTACACATTCACTCGCCTCACTCTCCCGCTTCCTTACGTACGCAAATTTACCAGCGGAAATTGGTGTCTCGCTGCACCCGCTCAACGCTAATACCGCGCCTGATAGATTTAAATAAAGTTCAGCCGGTTAGCGCGCGATCATTTGGTCCTTCGAAAACCGAATTGCGTACAGAAGTGGAAGTACGCGAGTGATAAAGTGCAGTGATTTGTACAAAAGTGCTACCCGATTCGGACTTGAATTCCGCGCCGAAAGACTCCCGAATCTGTGCGACGAAAGTGACTTTCCGGGTGTGCTAATCAAAAAGTGACATTTTACAAGTCAGTAATTAGATATTACTTAAAATATCTATTTAAACATTCATCTTGACCTGTGGAAAACCGTTCGAAAATTCGCGAAGAATTTTCGCAACGGAAAACCAAGGTCAAGGTCGAATGATTTGAATCTCGGCATAGGCTCAGAGACGACAGCGCCGCGAGAGCGGAAGAAGACCAGAGTCTCTACCTCTGCCTCCCCCTCTCTCTCTCTCTCTCCCGCTGCTTCTCGTTTTCTCTGTCGCACACAGCAAGCTATACAGCTATACAGAAGCTATACACACAACACGTATACACGTGTGCTCGCTAGCAAGCTTAGCAACAGCTCCTTGGCGACAGTACAGGGCAGAGTACTGCATTGCCGACGCAGCGAGTCTACTACACGCTACCGTAGTATGACTCCGTTCCGCGAGAGGCGCGCTTGCTGGACAAATCCACGCTGCTTGCTAGACAAATCGACGCTGCACGTCGCGAGGCTATAGCAGTGTCGCACGCGTCGCCTGCACGGAGCTTGCTGCAGCTATAACCTCAACGCGGTCTTCTCAGCAGGAGGAATACTGTCAATTCAAGTCGACATCGCACTGCAATTACAGGAATTACAGCCAACAGACCATAAGTATCACATGCTAATTAAAGCCCTCAGCTCTATCTACCTGCTACGCTACATTTAATTATTACTGTTGCTTTGCTGTTGCTGTCTTCTTTCCTGCTTAGACTACTAGCTTGTTTACACTAGTTGTCAGAGTCGACTTTTCTACTTAGACTACTAGCTTGTTTACACTAGTGGCCAGAGTCTACTTTACCTGCTTGGGTTGCTCTGCATTTTATAAATTAGTACTTATTTTTTTCCTGTCCTTTCAGTCTGCAATCATGGGAGATAAGAAGCTTCTGAAGCAGATGTCGGAAGGGCAGCTGATACGCAACTTTATCTCCAACACTGACAGAAGTGCTCCACAGACTCTTACGCTATCAGTACTGAAGGGGAGAGAAGCCCTATTGGAAAGCTACTGGTCCAAGGTTCTCAATCGTCATGGTGAGATGTTGGCTCCGACGGAAATGGAAGGTGCGGACACGTACTGGGCAGATAACCTCTTTGCAGTCTATGAAGAGGCCTACATCCTGGCCAAGGCAGAGCTGGACAGCAGGATCGCAGCCTTGCAACCACCACCACAGGTCAAACTTGCTACGACGCAGCCAAGCTGGAGTGGCGCCTTGGCCACATCCTCGCTTCCCAAGCTTCCGCTGCCTAAATTCAGCGGAAACCAGCTTGATTGGGAGACCTTCAAGGAGCGCTTTAGTGCCATGGTGGTAAATGTGCCCACACTCTCCAACGTTACCAAGCTGCACCTGTACCTGTTGTCGTGCGTGGAAGGCCCAGCAGACAAACGACTCAACAACATGGAGATGGTTGGCTCTAATTTTGAGGTTGCTTGGGCAAGCCTAACCAAGCGCTACGACAATCTGAGGGTGAGATTGTCCGCCCAGTTGTCGAGGGTGCTGAGCCTGCCTCCTATCTCGCAGCGGTCCTCTAGCGAGATAACTCGCATCCTGGATGAAGTGGACGAGGCAATTCGAGCACTTCGTTCCCTAGGGAGACCCGTAGACCAGTGGGACGACTGGTTTACAGAGATTGTGGCATTCAGGCTGGACACCTCGACCAGAGAAGACTGGGAAAAGTCTTTGGAGTCAACTCCTGGCTTCCCCAGCTATACACAGCTGATAGACTTCCTCGAAAACCGTGCCCGTTCCCTAGAGACTGCAAAAAGTGGCCATAGTGCAAATAATAAGACTACTGTAGTGAAGAAGCCGCCAAATAAAAGTCATCAAATTGTGTCTGCCTTTCACAGTTCTTCGTCCACAGCTCCAACCAACCAGAATCAACGCTCAAGAGGCGGGTGCAGTCTGTGCAAAGGCGAGCATTTCGTCAGCTACTGTCCAGTGTTCCTGAGGGCGGACAGGGCGAAGAAGTTGGAGCATGTGAGAGCTGCAAATCTATGCTTCAACTGCTTATCGAGAAAGCACGCAGCATCTAAGTGTACTTCAAAGGGTCGCTGTTCAGTATCAGATTGCGGAGCCAAGCATCACACCCTTCTGCACATTGAGAAGCCAGGTGGAGGCAGAAACGAGGATCCAGATGCGTCCTTACCAGGCTCGTCCTCAACTTCAAGCTACACCACTCAAATAAGTGCTGTGACTCAGTGCAAGGATGCAAGCTCGCCAGCGGTCAAGAGTAAGACTACCTTGATGCCCACCGCCTGGGTCATTCTCGAGTCTTTCACTGGAGCTTCAGTGAAAATCAGAGCATTGATAGACCAAGCCTCGGAGGGCTCATTTATTACAGAGAGAGTCACTCAAGTGCTCTCTTTGAGGAAAAGGAAAAGTTCTGTGTCAGTGATTGGTGTTGGTGGACAGGTCAACCTAACCTCAAACTTCACCACTGAGGCCATTCTACGCTCTCCGAAGAAGCCTAGCTTTTCTTTAAGCTTTTCAGCCATGCTCCTGGGCAATCTAACCAAACTTTTGCCTAAGGAGAGATGCTGTCAGAAGATGTGGCCTCATCTTGAAGGACTGGAGCTTGCTGATCCTGCTTTCTTCGAGCCTGCTCGTGTCGACTGTATCCTGGGAGGCGATGTCTACCCATCGCTCCTACTGGACGGTGTTCGACTAGGAGCAAACCTTAAGCCAGCAGCTCAAGAGACTGTCATGGGATGGATAGTGACAGGTCCAGTGGCTTCGCAAGGCTGTGAAGTGAGTGCTACCACTGTGCACAGCCTCCACACGCTCACTTCTCCAACGAGTAAGGAACTTCGACGCTTCTGGGAGATTGAGGAGGTCCTTATGAAGTCTAGACTCTCTCCGGAAGAAGAAGCCTTCGAGAAGCACTTCAGAGAGACTCAGCGGAGAGACACCGATCGAAGGTATGTGCCGAGGTAGTATCGGACTACACCTCACAATCCTTTTTAGCTGCCTTTCAGGGTGCCAGTGCAGAGCTCCAGCGGCTATTCGACGCCACGTCCCAGACCAGCCGGGAGATTGCGGATGCGATCGCAGCAGACGGGGTCAGATGGAAGTTTATTCCACCTCGAGCGCCTCACTTCGGCGGCCTTTGGGAGGCCGCAGTCAAGGCCTTTGAGTACCATCTTCGACGGGTGTTGAGCGATTCCACGCTCACCTTCGAGGAGTTCTCCACCTTGGCCGTGCAGATAGAGGCTTGCCTCAACTCGAGGCTACTATGCCCCCTCAGCAGCGACCCGATGGACGTCTCAGCACTTACGCCAGGCCACTTTCTGATTGGCTCGGCGCCATCGGCCCTGCCCGAGCCCTTCGATCCACAGCAGTGTGTTGCAGGTGTACCGAGGTATCAACTGGCGCTGCACATGAGGAATCACTTCTGAAAGCGCTGGCAGGCTGAGGTTCTCCGCTGGCTACAACAGCGCTCCAAGTGGCTTACACCGAACGCGACGGTCTGTGAAGGAGATCTTGTTCTCCTCACGGACGAACTAATGCCACCTACGAAGTAGTGATTACAAGTAATGATATATATATATATATATTGTGAGCACAGCAATAAATTAAAAAAACTTAATAGCGGTCTTATTGTTATGAAACAGCCTAAAATACGATATTTCGTTATTTTAATACTACGAAAAATTTTTAAATTGTCTAAATAGCGTAAAATGTTGAGAAATTTGATTATTTTCAAGATTATAAAGTTGATGTATCAATACAATATTAAATTACAATGATTTAGCCCAAAATGTGGGTGGTCTTAAAGTTATGAAACGCACTGTATATAAATAATATATAAAAAATTTAAATTCTAAAATTATCGTAGAAATTCATAAATAAATGTCAATAAATGAGTAGATTGGATTAAAACCGATTAAATATCTAATAAGTAGAACGATAATCAAGATTAAAGATTGTTGAGGCCGAGGTTTAAATCCTCGCGCCAAACGACTCTTGGAGCGCGCCTCTGGTCACTCGTTCTATGCGTGACCAGTTCGTGACAACTCTGCGGGAAGCTTAGCCCCAGGGTGAATTGCGACGAGCACGACTTCTCCCTTCCGCTTAATACTTTCCTCCACTTTTCAGACGGAGCAAGGAGAACAAAACTCCTTGGCCGCCGCGATTTCGCTCTCTCCCGCTCTACCCGCGGCTCTACCTTGAGCAATTCTACGACCGCGTAAGCAACGCTAAAATTGCCGCTGCGTGTCGCCTAGAGGACATTCAACACCACACTTTTACACACATACATCGAGTCATTGTTAAGTTTTTATTGTTAAATTTATAATTAAGACAAGCAATAAATGCTATTTAATTGTTTTGTATATAAAATCAGTGCATTCTACACATTCACTCGCCTAACTCTCCCGCTTCCTTACGTACGCAAATTTACCAGCGGAAATTGGTGTCTCGCTGCACCCGCTCAACGCTAATACCGCGCCTGATAGATTTAAATAAAGTTCAGCCGGTTAGCGCGCGATCAAAGATTAAGATTAACACTAAAAGAAAATGCATTTTTTTATCGATTTCAATATCATATTTTTAACAGGATTGTAAAGCAATATTACTGAGGTGTTATTGAAACCTTTCAGTAATGTTACAGTAACATTACTTAAAACCTTTCAGTAATGTTAAAGTAACATTACTAAAATGTTACTGAAAGCTTTCGATAACATTAAAGTAACATACCTGATATGTTGCTGATACATTTCGGTATTATTACATTAAAGTAATCACGATATCTAAAAATTACAGAAAGATTACACAAATGTCACAGTAGTATTTCTATAATCTATCTGAAATGTTACATTTCACATGTTAGCGGACATTTAATGTTTCTGAAACATTACAGAAAGGTCCATGACACATTGTATAAATATTTATGAAAGGTGTAATGTTTCAAGTGAAATATTACCGAAAGCTTTTAGAAACATTACGTGCTGTATGGGTTAATGCTCCTAATTTTTCAATCTTTAAATTTGAGGAGCGCACGATTTTGAGCGCCTGAGTAAACGAAATAATTTTTTTCAGGGCTTATTTTACTCCTTTTGACATATAATAAAACTTAAGTGGTACACTTTTTTAATTAACACAATTTCTCTATATTTTAAGACTCGTTTATCTAATTTTTTTTAAATAAAGTTGTAAAAAATATAAAAAAATTAGATACAATAGTTATGGTTTAAGGTTTAATAATAATTTTAATAATTTTGCGTTTAAGAATTTACGACTCAATTTAGGGTTTCGGGGTTTAAAGTTTAAAAAATTAGGGCTGCAAGGTTAAAAAGTTTAGGACTTAGAAATTTATATCTAAAGGGTTTATGTCGTTTATGATCAAACTGTTTAAAAGTTTACGGGTTCAAGGGTTAAACTTTCGAGGATTTAGAGTTTTACAGTATGGTTGTAAGTAAATGTTTAGTGTTATGGTTGTAAGTTTCAAGGGTTTCAGAGTTTAGGGTTTAAGCTTCAAGAATTTCAGAATTTAGTGTTTAGGGTTTAAGATTGCAGGGTTTCAAAGTTTATAGTGTACACTTTCAGAGTTTAGAGTTTCAGTATTCAGAGTCTAGAGTTTAGTGTGTAGAATTTAGATTGTACATTTTCAGACTTTAAAGTTTAGAGTTTAAGAGATTAGGGTTTCAGAGAATAGGGTTTAGGATTAAAGGGTTTAAAGTTGGAGGATTATGGGTTCAGAGCATAAAATTTATATAAGTATTTAGAGCTTAAGCTTATACTTTGAGGGTTTAAAGTTTTGTGTTAAGGATTTTAGATTAAAGCATTTAGGGTTTAAAAATTTAAGATTCCTGTATGAAACGGTTTAGAGTTTACGAGTTTAAGGTATAAGAATTTAGGTTTTGCAACTTTAAGATTTAAGAATTTACGGTTTGAAAGTTAAAGCTTATGGATTTGTGATTAATGGTAGAAGAGTTTAGAGTCTGGCACTTAAGAGTTTAGGGTTTGCGAGTTTAAGATTTTATTGGGTTTAAAAGTTTATCGTTTAAGGGTTTAGGGTTTCCCACACAGCATGAAAGATTTCATTGAAATATTTCTGAAATATTTATAATTCTACTCAAACGATGGCTGAAAACCTTTCTTGAAATATTTCGTCAAAAGTCTTTGAAAGATTTTTGGAAGATTCGTCTGAAATATTTATTAAAATGTTTTCCAAATATTTCACATTTGTATACTTTTAGTAAGTAAATAGGAATATTTCAAAAACACCTCATAAATGTTTTTCTAAACATTCCAGATGAATCTTCCAAAAATATTCCAAAAGCATTTCACGAAATATTTCAAGAAATGTTTTAGCCGTCGTTTTACTAGACTAATAAATATTTTAGAAATATTTCAATGAAATATTTCATACTACATGAAATATTCCAATAATATGTAAGAATTATTTTATGCTGTGTGGGTTAAGAGTTTATGGTTTATGATTCAACAGTTTGGGGTCTAATGGATTAGGGTTTATGTGTGAAATAATTCAGGGTTTTCATGTTCATGTATTTAGGTTTTAGGATGAATGCTTTTTAGGTCAAGGGTTAATATGATTTAAAAAGCTTCTAGGGTAAATGGGTTTTAGAATTTATGAGTTTTAGGGTTTATTGGTTTTGGATTGTATATGGTTGGCGCTTTATTGGTTTATGGTTTATGAGATTAAGGTTTATGAGTTTAGATTTAATTGATTCAGAGTTTATGGATTTGCAATTACATTTGAAATGCGAAATGGCTTAGAATTTGCGAGTTTATGGCTTGTGGTAAAATCCCGTTTTAGTAGCGTAAGTTTGAGGGATAATGAGTTTTAGTTTAAACGGGGTTTACGTTTAGTACTTTAACGCCAGGATGGACACTGTTTTTGTAAATTTTTCAGCGTTGCATCTAATGATCAAAGCATGGTCAATAAATTTAATTTCATACATGAGTGATTTAAATGATTAAGTGTGACTTCTAAGCTTATTCTTGGGGCACATAATTGTCAACATATACACTTTCATACTAAAAAAGATCATATGAAAATTCTGAATCCATTTAAGATCGCATATGAAATATCACATAAATGTCACGTAAAAAATTATGTCAAATTCACTTATGAGATCTTATACAGTTTGAGAAACTAATTCTCTCACATTTAAACACGTAATATTTTGATTGATATAATCACGTGATTATCGCGTGCTAAATCACGTGTCCTTTTCAGTAGGCTTATCAGTCACACATGTTGCTTATAGTACTGATAAATAATAATTTTTTCATTTATCTTCCCGGCAATAACATGGGAATCATATAAATGTATAATCTGACATCTATTTGCCCCAAGAATAAGTTTAGAAGTCTTAAAATAATCACGTTATAAATCACGTGATAAGTCACATGAGAAATAACGTGAGATTGTGAAACAATTTCTTACTTCATATCTTACGGAATTTCCAATTTCTCGCGTGATTTCTCACATAAATCGTATATTTTCACGTGATATCCATGTTCTTACGCAACATTAAATGATTTGTAAATTCTCCAAAGATTTCTTATTCCTCGTCTGATATTTCCGACGACTCTTAATTTCTTACGTAAACTCCGGCGATTCTTCAATTCTTAAGTAAATTCATGAGTCTGAAGTTTGAAACGTTTTTCGAGAACGAAGGCGAAAAATTTGTTTTCGTTATCACATTACATATGGGTATAAATGGGTGCATTATGACTAGAAAAGACCAACTACTTTGATCCCTTATTCCATCCCCAATTCATCAACCCTTTTAAATAGGGGTTTGAAAGAGGTTGGAAACATAAAATAAATTGTAACTCATCAGAGTTTCACTTTATCTGCGATTTTTTTGTGGGATCACTACTGAAAATGATCACGTGATTTATCACGTGATAATTACGTGATATTATGAAACAAAAAATCACATGTTAAAATGAGAGAGAATTAATTTATTTATCTTTTTGAGGTCTCATATAAAAAATTGGAAAGTACTTTTTTTGTCCATTAGTAAACTATAAACCTATAAAAAATTACAGCTAATTCGCTTGTCTGCCAGATTTATGGCAGGAATCGGAATGAGCCTTAAAACAAACACAGCTAAATCGAAAAGAAAATACACGTGGTAAAAAATTATCCAGTGCTATCGAAGTCCTTGATTATTTCCCATGACGTAGTAGATAAATCTACATTGTTCTCGATTATTTTACACCCGGGGGTAACCAAGACTTTATATTCCCATCGAAATTTTTTATGGAATATCTTATGTAAGCTTACAGTTTCTGACTCTAGGTTTCTCTTGCAAATAAAAGGTAAATAAACGAGGAATGTGTTTATAGTTATCATTTTCAAGAAAGGCGTGTATATCTCATGGGGTTCTTGAACACGAGGTCCAGATGTTACGTACCGTGATAGATAATCAAGTCTGACGTTACAGACGACAACAAAACGTAGGGTCATTTCTTAGATTAGACCTAGTGCCAGCTGGACTACTTTTAAATAAAAGTGCATATCCAAGTATACGATTAGTGTGTCTGTGTAGTCGTAGTCATTTTCTTCGAGGTTTTCAATATCTACGCGAACATTCCCTTTTAATAATATAAAGATTGCCGTAAAATCGAAAATCAAAGAAATCGACCCTCTTAAAGTGAAATGCATTATAAAACATGAATTAAATAAAATACGTTATTATTAATATGTTAAACGCTGACAAATTAGAATTTATTTTGTTTCCAATCCAATCCCCTTTCAACTCCTGCCATGGGGGTAGCGGACATACAATTTTACCGAAACTTTTTTTAAAGGTATGTTTTGGGGTAAAAAGGATATTCCACAAAATATTCGCAGATAAAATGAAACCCTGAAGAGAAAGACTTTTTTTACTGATTCTAACCCCCTTTCAATATCCGCCACGGGGATAGTAGTCATAGAATTTGGCCGTCATTTTTTTTATTATTATATTTCGAGGTAATAGGCATGTTCCACAAAAAAATTTCACAGATAAAATGAAACCCTGATAAGAATTCTTTTTCTTTTTCCATTCCTCTTCCAACCCCTATTTAAAATGGTTGATAACTTGGGGATTAAATAATGGCTCAAAATAGTTTGTTTGTCTTTTCTAGGCATAATGCACCGATTTATACCCTAATCAGTAAAGAATTTCTTTAACATTCCTTTTATCGTTAGATCCAGCGTTAAAAAGTATACAAAGAAGGTGTCCATTCCGGCGTTAAAGGGTTAATGAATTGTAGGATTAATGGGATTTAGGGTAAATGATTCTTAGGGTAACGGGTATAAGGGTTGGTGTATTTCAGGGTAAAATAATTCTAGAACCGGAGAATGTAAGGATGGGACCATCAATAGTACGAGGGTAGTTCAATAAGTCTTTAGAATAAAGTATAAAAACAATTTTTTTTGGGTAAATTTTTTTTTATTTTTCAACATAATCTCCTTGGAGCTCTATACACTTGGTCAATCGCTTTTTAAGATTTTTAAATCCTTCAGAAAAGTGCGTTTTCGGAAGTTCCTCAAAATAAGCACTTACAGAGGCAATGACGTCTTCGTTGTCCGTAAATATCTGTCCACCGAGCCATTTTTTCAAGTTTGGAAATAAGAAAAAGTCATGGGGGCTAAATCTGGTGAATACGGTGGGTGTTCGACCAATTCGAATTTTAGTTCTTCAATTTTAGCCATTGAAACGAAGCATGTGTGAACTCGGGCGTTGTCGTGATGAAAGAGAATTTTTTTTCTCTCCAAATGTGGTCATTTTTTTTTAATTTCTTCTTTCAGCTGCTCTAATAATGATGCATAATACTCACCAGTAGTTGTTTTACCCTTTTCCAAGTAGTCAATAAGTATAATTCCACGTGCATCCCAAAAAACTGTAGCCATAACCTTACCAGCTGACTTTACGGTCTTTGCCTTCTTTGGAGCTGGTTCGCCTGTGGAAATCCACTGTTTGGATTGTTCCTTTGTCTCAGGAGTGTAGTGGTGTATCCATGTTTCATCCACAGTCACAAATCGACGAAAAAATTCCTCAGGATTCCGAGTTATGCGCGCCAAACGAGCCTCAGAGGCGACCACTCTATTGCGTTTATTCTCAACTGAGAGCAAACGCGGCACCCATCTTGCCGATAGCTTTTTCATGCCTAATTTTCCATGTAGAATTGAAACAACTGCACCTATAGATATCCTTGTGGCCTCAGCTAACTCACGCACTTTTAATCTTCTATCTTTCAACACCATATCGTGGATTTTATTGATGATTTCGGGAGTAGTTGCTTCTACGGGCCTTCCTGAACGTGGTTCGTCACTTATTGATGTACGACCACGCTTAAATTCATTTACCCAGTTATAAACCGTTGCTAAGGCAGGGGCAGATGTGCCATGAACTGAGTCCAATTCATTTTTTATCTCATATGGAGTTAAACCCTTTAAATGAAAATGTTTAATTACCGCTCTGAACTCGTTTTTTTCCATTTTTCTTAACAAGCAATTTTTTTTTTTCAATTGGTTATAAAAACACGTAAACTCAGAAGATGTGGACTGTGACTGCACCATATATCTAGTCGGGAGTGGTGCTGACTGAAAACAGATGATTTGGAGCGATTCGCGCGTCATCTGTTGGTCATTCTAAAGACTTATTGAACTACCCTCGTATATTGAGTACCAAGCCCGAGATGTGGGATTTTTTAGACGAAGTGCGAGTCTTCAGCTCGCAGTAAGCACTCGCCTCCGGTTCTTGCTAACTCGCCTACCATTTGGAACGAGCAGGCGTAAAGTAAAACGACCAGCGTGCGTAAAGTAACTGCTTTACTAAAATCGTGCATGTGTACCAAGGGCGTAAATTGGACTTTTTTAGACCGAGTGTGAAGTGTGCAGTATGAGTCGAAGGCGAGTGCGTTTTGTGAGCCGAAGACGAGTACTGCAAACGCACGAGGTCAAAAAGTCCCCTGGCCTTTGTAGTCCTGGAGCCAGACCATGATTTCGTGACCAACTGATGTCTCCAACTAGAACCACTTTTCCTTTATGTATTTTGGTCTCCTGAATCCGAATATCCAGGGTAGAATGCTAAAAAATGGTCCAGTTATTTGTTAATTAACAGTTTTTATAAACAATTAAAAAATATTACTTTTTTGTTCTCGAAAAAATTTACTTACATTTTTTAGGCAATTCTAAGAAGAAAAGATTTTTACAGGTTTTTTTTCTAGGACGCATAGATTTTGAATAAAACATCGTTGAAGTTTCGAAAAATGCGAGTTTTGCAATTTTCAATCGTTTATTACAGCAAGACACTTGAATATTTTTTGATGATCAAGGGCATAAATTACTCATTAAGTCATGTACTATTAGAGTGTAATGGGTAATGTCATTTTTGTCACACTATACCCGAGTGACAAAAATGACTCAATCGACGTCCAAAACACACCGATATCGTCGAAAATATTGTAAATACTCATTACAATCTAATTTAAGCCCTGGATCATTAAAAAATATTCAAGTGTCTTTGCTGTAATAAACGATTGAAACTGGCAAAAATCGCATTTTTCGAAACTTCAATGATTTTTTACTCGAAATCTATAGGTCCTAGTAAAAAACTTGTAAGAACATTTTTTTTAGAATTGCCTAAGGAATGTAAATAAATTTTTTCCAGAACGAGAAAAAATATTTTTAAATTTTTTATAAAAATTGTTAATTAGCCATTAACTGGGCCATTTTTTAGCATTCTACACTCGGTATTTGGATTCAGGAGGTCAAAATACATAAAGTAAAAGTGGTTCCAGTTGGAGACATCATGGTCTGGCCGTGGGACTATTGGTGCACACCATATTTTTCGTGACATGTGGATTGATTTTTGCGGAAATGTCTCAAAAAGTACAAATAAGTAAATAAGTCATCAATGGACAAAAAATACCCCTTTTTTTCGTGCTACTAGCAGGCAAAGAAGCCCACTTTTTTGCCTGCTGGTCAACAAACAAGCACTTTAGGCTCGCTTTTTAAGTCCAGAAAAGCGCGAAAATCATGCAAGTGTTACAAATAATATTTTTTACAATGTTTCAAGTTTATCGCGTAATAATTTTTTACGAACGAAAAAAGTTCATTTTACATTAGTGCAACGGACGTCCTTACAGGGTTAATGCTTATGATTTATTATAATTTTTTAAGATTAAAAATATGATTAGTTATATAGTTCGACATACGTACGATTCATTATCTGCATTTTATATATGAATTTTTTGTAAATATTTATAATTTAAGATAATTTTTTTAAATACACTAAAATAAATTTTTATATATTAATTTGTTTGTATTATCATAATAAGTCCCAAAGTTATCTTTATTGATACATTAGTTTTATGAAAATTTATATAATAAATCGTATGAATAGTAATTAATTAAACGATTAAAAATATTAATTACATGATTAATCATGAGAAAAATCATAAAGTTAATCATGTCAGATTAGGTTTGATTCTCACAGAAATGAAAAATCATATGAATAATTATACATCTTGGAAAATTATTATATACAAATTATTATTTATTATACAAATGCATTATGATTTAACAGTTTGTGTTTTAGGATTCTCGGTTAAAATAACATTTTAAAAAGTTTATTAAAAAATATGCATTCTATTGATTGGATTAGCATATCAAAGGAAAGCATTTGTAGTCTATTATAGGTTTTAAATATTTAAGTCAATCATTTCTTGAAAATACTATAATATACTTACATAATGCTACTATACTTAATTTTTATTAATTAATCATATCAATGTCATTTTTACAATTATTCAGAAAATAGATTAAGAAATGATAAATCGTGATAGTAATATTCCATATTCTTAAGTGAATAATAAAGATCAACTAGCTTTTTAGACTTCTCTTCGGATAAGCGATTGCGTAAAGTTAAATGAACATAAGCCCAGTTGAAAAAAAGTCTCTCTAATTGTGCTGATGACGCTGGAATTTTCATTATATTTACAGCTATTTTAGATAAATTTGGTGCTTTTGCTTCAGCAACTGTCCAAAGTACATTTGGTTTTACTGTTCCTTTTGTACATAATTTTGAAAAAATATCAGATTTATCACTGTACATTGCGAATTCTTTTCTGCCTTCTATATTTGTCTCCTCGTTGATAAAATCACATGCTTGATTTAATTGATTAACTGATAAATGTTCTCCTCGATATGCTAGATGAAGCAAATTTACTGAAAAATGTATAGGTCTTAAGGTTTTTTTTACACAGGCTTCAACAATAGCCAAAATGTTATCATCCGTAGTGGGTAATTGCAAAGTTAACCATGACTCTGTTACATCTGCTAAACTGTAATCTGCGCTTTGACATCTGTTCACAAGTATACGCACACTAGATCCAATAAACTTATACTCATTCACAATTTTTCCTTGTATATTTTATTATTCAGAAATAGCACAGTCTTATCTTTTAAATTGAACTTCTTATCGGCTGCAATTCTTCTCATTATATTTAAATTATTTAAGTTATTTTTAAATAAGTCCCTGTAACTGCACCATCTAGTCTCACTACTTAAAACTACTCTTTTTCCTTCCAATTTTAGAAGCTCCTGTTGAACACCAGGGTTTTTAAATTCTTTTAACAAATTATTAACTTTATTTACAAATTCCTTATCAACGAGAGATTTGCCAATAAGTTGCCACTATGACTGTTGCATGTTACATGCCAAAGATCACGTGGTTTACCCATACACATAATATTTAATGCATTGTCAGAAACTAATGCGTACATACTTGCATTATATTTTTCTTGAACAAACTCTTTAGCTTTATCAATCACTTTTGTCAAACTTTCAGCTGACTCACTACTGCTGTTAGATCATACGATTCTACAAAGTGTTGCTTTCCTTCATCATCATTGTGAATCGTCACCACAACTTTTGTCTCATTTGCAGCAGAATTTTTCCACCCATCAATCAACATAACATTTTCTTTATTTTGTAGATACTCCTTTCATTCTTATAACATAAGCTGATGAATATTATCCAATAATGTTGATGATAAATATTGTCTGCATGACAGTTTATAATCACGATTCAACAACATAGTCAGTAAATTCTTGAAGAGCGTAGATTCAACAGTTACGAATGGAATGTTGCAACCAAAAAGAATTTAGCTAAAGCTTTATCTATTTTAGTATATATTTATTTCTCTCCTGTATTTTCTCTTGATTTTCTTCTTGATTTTGTTGTCAAGTTCCTGAATTAAACAATAAAAAATATAACTATATTCTGCACATATACATATAAATATTATAAACATTAAATATTTAATAACAAAATGAATAAATATTTAGTTCGCTTTTAAAACAAATAGAATTAAATAACTGTATTTACATTAGTTACATTATCATTTATTCATTTTTTCTTTGCTGACTCCATCTCAAATTCTGATTAATAGAAACATAAATTGCGTACAGGCATAAAGATTTCTTAACAGAACTTTTTAATCGTTATCTGTAAATAATAAACTGTAAAGCATTTTTATTTTATTTATTCTCGAAAACTATAGTATTCATGTACATTTTTATATATGGAAAATGATCAAACACAATAATATGCACTAACGTCACTTTCTAATTGACTGCAGATATAAAATTTTTTTTTTTTCTTCCAAGGGGTATAATCGCCAGGCTATGTCCTCGATAAAATTTATATCTTATATTTGCCAAAATATCTGATGAGAATAAACAGCTGACGGAAAACCAACGGACATTTAAATCGATTGACGAGATGTATCGATATAGCAAAACAGAGCAAAAGTAAAACGCATGCATGGTTCGCATTCCGTTGTCCCGTGTTCCAGCACCAAACTATATACTTATATACATGTGCTGTAATAATAATAATTATTTATCTGTAATTGCAATACATTATTGCAAAATATAAATATATAAGTAGTTTGATACAATTTACCGTCTTGATATACGTACAGAATTACTATGTTACGTGGCACATTTCCAGAGAAAATGAAATCACTTTTAGGAGGATTAGCTTGCTATATTTTAATAACTTTGCCATTAAATATATTTTAAGGGTACATTGGGTAAATAAAAATATTATGTGATTTATTAATGCTTTGTTTTTAAACAAAAAAAAAGTTTACGTTGCTATTATCGTTTGTATTGTTTCAATGTACGCGCGCGTGCTTGCTCGAGCCACCCAACTCCGCATCTGCGCATGCGCAGACAATAATTATTAATTTTGGATGATAACAATTAATTTATTGTATAAACAATTTGATAATTAATTAGGGCAAATGAATAGCTTCAATTTGAGCACTGAATCATCACCGTACGTCAAATATTTACCGAGAAAATCGCATATCTCTCCGGGGCTGGGGCACTACACTTTCACCACTTTACTGTTGAAAATCTTTTAAAGGCAAATTGGGCAAATTAAAGGATCAGTGGAAGCAATTAGAGCAATTAGAAAACTATTTAAAGCAACTATGTAAGTTCGCCCGGGGGCCAGTTTCACGCCGGTCGCTGCGAGTCTCTAGTCGTCTCTCGCGACTATCGATTATAGCGCGCGAGATTTAAAAATATATTATAGTATTAAACCTTGCCTTATTAGGTCAAAACTAAATAATAGATTACGTATAATAAATCAGAAAGGAAATAATATTAAATAGTGTATCAAATTCTATTATTATTACTTATTACTATAAATTTTATTTGAATTGGCTAACGCATTGGAATTAAAACAGCCCTTATTGCATTTGTTTTCACTGAATCCATTAAGATTGATCATACAATTTGCACAAGCAAAGGTTGGGTTCGATTATACATCAGGACTTGATTATAATAGTGGCATGTACTCGAACTTTAAATTCTGATATAGAAAATTGAAATTAAAACAACATAATGACAAAGACAAACCTTATACTTATCCATAATATTGACAGACTACTCAGACATTAGCTACACCACAACCACCTCTACAACCTTCACCATAAAAATCTTACTCGATAGTTTAACAATAAATAATCGTCTAATACAAAATGGCACCAGCACAAACAAAAATAACGCAACAGAAAAAATGAATATTAACGTTCGAATACGATGGAAATAGTGCCAATATTTAGCGAGTTCGCGGACTCGATAGAAAGATTCACGAAGGTCTATAGAATCGCAAACGAAACGGTTTCAGTGACAGCGCGACCATTTATTCTACAAATGATAAAAGAAAGATGCATTGGTGACGCAAACGAGTACCTACTGTGGCAAGAAGATCATGATAATTTAAAGTAACTTTTCGCATTCCGTTGTCCGCGGATCTTACTGATACGTATAAGTCACCGGATGACCATAACTAGCTAATTACCGAACTAGCTTGCATTTGTCAAAATGAAAACGAAAACGAAAATGTGCATGCGTAGGGGAAACCAGGGTAAAGTGAACATAGTAACTATAAAAGTCGAAGATAATGTATTTTTCAGACTTAAAACACTACTTTGTAAGTTGCACAAGAAACTTCTTACATTAATAAACATACTAGCAACTTAAAAAAAAGTCATTTATTAAGTTTAATATTATTTAGCTATTTTTGAAAAATGCCGGTTCACTTTACTCGAGCCTCTCGGTGCGGGGTAAAGTGAACTACAGGATAGAATTAAATATTTTAAAATATTTTACTAGTTTTTGTATAGTAATAGATAAAAACGTTAATTTAGATAATAATAAAACTTAAATGATATCTTAAAACCTTTAAAATACTGTAAAATATGAAAAAGTTAAATATGGAGGTTACGTTGGCCCATTTTGGCTTAAATACAAAATGCGTTGCAAGAAAGGCTTTGTATACTATACTAACACGCACCTTGATCAATATTTTGTTAAAATTTCTATCTGGCCGCGTACAAATTAGTGCAATCGCATTTTTTCCGGACCACTTTACCCCGATTCAATTTACCCCGAGACGTTGATTCTTAAAAATGCTTGTTTAAAAACAGAAAAAGTATATTACGCAACTAGGGGTGAAATACCCTTTCTGAAAATACTCTTTTGCCCCAAGTTGCGTACCGTATTTTTTATAACAAGTGCATAAAGAAGGCCATTCTTTGTCATCTACAAAGTGGATTGAGAATAGAGTTTTTCGAGTCGTCCACTTAAGTCTATGACATATTATATATATGTACATGTATGCATGTATGTATATAAAAATTTCAAAATGTACCAGTATTTTCCAAAATTTTCAGAATTTTCTAAAATTTGTCAACAGTTTCCAAATTTTCTAAAAGCTTTATTAAGGAAATGGAGCAAAAATAAATAAAGGGCACCGAAAATAAAAGGTAGCGAAAATGAGTATTTTCTGTACCCTTTATTTGACGCTCGGAAAACTCTATTTCCGCTGCACTTTATAGGCGCCGAAAATGGTCTTTTTTACACATGTGTTATAAAAAACATCAGTTAAAGCTCTGCATTCTTGGCAATAGTATGTAAAACGTATTTGAAGTAATTACAAAAAAAACTAGCAATAAAACTGATTATAAACATCTATAATCGTTATAATAAATTCGACAAACCAACTTTCTTTTATGATCAAAAAATACAATTATTTTTCTTTCGTAGAATATTAATTGTTATGTAGTGAAATTTTTTTTTTATCATCCTTGCATAATTATCTTTCACTAAAATTAAAATTAGACATAAATAATAATTTATTGAAGAAATAATAAGCATGATTCACTTTACCCGTATGTTCACTTTACCCCAATTTCCCATACCCCACATAGCATGGAAGGTTTCTGGAAGCTTTGTGGAAGCTCCCAAGAAAGTTTTGGATTCTTTCGGGAAGCTTTTATGGAAACTTCCCGGAAGCACAAAATATCAGCGTCAAATTCGTGACAGATATATTGCAGAAAAACTGACTGTAACCTTTAAGGGAATCTTTTAGGAAGATTTTTTTAAAGATTCTTAAAAGATAGTTGTAAGCTTCCGGAAAGGTTATGGTAAGCTTCCAGGATATTTTAAAAGTCCATCTAAGATTTCTGAAAAAGTTGCCGTTAGCTTCCAGAAAGCTTTCCAAAGACTATTATGGAATCTTTCAGGAAGCTTTCATGGAAGCTTCCCGGAAGCTCAAAATGTCTGCGACAAATTCATGTCAGAAATATTCCAACAAAGGTGACTGTAATCTTTTAGGGAATCTTTTAGGAAGATTTTTTTAAAGATTCCAAAAAGATAGTTGTAAGTTTTCGGAAAGGTTATGGTAAGCTTCCAGGATACTTTAAAAGTTCTTCTAAGATTTCTGAAAACGTTGCTGTTAGCTTCCAGAAAGCTTTTGAAGGACTACTACGAATTCTTTCAGGAAGCTTTCATGGAAGCTTCTCGGAAGCTCTAAATGTCCGCGACAAATTCATGTCAGAAACATTCCAGCAAAGATTACCGCAACCGTTCAGAGAATCATTTGGAAAGCTTTTTCGAAAGGTTCAGAAACAGATTATTGTAAGCTGTTGTAACCATTTTTTTATTTTACATATTTTTATATTATTATTTTCGATTACATTATGCACGTTTATAGAATTATACAGTAATAACGCATTTATTAATAGATGAAAATTTTTTTTACTTGGACGGGATTTAAATCCGAGAACGCTGTACTCCAGAAGCTGCCATCCTACCGATTACCCCATCGCGGCTAGTTAAGAAAGACAATTCGAATCGTCCTTATATGTTACGTAAAATTCTAATATCAATAAAATATTGTTTTTTGTATATAAAGTATAGACATAACTTTTCTTTTATGTGCAAAAGTTTAATTAACTATGTGCATGTCAATTAATTTAGATTAAGTAATGCAGAAATCATGTAATAGTACAATTAAGAGGCCGTTGATTACCGACACCGATTCCTACTATCCCACATACCATTTTCGTAATTTATTTAAATAATATAATTTGTTTCATAAAAAACTATAAGCTGTCGGACGCTTCGTTCGAGAATAAGCAATGTTTTAAGTGCCACAATAGTTCATATAAGTGTTTCTTATTTGAGAATAGTTTGAATTACTAAAAAATGAGGTTATATTTAGACGTTGGTTTTGTAATTCAAAGCTTTCCCGAAAACGAAAAAGTGTTGTGTACTTTTTAAGCACTCAAAATATTCCTTCTTCCTAGGCGAAGCAGGGACATATCTTATTTTTCGATTCGACCAATTATTATTTGAATAAATAGCGAAAAACTTAATTACACAAATACAGAGAATGCGGCAACCTCTTAAGCAAGTGCTTACATTACTTTATATTTTCACCTTCGATGAAAATTTCCTTATTATTTTTTATGTCGATAAGAAATAATAACAATCCCGAGGAAAAAAGATTCCTATATGATCAGATATGATTATATATGGGGGCATATATAAATATATAAGATAATATATATCTACATGTGATCACATCAAATTACATAAAATGAAATGTGTTCAGATGTCATTATATGTAGCCACATGTGTTTTAATCCGAAATTTGATAACATATTTTTCTACATAATAATATATGAATATACATAATTTCATATAATAATACTTTGTAATATGTTATCACATATGTTTTTATATGATCGTAAATTCCAAATTTATTATCTATATATGATTTTACGTGAAGATATATGGCAATGTATTATTATATACAATCGTATATGATTTTATATGAATGTAAAAATCTTAAAAATATTTGCTCTATATAAGTATATATGAAAATATATAGGAATATGTATTCATTCTTATTTCATTATAGGAACACATTATTATATGATGTGTTACGTTTTATTACAAAAGAACTCTTTTTTAAATCTTTTTAATTTCTTTTAAATTGCTGAATAAAGTTGCTAGAAATAATTTTTTCGTGAAAGAATTCTTTTTTAATTCTTAATAAATGACTATGTAACGGACATTCGTTAAATCATATTGTAATTAAAAAGAACTCTTTTTGAATTCCTTTATAAAAAGAGAATTTTAAAAGAATTCTTTGAGAACTTTTAGAATAATCCTATTGCTTGTTTGGTAAGCTCTTTGCCGTATAATAAGGTTTTTTTATCTTTGAACATATTTGATGTTATATTTTTTTAAAATTTTTGATTACTTTAGATATCTCGAAAATATAGCAGTCATTTTTCATTAAACAAACGAATTTTTATTTGTCAAGATTCAAAGGATTATTTCTTGGAATGGTGCGGGAAGCTTTTTGGATGATTGTAAAAACATAATTTTTTAATATGCGAGAAATCAAGGAGAAATCCGTCAAAATTATACATGTGTCCCTGCTGGAAATAATTTATATGGATAAATGTGCGAAAACGTGACAAAATATGTACAAATGTCAGAAAATATGAGAAAATGTGAGGAAATATAAGAGAATGTGCATAAGTGTCTGATTTCGAACAGTAGCGTCACGTTTTGTTACATTTTGTCACATTTTTACACGTTTATATACATTTTCTCATGTTTTGACATATCTTTTCACGTTTTATCACGTTTTCTCATAGAGATAGAAAAAATAAATTGTACGTAATAGGTTCAGTGAGCATATTTATTCACGTTTTCTTACATTTATCCACATATTCTCATATTTATTCACGTTTTCTTACATTTATCCACATATTCTCATATTTATTCACATTTACTCACATTTTCTTACATTTATTCACATTTTCTCATATTTATTCACATTTTCTAACATTTATTCACCTTTTTTCACATTTATTCATATTTTTGCACAAAATCTATTTGTGTGAGGGGTATATTTTCATATATTTTCTCCTTTAAATATGTAAAAATGTGAGAAAATGTGCATAAATGTGTAAAAATGTGTAAAAATGTGCATAAATGTGTAAAAATGTGTAAAAATGTGCCAAAACGTGCCACTACGGTTCCAAATCAGCCACTTATGCACATTTTCTCACATTTTTTCACTTTTACACATTTGTCCAAATAAATTATTTCCACCAGATGTATCTGCTTCCTTTCTACGTTAAAATTAAGAAAAATTGGGGACCGCCTATTTCGGCAATAACCATCATTGCCTATAGTGCCCTTAAATCTTACCAGAACCTTTTATGAAATATTGCTTTAAGCAATATTAGGGGGTTTGTAAAATATGACATTAATTATTTCTAAAAGGTTGGAAAGATTACGGTGAGCATTATTAGCAGATTAAAAAAATGTATTCCCTAATCGACCGTAGTGGCCACTTTATTGACCTTAAAAGCGGGATAAAAGTAGCGCGCATATGATTCCCACAAATCTACTTTTTCCTGCAAATTTTTTTTTTCCGCAAATGCATTTTTTTAATTATTTTTCTCTATATTAATATATTTTCAATGAATTGTAGTTCTTACCGGAAGTCCCTCTTTATACGGTAAGGTTACAGTGATTTTGTAATTTTTCACAATTCTTCAGCTGTCAACTCCAAAGTTCTTTTTTACAATATTGTAACATTATAGTAACGATTGCACCAAATTTCAGATCATTATATTCATTATTATTTAAGTTATGACAATAATTGCATTAATTATCAGCGAAAATAGGTACTGTACCAAAACGTTCCTGCATCAATGGTCTCGGTGGATCAGCTCCAAAAAATTTGAGAGCACTTTGCAAGCCAAATACAAAAACAGTTATCTTTAATTTTTATCTAAACATAACTTATTTCATTCAAAAAAATATTTAAAATGTATTAAAAAATCGGTTAAATTATATATTTTTTTAGTAAACAAATATGATAAATCATATTTTATGAATGAATCTTACAATTATCTAATCTAACTTTTCATCCAAATACCACTAAGAATGCCTCCTGCAAGTTTCATCCAGATCCGTAAAAATCTTCGTCGCAAAGACACTTTTAATAAAAAATATATGCTTTTTGATAAAAACATTTTTTTGTCAGAATAACATTGGATATCGATGACTGAGCGGAAGAACCGATCAATTTTTTTTTATTTAACGCAATTTTAATCATTTACAAAGTTGATTATTTTGCGGATACAATTTGTTTATAAGTACTATTACAGTTATTTTATAATTTTTTACATATACATAATTTACAATATTAGTTGTTTACAATAGCAATTGACAGTCTTTGAGAAAAGAGTGAATTACTTTACATATTTCGTTAGATGGTTCCAGAAGTAAGATTTGAGACATAAGAGGAAGATACATTTTTAATTTCTTTAGTTTTTGAACCATTACAAGTCTTTGTTTGTCAAAAAGTGGACATTGCCAAAGTATATGCTCAATATCTTGACTTTCGTATCCACATTCGCATAAAGTATTTTCTACAATGTTAATGCGGTGCAGTGAATCTTTGAGATTGTAGTGTCCCGATCTACACCTATTTATGGTTGTTATTACTTCTCTATCCAGTTTTTTCCCTGAGAACCATGGTTTACTCTTATCGTTGTGATAAGATTTGAAATAGTTTTTGCCTTTATTGGCACCTATTTCTACTAACCTTTCACTTGTTTTCTCAAAGGCAATTTTCTTGCTTTTTTCTTTAAAATCAGTAAAAGGGATTTTATACAGATTTGAAGCCGGTGTATCAGATGCTTTTTTCGCCAGGTTGTCTACTAATTCATTACCTTCAATCCCTATGTGTGCTGGTATCCAATAAAATTCAATTTTATATTTTCCACTTACTTTGTTTTTGAATTTATCTACTTTTTTTTAATTTTATATAAGTAGGGATTGGTTTTAATATCAAATTTTTAATTGTTTAGCGATACCAGGGCGCTTAGGGAGTCAGACAATATTACATAGTTTCGGTTTGCTTCCATTAAAGAGATTTCTACCGCTTGTAAAAGTCCCATGCATTCTGCAGTAAAAATGGATGCATTTTTATTTAGACTTATCATGACTTCTTTATTTAGATCTTTACAAATACATGCGCATCCTACAGCAATAGAATTATTTGATTTACTCCCATCGGTAAAAATCGAAGTACAATTTTTTTTTATAAGTAAGTCGTGTATAATTTTATTAGGATCACTGGATATTTTAATTTCCTTCCCAAGTTCTACGTTGATTTCTATATCATTAGCAGTAATGTGATAGTCATGAGTGTATGTAGCATAATTTGAATTAGAATAAATACATTCAATTTCATTATTTAAATTTTTATACAAGTAGCTATGATACGTTTACATTTTGTCACTTTGTTATTTGTTTCAAGCTTATTTTTAAAGTGTAAAATACTTTTGTTCACTGTCAATTCTTTATTTGAAATAATTTTCCGACGATAACAAGAACATAAGAATTTTATACGTTCTTCAATGTATGGTATTTTTGATCCTGATAAGAGTGTATTCGTGGGAGTGCTAACTCTGTATCCTAAAGCTAGTCTGACAGCAGCAAATTGAATTTTTTCTAGTTTTTCAAGTTGTTGCTTTTGTGTGGGACAGTAAACAAAACAGCCATATTCTATACATGATCGTATTAAACTCTTGTATAATATTAGAAGGGTTTCGGGGTCAGCCCCCCACCATGTACCTCTAGTGAATTTTATAATGTTTAACGCTCTAAGAGTTTTTGCTTGAATATAATTAATATGATCTTTGAACGATAATTTGTAATCTAAAATTACTCCTAGAAAGCGTACTGATTTTTTAGATTTCACTATTCTATCTTTTATTTTAATTTCGGATTCTCCTGGTAGGATGTTTAGGTTATTAAAATGCATAAAAATAGTTTTATCAGGACATAAGTCTAAACCCAATTTGCGAAAATTATAAGAAATTTGATTTATTGCAGATTCCAGAAGATTTTTACGGTTTTTTTTAACTTGCTTACAATATAATCCAATATCATCGGCAAATTGTGAGACGATTACACTCTTTGGCAGATTTTTTGTAATTTCAGCAACGTAGATACAATACAATAAGGGAGATAGAACACCACCTTGTGGCACACCTTTATTTACGATTCTGACTGCAGTTCCTAGAATGTCATTATGGATCAATCTTTCTCTAGTTAAGAATTTAATGAACAATTATACTTTTTGGACATCCAATATTTGCTAATTTTTGTAAAAGAATATCGATGTTAACATTATCATATGCACCTTTCACATCTAAGAACGCAGCCAGCACCGTTTTTTATTAGAAAAGGCTTCCTCTGAATATAGCAAAAAATTTACTAAGTTATCTGACGTACACTGGCCTTTACGAAAGCCAGTTTGAGAATTTGGAAGTATTTTTGTCGCTTCCCCATTAGAAAGTATTATTGGTTGTTCGACCCACCATTGCATTCTGTTTTTTACCATAGTTTCAATAAGTTTACTTAGATAGGAAGACAAATGTATGGGTCTGACACTTTTTCCGCCAGATTTGTTAATAAAGTGTACG
Organism: Gastracanthus pulcherrimus; assembly: GCA_949152435.1. Classification (NCBI taxonomy): domain Eukaryota; kingdom Metazoa; phylum Arthropoda; class Insecta; order Hymenoptera; family Pteromalidae; genus Gastracanthus; species Gastracanthus pulcherrimus. The sequence continues at coordinate 53,093,716 of OX424573.1, forward strand.
TATGACTCTTTCCACTGTACCTGATAGCAGTTTGTATTGTACATATCGTTGAATATGTCAAGAAGGATCAATTTATATTTTAGGGGTAACCTTTGTATTACATCATAATCAATTCCGTCTATACCTGGGCTAGATTTAATATTTTTGTTATTTAGTGCTAAATTAAATTCCGAAAAAGAAAATTGGGAACTCAAAAATGTATTTTCTTGGCATTTGGGAGACCAATGAGGACTAGTTGCGCACCCTGGAGGGCTAATTTTATCGAGTGCTTCGAGTATTTTTCCTTTGTTTTGGTGATTTTCAGTAGTGTGAGAAGATTTAATTGTAACCCATTTGTTTTTTAATACTTTGGTAACGTTCCAAACATATTTACTATTTATTTTAAAATCTATATTTTCAGTAAATTTTTTATAATTTTCTATTCTTTTTTTTCTAAAGGTTTTCGTAGGTACAGCACACGATTGTTTGTATTTTATGAAATCCTCTAACTTGTGAGTGAAGCACCATTTTTTAAAGTTGGCTTTTCTACATCTCTTGACCTTCTCACACTCTGAGTCCCACCACATTACTGGGTTTCTGTGTATGTTGTTACTTACAATTTTTTTTGATGGAGAACTATTTTTGATAGCTTTAGATATTAATTCTACAAAAATTTGATACTTGTCACTTGCTTTCGCATTTTCATATTCTACAGAGAAAAGTTCGCTGAGGTTTGTTTCTAAATTTTCATTGAATTTTACCCAGTTTGTTCTTTTTGACTTTAAGTTAAACGTAATTTTTCGATATATACACTTTTCTATTTTAATATTTATAAATATTGGAAAATGGTCCGATCCCCAAGTATCATCATCAACTGTATAATCAATTTTTTCAGCTAAATTTGTACTTGTAAAGATTAAGTCAAGGTTAGATAATTTTTCATTCTGAGTGTGAATATGAGTGTAAGTATTAAAATTATGTAAGAAAAGATTTGTTTTATTAAAACTATCATACAATCTTTCACCATTTGTATCATTGTTCTCACAATTCCAACTAACATGATGGGCGTTAAAATCACCCATAAAGATTGTATAATTATCCTTTCTTACATTGCTAAAAATTTGATCCCATTGATTTTCCAATAAAATGAAACCGGGAGATCGGTAACATGCAATTAAGTCTAAAGGAGGATTTACATTAGTAATAGATACACCGGCTATTTCTACTGAGGAATCGGGACTTTTTAAATCAGGAATTTCTTTAAATGCTAAGTTGTTACGTAGTAATATTAGAATTCCGCCTCCTCGTCCATAAATACGATCTTTGCGATATGTCTTGAAGCCGGCAACGGTGAAGTTTTTTCCTGCGTCGTTTGTAGTGGAAAGCCAGGATTCGATACACACAAAAATATCGATTCCGACGAGATTTTTCGCAAGTTCATTTTTTTTATTTACAATACTTCTAGAGTTCCAAAACAGAATTTTTAAATTTTTATTTATAGCTTGTTCTTCGTTTTTCATTATAAAATAAAATTGTTATTGCTAGTAAGTCTTTTTAGCAGTGTTAAATTTCTTATAGAGTTGAGCTTTGTGAGCTATCTGAATCCGATTCACTTAAAGTTTCTTTTAACAATTTTTTTTTAATTCTTGTAAGTCTTCTTTTAACGTAGCTATTTTCAATTTTGGGGTATACTCGAGTAATTAACGATACAAGATCTTCCAGATTATTTGTAAAGGTCTTTGCCAATTCAATAACATTCGAATGATTATAAGAATTTACTAAAAAATTCTGAAAATTTTGAAAATTAATTTTTGGAGCTTCTGATGATTCGTGTTCCGAGTTAATCTCTTCTTCGATTGCGCGCCGAGTTGATCGGTTCTTCAGCTCAGTCGTCGATATCATAACAAATAAAAATATGCATAAATAAACATTGTTATGATAATATCTATTTATGATAATATCTATACGCATATTTTTATTATTTATGTTTAAAACGTGTTTTAAAAAAAATTTCCATTTTTTTATCAAAAATCTCTGTAACCTTACCTTAAGTCAATAAAGTTGGCAACAGTAAAGTCGGAAGTAAAGTTCAATATGCAACACGGGAATAAAGTCGAGTATTCCCTGAAATGATTACTACCCTCCCTTCGCTCGGGCAGTAAACCCACCCTCGGTACTCATTTTCGACTTTATTTCCTTGTTACATAATATACTATTTTCTACAAGTATAAAAAAATGACATTTTCTATGCTTGCAAAGCGAATGGAAAATTGGGCATTCCGAAAAAGGCATGCATGAAAAAGGCCCTATTGACACAATATATTTAAAAAATATGATATGTAACACGGATAGAAAGGTTTTTGTCAGACTCGGAAGTTGATTTGAATACTCGTGCTCGTCTCGGGCGCCTTCAGCGCCTTCGACTTCCGCTCTCGACCGTTCTCGACTAGAAAAAGCCAATCCCCCCACCCCTAATTGCACAATGTACTATTATATTTTAACATCTTAACTGGAATTTTCCAAAAAAGTTTCAGTCTCCTTTCAATAAATATTTCAATAAATCTTACTAGAACCTTTGATGAAAGAATGCAAAGGTGTGCAAAGATAGGAACAACATGGCGGGCGAAAATGGAGGGGGAGAACTCGCGAGGCGTGCAAAGGTAGGAACGGTACGGCAGCCGGTAAGGTGTTGATAGTGGTGGGCATGTGGGGGATATCGAAACTCACCTTCCCAACACCCTGAATGCTGGTGGGGGAGGGAGATTTCCTATACCAGTACACGCGCAACACCTATTGACCATCAGGTGTTGAAGGGGAGGGAGAGTTTCGATATCCCCCACATGCCCACCACTATCAACACCTTACCGGCTGCCGTACCGTTCCTACCTTTGCACGCCTCGCGAGTTCTCCCCCTCCATTTTCGCCCGCCATGTTGTTCCTATCTTTGCACACCTCGCTAGTTCTCTCCCCTCCATTTTCGGCCGCCATGTTGTTCCTATCTTTGCACATATACTACTTTTCAGAGACTATTCCTAAGTAATAATACTGAAAGTTTGATATTACTTACGTAAAGCTTACGGAAAGCTTTTAAAGGGGTATTTTGCTTTAGGTCCTGAAAAAAAGGGTTTTTTCAGCCATTTATTTGAAAGGGAAGGAAATGATTGCGCTAATCGAAATTTTGAGAACATAATGTACTATATTTTAGCTTTAAAAAATAATTGTTGTTATTAAAAAATATTAAAATTTCTTCAAGTTATGACCATTTTGCCGGAGCGCCTGGAGTCTGCACTTTCTAATCGGTGCCGGTGATGGAGGTCGTACGGTGCATTAGACATGCTGGTAAGGGACCCGAGATTAGACTCACTGAAGGTATTTTAGTAGATGGCTATTATGAAACAGATAATGGCGATAGACATGTTTTCCAATATCATGGATGCTTTTATCATGGTTGTACTTTATGCTTTACAGGGGATGATCGGGTAAAACTAATATATGATATCACCCATGAACAAAGATATAAAGATACTTAAGAAACTTCGCGACGTAAAATTGAGGTAGGTTATAAATTAACAGAACTTTGGGGTTATGAGTTCAAAAAATTACAAGAAAGTTTTTCGACATAAATAAAAAGGTACATCGACAACAACCCGTTGTTATGGGCTGAAGTGTTAAACCCACGCGATGCGTTTTATGGCGGTAGAACGAAGAACACTGTCAATTTATCGGAAGTTAAGGAAGGTGAGAGAATTGAAAATGTAGATATATGTTCGCTTTACCCCTATATCTGCAAAACTGGTAAATTTCCGATAGGACATCCTGAATTTTACATTCTTTATAATAATTACAGAAGGTAAATATAAAATCAATGAGTATAAATATTATATATATACAGAAAAACTTAACAAGTTTTCCGTAATTTTTAACAGAGATCATTTTGAAACATCACAAACAAACTTAATTTTCAGATATTGTAGACAAAATTTTTCAATTTTTATAATAGGACTACAACCCTATTGGAGATGGGAAATGTGATGAATCCGTGATAAAGTGTGCTGCAAGTATGATAAAAGTGTGATAAAATCGTGAGTTTCTGTTGTAGTTGGAACATGATTTATAACACTTCGTGACACTTTATCACACTTTCATACATTTTTGTCACACTTTTTTGTAATTAAGATTAAAAAAAAACTGATAAACTATAAAATACAAAATTCCATGTTTTTACTTCAAAAACATTAACGCAAAGCTTCCCAAAATCTTTCATAAGAGATTATGATAAGTTTTTAATAGAATATTTCATGGAAAGATACAAGAGGGTTTGTAAAAGATCACCATAATCGTGTAGGTAACCTTCCAAAAGTGATCCATATCATATTTTGGAAACCCTCCAGTTTTGCTTACCTCCTATATTTCACGAAAGGATCCGGTAAGATTTATAATGGAATATTTCTTGGAAGAATACGGGAAGCTTTTGAAAAATTTCGGGCAGACTTGTAAAATATAAAATTTGTCAATTTATCAAGAATGCTCAGCGAAATCTTTCCAGTAACCTTCCAGGAAACGTCCATGGTAAATTTCGGAAACTCTCCAATAGTGCTTAGTGCATTCTTTCATCAAAGGTTCTAGTAAGATTTATTGAAATATTTATTGAAAGGAGACTGAAACTTTTTTGGAAAATTCCAGTTAAGATGTTAAAATATAATAGTACATTGTGCAATTAGGGGTGGGGGGATTGCCTTTTTCTAGTCGAGAATGATAAACGGGCACGGCCAGCGGAAGTCGAAGGCGCTGAAGGCGCCCGAGACGAGCACGAGTATTCAAATCAACTTCCGAGTCTGACAAAAACCTTTCTATCCATGTTACACATCATATTTTTTAAATATATTGTGTCAATAGGGCCTTTTTCATGCATGCCGTTATCGGAATGCCCAATTTTCCATTCGCTTTGCAAGCATAGAAAATGTCATTTTTGTATACTTGTAGAAAATAGTATATTATGTAACAAGGAAATAAAGTCGAAAATGAGTACCGAGGGTGGGTTTACTGCCCGAGCGAAGGGAGGTAAAACACGTTTTAAACATAAATAATAAAAATATGCGTATAGATATTATCATAAATAGATATTATCATAACAATGTTTATTTATGCATATTTTTATTTGTTATGATAATATCGACGACTGAGCTGAAGAACCGATCAACTCGGCGCGCAATCGAAGAAGAGATTAACTCGGAACACGCTCCAAGAGTAGATCAACTCAGATATCACGTAAAGGACGGTTTCTTTAGCCAATTATTCTTCGCTTTATGTTGTGTTTTTGCAACTCTAAAAAAATAGCAAATTGATTTTTTTCGGTCATGTTCGTTTTCATATTTTTTAGAGTTACCAGACCATAACGTAGAGCGAAGAATAATTGGCTAAAGAAGCCGCCCTTCACGCGATATACGAGTTGATCTACTCAAGGGGCACGCTCCGAGTTAACCTCTTCTTCGATTGCGCGCCGAGTTGATCGGTTCTTCCGCTGAGTCATCGATATCCAATATTATTCTGACAAAAAAATCTTTTTATCAAAAAGCATATATTTTTTATTAAAAGTGTCTTTGCGACGAAGATTTTTACGGATCTGGATGAAACTTGCAGGAGGCATTCTTAGTGGTATTTGGATGAAAAGTTAGATTAGATAATTGTAAGATTCATTCATAAAATATGATTTATCATATTTGTTTACTAAAAAAATATATAATTTAACCGATTTTTTAATACATTTTAAATATTTTTTTGAATGAAATAAGTTATGTTTAGATAAAAATTAAAGATAACTGTTTTTGTATTTGGCTTGCAAAGTGCTCTCAAATTTTTTGGAGCTGATCCACTGAGACCATTGATGCAGGAACGTTTTGGTACAGTACCTATTTTCGCTGATAATTAATGCAATTATTGTCATAACTTAAATAATAATGAATATAATGATCTGAAATTTGGTGCAAATCGTTACTATAACGTTACAATATTGTAAAAAAGAACTTTGGAGTTGACAGCTGAAGAATTGTGAAAAATTACAAAATCACTGTAACCTTACCGTATAAAGAGGGACTTCCGGTAAGAACTACAATTGTACAAATAATGTAACAAAACGTGACGCTACTGTTTCGACATTTGTACATATTTTGTCACGTTTTCGCACATTTATCCACATAAATTATTTCCAGCAGGGACACATGTATAATTTTCACCAATGTTCACCAATTGATAGATAAATGATGAAAAAATGGTCCTATGGAGTCCATAGAAGCTTACAAAATGGCGGCACAGTCGAATCAGCTGCGGCGTGTTTTGGTGTTCTTTTTTCAGTTTTCCCTAATATCGTCCTTAAAAAATTTTTGTTTTTGACTCTGAAGGTATTATTTTTATTTGTAAGATACGTAGTTTAAGGCTGAATCTAAAGTCAGAACGATTGAAATGGAGTTATTGAACTCGTAGACGAAAAAAGGCGATTTTTTAGATGAAAAAGCGTTTTTTTTAACTAGACAAAAAAATTGTAACTTTTTCATTCTTTTCGGAAATTCTCGAATTTGTATAGATTATTTCACACGAGTTTCAATATCCTCCATTTTTTTCAAGTCACCAGAGACATCCGTTCTCTTAGAATCAGGGGAAAAAAAAGAAAACACGAAAATACGGCGCAGACTGTGTCCACTTTTGTAAGATTCTTTCGACTTCGGAGGACCATTTTTTCGACAATTATATATCAATAAACATTGGTTACAATTACACATGTGTATCTGCTTCCTTTCTATATTAAAATAAAGAAAAACGAGAGCGCGGATTTCGGCATTAACCATTGCCTAGTGACCTTACTGCAATATTTCTTGCCAACTAAGCTGGGAAAACATAAAATTTTCTATCTTTTAAGAAAGCTCATTGTATTCTTTCCATAAACTTTCCAGGAGAAATCCATGTTAGATTTCAGAATACTTCCATTATACCTTACTATAATCTTTCATGAAAGATTACAGTAAGTTTTGAAGGAATATTTTTTGGAAGGATACGCGATGCTTTTTGGAAGATTGTAAAAAATATAACTTTTTAATATCTCAAGAAAGTTTACCGTAATCTTTCCATTAAGCTTGCAGGAGAAATTCACGTTAGGTTTCGGAATCCTTTCATTATAACTTACCTAAATCTTTCATGAACGATTCTAGTAAGGTTTAAAAGGAATATTTATTGGAAGGATACCGGAAGCTTTTTGGAAGATTGTAAAAAATATAACTTTTTAATATCTCAAGAAAGTTTACCGTAATCTTTCCATTAAGCTGGCAGGATAAATCCATGTTAGATTTCAGAATACTTCCATTATACCTTACTATAATCTTTCATGAAAGATTACAGTAAGTTTTGAAGGAATATTTTTTGGAAGGATACGCGATGCTTTTTGGAAGATTGTAAAAAATATAACTTTTTAATATCTCAAGAAAGTTTACCGTAATCTTTCCATTAAGCTTGCAGGAGAAATTCACGTTAGGTTTCGGAATCCTTTCATTATAACTTACCTAAATCTTTCATGAACGATTCTAGTAAGGTTTAAAAGGAATATTTATTGGAAGGATACCGGAAGCTTTTTGGAAGATTGTAAAAAATATAACTTTTTAATATCTCAAGAAAGTTTACCGTAATCTTTCCATTAAGCTGGCAGGAGAAATTTAAGTTAGATTTCGGAATCCTTTCATTATAACTTACCTAAATCTTTCATGAACGATTCCAGTAAGGTTTAAAATAAATATTTACTGGAAGGATACCGGAAGCTTTTTGGAAGATTGTAAAAAATATAACTTTTTAATACCTCAAGAAAGTTTACCGTAATCTTTCCATTAAGTTTGCAGGAGAAATTAACGTTAGGTTTCGGAATCCTTTCATTATATCTTACCTAAATCTTTCATGAACGATTCTAGTAAGGTTTAAAAGGAATATTTATTGGAAGGATACCGGAAGCTTTTTGGAAGATTACACGTAATATTTCACAATCGATAATTTGAATATTGCGCGTTATCTTTCGTAAATGTTGCAGGAAGCTTTCGTGGATTATTTTTACGTAATATTATTGAAACTTTTATACTCGTTACGTAAAGCTTAAGGGAAGCTTTTACTGGAATCTTTCTTGAATCTTTTGCTAGGAATCTTTCATGCTATGTGGGACGTAATACGCATCAGTAAATTGCTACCTAAAGAATAAAAAGAACATAGCCAGTAGAAATGAGCGCGGGCATGATCGACGGAACGCGCGATAACGCAGTAAATTTTTTTATCAGGGTCTTTTTTTATAGCGAAGTATTGCAATCGGTTAAAAATGAGAAGCCATCTAACTTAAAAGATGCGATAAATCTGGCTGCCAGTTCTGAAAATTATTACAAATTAAGAAAGGACGGTAGCTCAAAAAATGGAATCGGTTCCGAGATTAAATCACTATTAGAACGAAAATTAATTAACGTCTCATCGGTTGCTTATGTAGAGAGCGGGGAAAGATGAATAGAGGAAATAAACAGGTATTTTGACGGCGACCAGCCAGGACATTTTAAGAGAAATTGCCCATATAGTCACGAACGAAATCAACCTCGTCCTGTACGAAATGATTACCCATATAGGAGGCCAACGCGACCGCGGTATGTGAACAATCCGTGAGTTAACAAATATTGTCAAAATGATACCCGGAACAAACAAGAAAATGTTAGTAAGAGCGAGACACACAATAAACCTTTAAACGAGAACGGTGTTCGAGCGAGCAACGGCGCGAATTCGAACGAGATCGGGGAATAGCATCGTGCTGTTTTCGCATTCACCTCAAAGCCAAAAATTAAGAACCAAATGCCCAACTATCGAGTTAAAAAACTCAAATTTTAAAACCGGAAAAACGTCAATTTTAATCGATAGTGGATGCAAAGTAACTTTGACCAAAGCACGTGCCCTCGAGAGTAATGTTGAAATAAATAATAATATTGTGTACCATCTAGTCGGGATAGGAACCAGGGTAACAAAAGCAATTGGCGAAGTAACTCTAGAAATCGAACAAGTAAAAGTTAAATTTCAAATAGTACCTAATAGATTCCCAATCGATCAAGACGGTATAATAGGCACGAGTTTATTGCATTCTCAACGAGCAGAATTGCAATTTGAACCGAACGGAGAAGAAACATTAAAAATCGGTTCGAAAACATATTATTTTGTAAAAAATACTAGCATATTTCTTCCCGCGCGAACCAAAACGTTAGTCTGAATACCTATGAGAAATCCCTCGATTCTCGAAGGTTATTTACTGTGGCTAGACCTTCGTCCCGATTTATACATAGGTACATTTATTTTAAAATCAAGAGACGGGTTAATAAGGTGCTACACGACTAATTCTACTACAAAAAATATTCAAATTTCTTTTCCAATTTCGGAGCTAGAAGAATTCGAATTTGCATTCAAACAAAATTCCAAAATCTCAGGCACTAATAACACAACCTTATGAGCTTTATGAGTTTTCTATTGTGTTCTTCTAGTGAAGGGCCATAGATAACACAATCATCCATATATATAAATAGTTCTATATTCTGGAGAGCAGAAAGTAATTTGTCCATGCATCTTTGAAATGTAGATGGGCTGTTACGTATCCAAATGGACAGCGATTCCATTCAAAAAATCCGAATGGTGTCGAGAAGGCTGTGTTTTCTTTAGAATCTGGATCCATCGGTATCAGATGGAATCTAGATACGAGATCAAGGACACTGAAATATTTAGCGCCTCCTAATTGATCCAGTATGTCAGTAATGTTTGGCACGGGATAAGAATCAGCTACAGTGCGTTCATTTAGTTCTCGATAATCGATTACAGTCTATACCGAGATTTCCCATCTGGTCTACATTTTTGGGGAACTATAAATGCAGGGCTTCAAAAGGGACTTTTGAATGACTGGATTATTTCATCCTTCAGTAACCCACCAACCTGTTTATTTATTTTCTCCTCTGTGTGTGAGGATATCTGTATTGTTTTGCACGTATAGGTCTGTCATCAGTCATAGTAATTTTGTGGAAGCTGGTTTTGGTACAAGGAAGTTTTTCTTCGGGAAGAGAGAATCGTACATGGTAATCAGTTACAATTTTTAAAATGCTTTTTCTTTGTTCTAGCGACAGACGGCCTGTCTCTATTACCTTCATTAACTTACTTATTCTTTGCGCAGCTAATTCTTCTTTCTTTTCTTTTCTTTTTCAAGGGCTTTCGCCCTGATTACACAGCCCCACAAAAAAAAAATTGTAAGTCCCAAAAACTTGACCACGGTACTTATATGTTTTTGGGATCGCTGAATCCGAATCCAGGGTTAGTTTAACCCCATCAGATCTTTCTCAAGGTCAGGTGAAGGTCAAATTATCGAAATACATGAAAAATACACTAAAACCATGGTATCTTGGGGTTTTTGGGGTCGCTGAATCCGAATCCGGGGTCAGTTTAACCCCATCAGAACTTTCTCAAGGTCAGTTGAAGGTCAAATTATCGAAATACATGAAAAATACACTAAAACCATGGTATCTTGGGTTTTTTTGGGGCGCTGTATCTGATTCCGGGCTTATTACAACCCTATCAGGTCATGGTCAAGGTCAGTTGAAGGTCAAATCATAAAGATTCATAAAAAGTAGAGTCAAACCATGACATTTAGGGGTTTTTGGGGTCGCTGAATCCGAATCTAGGGTCAGTATAGTCCCATAAGGTTATATTTATGGTCAGTTCAAGGTTAGTTCAACGTCATGGACGTAAAGAGAGTGAAAAAATTAGTTATAAACTGAAACAATGCAAAAGGTAATGTAAACCATAAAGCAAAGAACAATGTATATGCAAGTACAATCGTATCCTTTAAAACTATATCATAGTTTGCTGCTCCTTCATTTACTTTAAATTTGTTAGAAGTATATGCAATTCAATAAAATACCCGTAAAAATATTAAGCCCATTACTCTTTTTTATGGTAACGAACTATTTTATTGTCAAATGATCTACGAAGTGGATTACGCTTCCGCTTCTCCGATGTTGATGGTAGATCTCTTTTTAACGACCAACAGTAATCTGCTAACATATTTACGTCCCATCTTCCTTGGTACCTGCGCTCCATTTCCTTGATATCTTGGTGAAATCTCTCTCCCTGCTCTTCGCTGTAATCACCTAAGTTTTCTGGAAATTCATCAACATGCGAATATAAAAAGTGTAATTTTAGATTCATTAGGCAGCCTTGATTTTTGTAACTATTTACTAAATTTAAAACTATTTGTTGGTAATTTGGGCTCTTATGATTTCCAAGAAAGTTTTTAATTACGTCCTTGAAACATAACCATGCTTCTCTCTCTGTAGATTCATTTTCGTAACAAAAATTTCATCATTTATCATCTTACGAATCTGAGGGCCATCGAAAATTCCTTCATTTACTTTAGCATCACTTAATTTGGGAAACTGATTTTGCAGATACTTAAAGCAGCTACCATCTTTGTCTAAAGATTTTACCCATTGTTTCATAAGTCCCAATTTAATGTGCAGAGGTGGTATAAGAATTTATGATGGATCGACAAGTGGCTTATCTTTTATATTCTTAGAACCCGGTTCGAACTTTTGTCTAAGGGGCCAGACACTCTTTATGTAATGATTCTTTCTATCCCTACTATCCCATTCACATAAATAGCAAGGATATTTTGTGAATCCCAATTGTTGCCCCAGAAGTATTGTTATGATTTTAAGATCCCCACATATTTGCCATTTATGATCATTGTATTTTATTCGGTCTAATATTACTTTCATGTTACAGTACTCTTCATTCAGTATTACCGAATATCCTATGGGAATGGCTGCATAAACATTTGTATTGTGTAACAGAACGGCTTTTAAACTTCTCGTTGACGAATCGATGAACAATCTCCACTCGTTAGGGTTGTAACATCCATGTTTAAAGCAATTCATCAACCCAACTATATCTTTGCAGTAAACTAAGGAAAATTCTTCATCTTTAGCGAAATAATCACGATATTTCTTATCTCTGTCTCGGTAGTAAGAAACTTTAATTTTTCCAGCTTCATTAGTATTTTCTTTTAGCCATGAAGCCAAGTACTCCGCCCCATCCTTTGGTAGGCCCAAATCGCGTATGAGATCATTCACTTTTTCCTGTGTAAGTGGACCTTTCTCCTTCTTAGTATTATAGGGGATGTATTCTTCGTCACTTGTATCACTTGTACTAGCAACATCATTGTCTTCATCAGGCGCTATTTCTTCTTCCGCAATAATATCTCCTTCCTCCATTTCTTCTTCTAAGATTTCATCTTCATCATGTTTTTCTAAATTTTCCTCAAGATCCATACTTCCACTTGCGTACATACTCAGCGTAATCCACTTCGTAGATCATTTGACAATAAAATAGTTCGTTACCATAAAAAAGAGTAATGGGCTTAATATTTTACGGGTATTTTATTGAATTGCATATACTTCTAACAAATTTAAAGTAAATGAAGGAGCAGCAAACTATGATATAGTTTTAAAGGATACGATTGTACTTGCATATACATTGTTCTTTGCTTTATGGTTTACATTACCTTTTGCATTGTTTCAGTTTATAACTAATTTTTTCACTCTCTTTACGTCCATGACGTTGAACTAACCTTGAACTGACCATAAATATAACCTTATGGGACTATACTGACCCTGGATTCGGATTCAGCGACCGCAAAAACCCCTAAATGTCATGGTTTGACTCTACTTTTTATGAATCTTTATGATTTGACCTTCAACTGACCTTGACCATGACCTGATAGGGTTGTAATAAGCCCGGATTCAGATACAGCGCCCCAAAAAAACCCAAGATACCATGGTTTTAGTGTATTTTTCATGTATTTCGATAATTTGACCTTCAACTGACCTTGAGAAAGTTCTGATGGGGTTAAACTGACCCCGGATTCGGATTCAGCGACCCCAAAAACCCCAAGATACCATGGTTTTAGTGTATTTTTCATGTATTTCGATAATTTGACCTTCACCTGACCTTGAGAAAGATCTGATGGGGTTAAACTAACCCTGGATTCGGATTCAGCGATCCCAAAAACATATAAGTACAGTGGTCAAGTTTTTGGGACTTACAATTTTTTTTTTGTGGGGCTGTGTAATCAGGGTGAAAGCCCTTGAAAAAGAAAAGAAAAGAAAGAAGAATTAGCTGCGCAAAGAATAAGTAAGTTAATGAAGGTAATAGAGACAGGCCGTCTGTCGCTAGAACAAAGAAAAAGCATTTTAAAAATTGTAACTGATTACCATGTATGATTCTCTCTTCCCGAAGAAAAACTTCCTTGTACCAAAACCAGCTTCCACAAAATTACTATGACTGATGACAGACCTATACGTGCAAAACAATACAGATATCCTCACACACAGAGGAGAAAATAAATAAACAGGTTGGAGGGTTACTGAAGGATGGAATAATCCAGTCATTCAAAAGTCCCTTTTGAAGCCCTGCATTTATAGTTCCCAAAAAATGTAGACCAGATGGGAAATCTCGGTATAGACTGTAATCGATTATCGAGAACTAAATGAACGCACTGTAGCTGATTCTTATCCCGTGCCAAACATTACTGACATACTGGATCAATTAGGAGGCGCTAAATATTTCAGTGTCCTTGATCTCGTATCTAGATTCCATCTGATACCGATGGATCCAGATTCTAAAGAAAAAACAGCCTTCTCGACACCATTCGGATTTTTTGAATGGAATCGCTGTCCATTTGGATACGTAACAGCCCATCTACATTTCAAAGATGCATGGACAAATTACTTTCTGCTCTCCAGAATATAGAACTATTTATATATATGGATGATTGTGTTATCTATGGCCCTTCACTAGAAGAACACAATAGAAAACTCATAAAATTTCTTGGTGGATTAAGAACTGCGGGGCTTGTACTTTAACCAGAAAAATGTAAGTTTCTTTGTGGAGAAATAGCCTATCTAGAACACATATGCTCAGAAGTATGTTTCGAACCAGACCCGCAAAAAATAGAAGCTGTCCAACAATTCCCACACCTAAAACACAAGAATAAATAGTAAAACAGTTTTTAGGACTGGTCGGTTATTATAGAAAACTTGTAAAAAAACTTTGCTCGTATAGCTATACTTCTTACCTTCCTACTTGAAAAAATAACTAATTTTCAATGGTCCCAAACACAACAACAAGCCTTTCAAAAGTTCAAAGACCTTCTATGTTCACAACCTATATTGTAATATCCTAAGTTTGATATTCACTTCGTAGTTACTTGTGATAGCTCAGATTTTGCTTGCGGTGCCGTACTCAGCCAAGGCCCAGACGATTTACCCATAAGTTTTGCTTCAAGATCCTTAAATCCAGCAGAAATTAACTACTCCACTATAGAAAAGGAACTTCTTGCAGTAGTATTTACCGTAGAATATTTCAGACCATACCACTATGACCGTTTCTTCGTAATTTACACTGATCACAGACCTCTTGTATGGCTCCATAACCAAAAAGATCAAGTGTCAAGGCTTGCTCGTTGGCGTATTCAGTTAAATGAATTTGAATATAAAGTAATTTACAAACCTGGACGCATAAATTCTAATGCTGATGCCCTTTCCCTCAATCCTCATGACATAAATAAAACTATTACTGAGACTATCTGCAACTTCATCCAAGCACTCTATGACGAACACAACAATACTCCTTATCCGACTAGGGATCTGCAAAAGGTGTTTGTCTGCGCAGACAATCCACCGGTTCCAGACTCCGAAGTCCCGAATTTCGAACCTGACACATTTCACCAACTAGAAACACGCATTATACAAGTATTTAAAGTCACACACATCCCTGAAACCTCTACAAACACTACGACTAACGATGAGACACAGAACTTAATGCCTTTCCATAAAAAAAACAAATGAGTATGGCAAAATGGGGAGTGAACTCGACGAAACCAGCACCTGGTCGGAGCTGGAGGTAAGTCAGATGAGTTCATTCAAAAGACAGCTTGATGCAGAAGAAAAGACTGGTAAGCGCGGATATAGCTATAGGTCTTCCGCTCGTCATGAAGTTCCTGTCTTTATCATGTCGTATTCCTGCATAGCACATACGAAAGACCATTTACTGCTCAAACCAGACAATTATATCCATTTTATCCCAGCTGACTGTAAATTCACTACCTCCATCAGGCAAGAATTTGCAAATAATGAAATGATATCAGCTGACGAGTTGTTAGAAGTTGAGCCTTAAATTAAATCATGTTTAACTTATGAGTATGAAAAATATTACATATTTAATTTAATAATAAAAAATACCTTTGATGAACAACCCTACATGATTAATGTAAAAGCAGCATTTCAAAGTCTAAAAGAGGGGTTGAAGAAAACAGACATGAAGACAGTCAGAGTTTCTAGCAAAGGAAATGGATTAGATATGTTGTCGTGGACAGCCATAGAAAATCTATTTTTAGAAGTTTTTGGTGGACAAGGATACTCGTTCACGGTTTGCTCCAATGAAATTAAATTTCCACTAGAATGAGAAACAGAAGATATAACAAAAGAATATCATGAATCAGTAGTAGGTGGTCATCAAGGGGTAAATAAATTATATAAAAGAAATAGAGACGATTTTTACTGGAATAAAATGAAAGACGATATTAGTAATTTCGTCAGAAGTTGTGAAAGTTGCCAAAGAAATAAATTAGTAAGAATCAAAACTCGTCAACCCATACAAATAACCGATACACTAACAGAAGTTTTTGAAAAGATCCAGATAGACATTGTGGGATCCCTACCAGTTACATAATCAAAAAATAAATACCTGCTTACCATTTAAGACTGCTTTAGTAAATATTAAGATTCTATTCCAGTCCAAACCATTGATGCAATATCTGTAGCCTTATCTTTAGCTGAACAGTTTATCTCTCGTTACGGTTATGTTTTGAAAAAACCTAGCAGTTCAAAACTAGACATAGAATACAAGAGACCGTAAGAAATCACTAATATCACTGACGAAACAAATATAGAAATTCAGTTAAATAACGGAAATTTCAAATCGGTGCATACAAATAAACAAAAACATGCCATTATAAAAGTCAATTATATAGGTCAAGTCAAATATGATTAGGTTAAGATACGGTATATAAAAAAGCTGTTTCCACATATATATACAGGGTGGGCCATTTTAATCTCCGCACCTAAATTTCTCCGTTCCTAAGCGTGATATCGAAAAAAAGTTGAGACAAAAGTTGGCAAGGGCAAAGGGGGTCAAACATTGGTGACCTTGAACTTAACCTTGAACTTGATGTTCAAGGTTACTTCAAGGTCAACTTGATTTTTTTAAATGCAAACCCCTAATTTTTATCCCGGAATTGAAAAGAGCGGAAAATTTTACATCGAAAATGTCTTTGAGAAAATTTTGTTTTGTGACCTTAGAGAGGTCAAAAATCAAGGTCAAACGTCTGAAAAACGATAATATGCTTTTTCTCTGAATTATTACGGCTTTCTGGTCGAAGCAAATAATCTCTATACCTCAAACATTAATAACAACAACCTTACTTTGTTTCGTGACCTCCAGAAGATCATTTCAAGGTCAGAATGGTATAAACTTGTGTAGTTTAATCTCATAATTGCCATTTTTATCGCTATTGATGAAAAAGCATAGTGTTCTATACAATTTTATTTTATTGGGTATACACACCGGAGATAGGAAGGAGACAGATGTGTAATCTCTATTACAAACGAATAAGTTAAAAATTATAACAAATACTTGAATGATAAATATAATATAGAATTATCTACGTTAATTATTATACAGGTTATCGTAATGATTTTTAAGTTAATCTTTTTCAATAGAGGTGGGAAAGGGATTCTGTCTCCACGTGGTTGTGTATGGCTACTGGCGATGATTACCATGGTTTAAGTTACTAATAATTAAATGATAATCATGAAAAATATATGTGAGTTTATCATATCAATAAATCACATTTATTTATCAGTACATTATTAAATATGATTATTAGTAAATTAAACAAAACAAAAATCAACGCACCTCTCTATTTACCTCATAGGTGGTGTGGAAAAAATAGAAAAAATAATTATATTATTTTCTTATAAGAATTAATAATGTCAAGCAAACAAATAATTTTAACTATTATTGTAAGACGTGGGGGTTGGCGAGCGGAGCAAGCTATTGGCCAATTCATGGCTAATTGGAAGCATGGTGTTTCTGACAGATGCTTAGCTTTTAGAGTAAGTCACAATAGACAATTTATGTAAAATCTTGATATTTTTTCCAGGCGTCGTTAGAGCTTTATGCGACACTCCTGTGGATTATCTCGAATGAGCTTACTATTATTTAAGATTGGTGAACTTAAATAAGATTAGGGTTATTCAAACACTGTGAAAAGTTATCGCAAGACTTAAATTATTTAATATGTAATTAGAGACGAAGCTCTAATATGACGTTATTCCTTGGAGTATTTTTTAACGATGGTGAGGTAGATTTTGTTGATCTTCCCGAGGTTAGAGGTATGTGAAATAAAAGTCACATTAACGTTTCGGTGGCTATGCCACCCTCTTCAGAAAAAAACTGTAAAGCGGTTTTTTTATTATATTGTGAAATATATTAATAATATTCGAAGTTAGTATAACAATTTACTTAGCAAACCCAATTAAATTTACAATATGTATAAAAACAGTGTAAAGTCAATAATACAAATAAAAAAAAAAAGTTACCTAAACGGCGAGTCAGTGATGAGAGGCAAAGTCAAAACAAAGCTTCCTCCTCCACATGTGGAGCGGGGAAGAAGGGGCTCGCGAGTGCGAGAGGTGTTGTTGCACTCGTGGTTTATTTTTGTTTGGAACAAGTGACGGCTCAGCAGTCTCCTTATATAGGAAACTGTCTACAGCATGTGTTTACGCTCGTTTCGACGGGCAACGTTATAGCATGATTGTTTATTTTGATTTGTCAGATTTTCATGTTGTGTAATAAGTGTGTGTATATGTTATTGAGGTTCTGTGTATCATCTTTTTTATTTATTACTTTCTGTTGCAAGTGAATATACAACATTTCAGATATTAGGCGTTTATTTTCTATTGGTTCTTTGTCGAGGATTTCAAATTTTTCAAAATCAAAGTCATGTTTTAATTCATTTCTATGAATAGCTATAACGTTGTCTTTCGATTTCCTATGTTCTTCGATGCGTGTGTGTACAGTTCTTTTCGTTTGACCGAGATATATTTTCTATATGTTTATCACGTTTGTCTTTGCCTTTTATAATAATGTTGCTCATGTCTCTATTTACTTTCGGAATCTTGATGATATTGCTTTTTTTGAGATCGGAAGTAATTTGTTCATAAAATTCTTTTATATATGGTATACAAATTCTCGGTGTGTTCCTAATTTGGGCGTTATTATTGTTGTAGTTATTTTTGTTTGTGTTTGAATGTATTAATGCCAGTCTTTTGTTCGTGTATTTTGTTATGAAAGGGTCAGGATAATTATTGTCTCTCAATATGTTGTATGTCTTTTTTATGTTATCATTCTGGAACTTTTTATTTCATAATTTTATAGCTTTGTCAACGAGATTATAAACCATAGCTATTTTCTGTTAGGTCGGGTGTTGCGAATTATAATTTAAACAGCGCCCGGAAAAAGTTGGTTTCGAGTACCAATTTGTGATTATTTTATTATTGTCTTTAATGAGTAAGACGTCAAGAAAACTTATGGAATTGTTTATTTCGATTTCATGAGTAAATTGTAACCTGTCATTGTATGAATTAAAAATAGTCAGAACTTCATCTATTTTGTTTTTATGAACACATGTGATTATGTCGTCTACATATCGAAAGAAAAATATTGGTTTGTTAGGAAGACTATTTATGCAATGTGTTTCCAGATCATCCATTACCAAGTCAGCAAATAAACGAGAAATCGGGGAACCCATCGGGGTGCCATATGTTTGTTTGTAAAATCTATTATTGAATTGGAAAAAAGGTGTTATCCATTAGGATATCACAAGCTTTGAGAATCTCATTTAGCGGGACAGTGGATTTTCTTTATATTTGTGCATATCGTTTTTCAATGCTCTGTTGTACTAGTTTTTTGTCGATGTTTGTGTAGTAGGATGTGTCGCTGAGCTCTGGCACAAGTTAGATCTTGTTGTATCGTGATCCAGTATTTTACACGTTACTTTGTTTCTTGTCCATATTGTTGAGGGACCGATAAAGATCCATGGTAAATTATTTAATATTCCTAGTTTCAAATTATGATATAAACTACGTGGTACAAAGCGTAGAAATCTTGATAGAGTATCGAGTCTTGACTTAAGGCTTCAGATCTAGTTCATCGTTTCTTACTATTATTATTGAGTTTCCTTTTCCATCGCTTGAACAGTATTCAACATTTTTTTAATAGTCCAAATGTAGTTAATCCTCCTGGTTGGCATATGTAATACTTATTTGCTAATGTCTGTGTGCTTCTTGATATTTTTATTCGGTCAAAGTTAAAGAATTTGAACTGTGTTCTGGACATTATGATAAGAAGTCATCGTTTCTCATAAGAAGGCTCTTTGCAATTGATATTCAGATATTTTGAGATCTTTTACAGATTTCCTGGTCGATAACTGTTTTATACAGTGATCTTTTTAAAATTATTTTTTCTTATTGTGTTCAGACATAGCTACAAAGGCTGGTTATTGTGGATTTTCGCTTACTTTTCCTGAATCTTAACGGTTATACGAGTACTTCTTTGCTCTAATATTAGGTTACAGCTAGGTTTACAACTAATTTTGTTGTTTTTAGCCATTCATCATGGCAAACTTAATAGAAAAACAGTTCAAACGGCAGCATAGAATTACAAGTGTCTTCGTAAATTTTAAGAAGTTAGGGAAAGACAATATGACCATGGGAGCATGTCTAAATAGAATAACATAGTTAGAGAAGGTTTGGCAAGAATTTGATCAAAATCATGATAAACTGTTAAACGACGATGATGCGGATACATAGCATGTTTATTTCACGGACAATATTTTTGATAAAACAGAGGAGTCTTATTTAAATCGGTTAGGTGAATTTAAGGATCACTTATTGGGTTTAGAAGCAACAGTGCGAGTTTCTGCATTGTCTCCACCAGCTTTGCAGGGAGGTATGTTTCTTGTTAATGGTACTAAGGTACCACCTGTAAATATTCCCACCTTTTCAACAGAAATCAAAAATTAGATTCATTTTAAGTCCACATTCCACGAAATGATTGTTAGGCAAACGTACATTCCTAATGTTTATAAAATGCATTATTTGCGCACGGCGCTTAAGGGAGAAGCTGCTGAGTTATTAGAAGAAATTCCTCCTGCTGGCAAGGATTTTGAAAACACATGGAAAATCATTCGGGATGTTTATGATAATAACAGATTATTAATTACTAAACTGTTCTCAAAATTTCTTTCGATGAAGTCTATGGATGCAGAAAAATATTTTGTAGGCGTTAAAAGAGCTTGGTAGTCCCGTTGATCATTGGGATCATTTTACTATTTTTCTCACAATTACTACGCCAATTCCTCCTCTTGTCGTGCTCTCTCTCTCTCTCTCTCTCTCTCTCTCTCTCTCTCTCTCTTTCTCGCACCCACGTGTTAGTATAGAACATTCGCCGTGAATGCTGCGTCAATTCGCTGGTATCAAAACGAACCCTCACACCTTTCCCCTTATACAAACAAACTATTTACATATACATATATATATATATATATATATATATATACTAGGGGGGCTGCGCCCCCTGCTTGCTCCGCTCGCCAACCCCCACATCTTACAACAATAGTTAAAATTATTTGTTTGCTTGACATTATTAATTCTTATAAGAAAATAATATAATTATTTTTTCTATTTTTTCCACACCACCTATGAGGTAAATAGAGAGGTGCGTTGATTTTTGTTTTGTTTAATTTACTAATAATCATATTTAATAATGTACTGATAAATAAATGTGATTTATTGATATGATAAACTCACTTTAGAGCAAAGAAGTACTCGTATAACCGTTAAGATTCAGGAAAAGTAAGCGAAAATCCACAATAACCAGCCTTTGTAGCTATGTCTGAACACAATAAGAAAAAATAATTTTAAAAAGATCACTGTATAAAACAGTTATCGACCAGGAAATCTGTAAAAGATCTCAAAATATCTGAATATCAATTGCAAAGAGCCTTCTTATGAGAAACGATGACTTCTTATCATAATGTCCAGAACACAGTTCAAATTCTTTAACTTTGACCGAATAAAAATATCAAGAAGCACACAGACATTAGCAAATAAGTATTACATATGCCAACCAGGAGGATTAACTACATTTGGACTATTAAAAAAATGTTGAATACTGTTCAAGCGATGGAAAAGGAAACTCAATAATAATAGTAAGAAACGATGAACTAGATCTGAAGCCTTAAGTCAAGACTCGATACTCTATCAAGATTTCTACGCTTTGTACCACGTAGTTTATATCATAATTTGAAACTAGGAATATTAAATAATTTACCATGGATCTTTATCGGTCCCTCAACAATATGGACAAGAAACAAAGTAACGTGTAAAATACTGGATCACGATACAACAAGATCTAACTTGTGCCAGAGCTCAGCGACACTTCCTACTACACAAACATCGACAAAAAACTAGTACAACAGAGCATTGAAAAACGATATGCACAAATATAAAGAAAATCCACTGTCCCGCTAAATGAGATTCTCAAAGCTTGTGATATCCTAATGGATAACACCTTTTTTCCAATTCAATAATAGATTTTACAAACAAACATATGGCACCCCGATGGGTTCCCCGATTTCTCGTTTATTTGCTGACTTGGTAATGGATGATCTGGAAACACATTGCATAAATAGTCTTCCTAACAAACCAATATTTTTCTTTCGATATGTAGACGACATAATCACATGTGTTCATAAAAACAAAATAGATGAAGTTCTGACTATTTTTAATTCATACAATGACAGGTTACAATTTACTCATGAAATCGAAATAAACAATTCCATAAGTTTTCTTGACGTCTTACTCATTAAAGACAATAATAAAATAATCACAAATTGGTACTCGAAACCAACTTTTTCCGGGCGCTGTTTAAATTATAATTCGCAACACCCGACCTAACAGAAAATAGCTATGGTTTATAATCTCGTTGACAAAGCTATAAAATTATGAAATAAAAAGTTCCAGAATGATAACATAAAAAAGACATACAACATATTGAGAGACAATAATTATCCTGACCCTTTCATAACAAAATACACGAACAAAAGACTGGCATTAATACATTCAAACACAAACAAAAATAACTACAACAATAATAACGCCCAAATTAGGAACACACCGAGAATTTGTATACCATATATAAAAGAATTTTATGAACAAATTACTTCCGATCTCAAAAAAAGCAATATCATCAAGATTCCGAAAGTAAATAGAGACATGAGCAACATTATTATAAAAGGCAAAGACAAACGTGATAAACATATAGAAAATATATCTCGGTCAAACGAAAAGAACTGTACACACACGCATCGAAGAACATAGGAAATCGAAAGACAACGTTATAGCTATTCATAGAAATGAATTAAAACATGACTTTGATTTTGAAAAATTTGAAATCCTCGACAAAGAACCAATAGAAAATAAACGCCTAATATCTGAAATGTTGTATATTCACTTGCAACAGAAAGTAATAAATAAAAAAGATGATACACAGAACCTCAATAACATATACACACACTTATTACACAACATGAAAATCTGACAAATCAAAATAAACAATCATGCTATAACGTTGCCCGTCGAAACGAGCGTAAACACATGCTGTAGACAGTTTCCTATATAAGGAGACTGCTCAGCCGTCACTTGTTCCAAACAAAAATAAACCGCGAGTGCAACAACACCTCTCGCACTCGCGAGCCCCTTCTTCCCCGCTCCACATGTGGAGGAGGAAGCTTTGTTTTGACTTTGCCTCTCATCACTGACTCGCCGTTTAGGTAACTTTTTTTTTTTATTTGTATTATTGACTTTACACTGTTTTTATACATATTGTAAATTTAATTGGGTTTGCTAAGTAAATTGTTATACTAACTTCGAATATTATTACTATATTTCACAATATAATAAAAAAACCGCTTTACAGTTTTTTTCTGAAGAGGGTGGCATAGCCACCGAAACGTTAATGTGACTTTTATTTCACATACCTCTAACCTCGGGAAGATCAACAAAATCTACCTCACCATCGTTAAAAAATACTCCAAGGAATAACGTCATATTAGAGCTTCGTCTCTAATTACATATTAAATAATTTAAGTCTTGCGATAACTTTTCACAGTGTTTGAATAACCCTAATCTTATTTAAGTTCACCAATCTTAAATAATAGTAAGCTCATTCGAGATAATCCACAGGAGTGTCGCATAAAGCTCTAACGGCGCCTGGAAAAAATATCAAGATTTTACAAAAATTGTCTATTGTGACTTACTCTAAAAGCTAAGCATCTGTCAGAAACACCATGCTTCCAATTAGCCATGAAGAAAAGCAATTTAACTCCAAGGATTCTAAGAGCGGGTGAAAAGACAAACAAATTTACAAAGCAATTTAACCTTAAATTGGCATGCCAAAATTAACACCCATATGTGCAGAAGGTTGTTGGTGTAAAAAAATAAATGTTTGCGGTATGCAAGCAAATAATATAACAAATATGCAGTATGCAACCAAATATTATAAGAAATAAGCAGTAGGCAATCGAATAATATTCGAAATATTCCTACCTTGACACTATAAATGAAAAAAAGAATACCTTGTTTTTAAGCCTGCGAGTGCAATTACTCTACAAATCCAACCAGTCGACACTGACTAGATCAGTAATCGAGTATGGCTTAAAAAAAATTACAATTTTCCAATGTAAAAGCAAAAAAAAGTAGTCCAATGATCCATGGAATACAGCTTCAGCGGGTTGAAAAGTGCAAAGGTCTGGTAATAAATCCAGAAAAATCAAGAAAATCAAAACAGACAGAGTTCAAGCAGCAAGCAATACGCAAAATAATCCTTAAGAAAAATATACGTCGCTGGTCCTTGGGTTGACGACTGCAGTATGCAGTTTCGAATAGATGTATGCTGTCAAAACCTATTGAAGCGCTCCGTCAAAAGTCAGTATAACTTATATGGCTTAATGCATTTCCATTATGTTTCAATAAATGTGCTTGAATGCACTACTGTCTACAGCGGAGATTCTATACAACCAAAACCTTAGCGTGCACTACATAAATGTCAGTATGACATTATTCAAGAAAAAGATAATTAGCATACCTGCTCGCTCTACTGGATCAGTCCTTTGTTTTCTATAATGTATCAAAAGAACGAATAAATACTTACATATTCTGCCAGTGACGAATAATTATTGTCACTTGTCAGCTACAATATACAAGATATCTTTATACAAAATAATAAGCATATAGGGAAATAGAATAAGGCAAAGGAGAGATTATGCTCTGTTTATTTACACAAGAAAAGATTCAAAGAAAGATTTCAATTGCACGCAAAGACAAGCATAGTCATCGATGAAAGCTCACAGCTACAATTCCACATCAGCATGAACAAAAATAATAAATTAATGCAGGGCTGGAAACAAGCAAAGCAGAAAGAAAAGCTTCATAGAAGAAAAATAAGCCAGTCAAGAAAATCAGCATAAGCTAAATATTATGGAACGAAGTTATCAAACATCCAAGCGTGTGGCTTTAAGGGGTAACACCAGTCTAAAATTTTCAAAAAATCGATTTTTTTGGCTTCAACGATACTTTGGACCCTTAAAAATCATATCCAATTGGTTTTATACAGAAATAAAATTTGTAAGAGGTCCAATTCTCGATTTTGCCGCAGCGCCTCGGAGCGCGCCGTGACGGCTGAATCAGCCACCACGGCGCGCTCTGAATTATCGACTATGTAGTGCTCCTACCTGTCCAAATTCTATTGCTTATGGTCATTGTGGTTCTTCAGAAGTCCACCAGGGTGTACTAACACTGAATAGAAGTGTGTGTGTGTGTGTGTGTGTGTGTGTGTGTGTGTGTGTGTGTGTGTGTGAACTAGTACAGCTACCAAGCGACGCCGTGCAGACGCTTTATTTTCTTTCCGTACATTTTCGTTAAAATATTAATAACGTGTTTTGTTATTGTAAAAGTTTTCGAATAAACAATATGAGTTCGAGAAAAGTCGTGTATTGTGACAAAAAGCCGGCCAAGGAGGAAGGAGTAGTGCAAAAAGACCGAGAATATCAAACCGACGGCCGCAAAACCGTTACGAGCTGGAGAAGCCAAGCCTGGAGAACGTTAGTACATCGGCTAAAAAATTATCAGATGTAAACTTCGATGATTTTTAAGTAAATGAAGGTTTCGGTTACCCAATTCTGAATTTTGTAGCAGTGTTCTCCACGATATCGCAAGCTCTTGTACGTAAAAATGCAAATCCGATGTAACGTTCACCGAAACTGGAAAGCGAGGCTTGGGTTTCAAAATTGTGATTTCCTGTAAAAACTGTGATCAGATTACTATTCCTAGTTGTCCATTTATTAAGAAAGGATATGATATTAATCGCAGAATTGTTCTTGCCATGCGATTACTAGGAATAGGATTGAATGGCATTATAAAGTTTTGTGCCTTCATGGATCTCCCGCAACCAATTTTTCAATCGTTTTACGATACAGTTGTTAAGAAAATGCCATTGAAGCAGAAGCTGTTTGTAAGCTCAGTACGAAAACTGCAGCTAAAAAAAACGAGAAAAAACTGACGATCCAAATGGCATTACTGTATCTGGTGATGGTTCGAGGAGGAAGCGTCGTTTTTCATCTCTTTACGGGTTTGTTTCACTTATCGGCTGGTATACTGGCAAAGTAGTCAAACTCACAAAGATGAATGCCAAGCGAACCACGTCGGCTCCGCAGGAAAGATGAAAGTGGACACCGTCATCGAAATGTTCCAGTGCTCAGAATCTTTACACAATTTGAAGTACGCTAATTACGTGGGCGACGGAGATTCAAAAACCTTCAAAGGAATCATAGATTCTGAGACCTACGAAAAGTTCACCGTAAAAAAAAAGAATGTATCGAGCATGTGCAGAAGCGGATGGGTTCTCGTCTCCGTAATTTGAAAAAACAAATAAAAGGACTTGGAGGAAAAGGCAAGCTTACTGGCAAGCTCATAGACGAGTTGGCAATTTATTATGGTTTAGTAATTCGTAAGAATCATGATTCTGAAAAGAAAATGCGCAATGAAATCTACGCAACACTGGACGACAAATTGTCTACTGATGATCAACCGAGACACGAAAAATGCCCGCGCGGACAAACTTCATGGTGCTCTTGGCAAAAGGCTCAAGCTACTGGAGAAGATTTTGCACATAAACCACCTCTCTCTGAAGAAGTTTATAAAGCGATTTCGCCTATTTATAAAGAGTTAAGCAGTGACGATCTACTTAGGCGTTGCTTAGGCGGCTTCACACAATAGCAACGAAAGTTTCAATGCGATTGTCTGGTCTATGGCTCCAAAATTTTTCTCTAGTGGCAAACACGTGCTCGATACCGCAGTATATATTGCTGCAGGTATCTACAATGATGGCCTTTCAAGTGTCATGAAGCTGATGCAACACTCGGGCTTGAAAATCGGACCGAACTGCTATAATTTCTGCGTGGAGGCGGACGCGCGTCGCATCAAGTTTTCCAAGAGATCCCTAACAGACGATGCCAGAGAGGCCCGGATGTCCTTAAAATCAGCCAGGAAGGAAGAGGAGGAGTCAGATATTAATAGAGATAGCTAAATGTACGGTGCAGGCATCGCAGATTAGAGGTATACAAAAATTTCAAGGATTTAAATGCATCGATAACTTTAAACGCGTTTTTCTCGAAACGGATTTTTTCAAACTGGGCGCACTCATAGCTTCAACACCATTGCATGGATCGACTTGCAATTTTTACAGTAGTTTCACAAGTATATTCTCCATCGAAGTACGTAGCCGTTTTTTGAAAATTACTTGTTTTATTAACAATTTACTACTCTTTTTTTTGTCGAAAATTCATACGTTTTGTTCAGAAGTGCACAGTTTCTACAAAAATTGGAATAAAAAAAAATCCTACGTACTTCGATAGCTATTAGTATATAGCTTCAGAAAATTTTTGGTTTATATTCGCAGATCTGCTGTAGCGCCACTATTTTGTACAAAAATCATAATAAAATTTTTTCTTCATACATACAAATGAACCATCTAAATATGAATACTATTCTTTTTCCCATAATCCCAGAATAAATTGTCTAAATTAGGCCTTTTTTCGGCCTCTAGAGTGGTGTTATCCCTTAAAGATGGCGGCTCGCTGCTCCCGTGCTCCGTTCCATTGCTTGGCCTCGCTCTCCGTCAACCGATGATGGCTGCGTCGCTGATTCTTGCGCTGTACAGCGCCAGCGCTGAGCTCCTTACGAGAGCTGACGTACTTCCCACTTGTGCTACTCGCGGCTGCTGCTCCGCTCAAGACGGCAGCCTTCCGTCGCCTGTTCTCGGGCTGCCTGTTGCTACCGCTGTGCTGTGGCCGCGATGCTGGCGTGACGTGCTGTATGCTGTCTGCCCGCCCCGCTGCTGACGTTGCTTACGCACCCTCGCGCGCTATCGCTGCTGATTCAAGCGAGATGTACGCCCGCCTCGTGGTGTCCGTGGTCACCAGCGAGCTGTATACTTGCCTCGTTGTCGTCGTCGTCGTCGTGGCACGTGAGTCGTGTGACGATCGAAGGCCTAGCGAGCTGTTTGCTTGCCCCGATGACGCTGCACGCCCACTCCTGCGCGCTGTAACCGTGTCCCGCGAGCTGTTTGCCCGCGCCGCTGGCATTGCTTGCGCGATCTCTCGCGATGCCGCTGCTACTTCCAGCAAGCCCGTACGTTCGGCTCTTAGTAGTCGTGGCGCCAGCGAGCTGGACTCTGGCCTCGATGCCGTGGCTCCCCACGCCGCGTATGACGTAGAATCTGCCGTCAACTTCTCTCTCTCTTTCTCTTACGGCTCGCTTTACCGTTTCACTGCGGCTGCTACGGCGAGAATGGTCATCTCGGCGGAGACGTTGCCGCAGATGCACTGCGTGTGTTCAGGACGTACATCTCTTCTCTCTCTCTCTCTCTCTCTCTCTCTCTCTCTCTCTCTCTCTCTCTCTCTCTCTCTCTCTCTCTCTCTCTCAACTTACTGCAGGTTGGTGCTGACGCCGCTGTTGTGTTACGTCTCTGACTGCACCCTTTCTTGCCAAAGAACAGACTCGTCCTGCGTCTTAGACGCCAAAACTTCCCTTTCTGGAGTAGAATGGACTGGTCCAAGAAAGAGCAGTTTACTGCTCTAGGAGATGAAATGCTCCCACGATGTTGCCTCTCCTCTTGACGCAGATCGCCCAGCATCGGGTTTCCGTCAACCTTCTGGTCCCGCTGATGTTGACGTTGCTAGATGCGGCGGCCGCACGAAGTAGAAAGTTCCCACCATGCAACAGCCTTAGAGTTATTCACACGAAACCGTTATTTTCCACTCGGAAAATATTGTCGCGTTTTCCACCTCATTGGAGAATATCAGACCGAGCACTGTTGCTTTTTCACGAGTAGTTAGGGCAGCACGGCTACTGCGCCAACGCGACTCCAGCGCCAACTATCTGCGATCTGTTTTACCAACGGTGACAGTTCTGTTTTAATATACCGGTAGCGATGGTTCTGTTTTACCTTGCAACGTGGCTCCTGCGCCGCCTATCTGCGATTTATTTTACTGACAGTGATATTTCTGTTTTACTATGCGACGCGACTCTCACGCCACCTATCGGCGACCTACTATACGGACAGCGATAGTTCTGTTTTATCCTGCGCCACCTATCTGAGACCTATTATACCGACAGTGTTGGTTCTGTTTTACCATGCGTTCTGCGCCATGTTGGCGCGGGCGGCCGGTGTTTGTCTGCACCACGGCAGTGCGCCAATCTGTAGTGAGTGCGGGAATGATGAATGATTGATAGGTGGGTATGAGAAGGGATTTATAAATAAATATAAATAATAATTTCTTATACATATAATTTTTATTCTCATACTTATAAATATATAATTATAATAATTACAATGCATTTTTTCAAACAGGCATATTTACATCAGCACTTATAGGATTACACTTTACAATATGATCATATAAAATCAAACAGTAGGCTGTTGTTTCTTCAGGTATATTTTCTTTAATTTCAAACTCGAGACGGACATCAAAAGCTGCTTGTTTCAAAGATTCGTTCTGCTTAGAGCAATCGATGACAAAAAGCAACGCGTAAGAAAGAAAATCTGATTTGTTTAATAGAGGATCTATACCTTTATCGAAATAGTAGGTACTCTGCAAATGTGTATACATATCATACAGTAGTGCATGCTGATTATTAGTAACATTGAGATTGAGATTACCATATGGATATTTCTGAGAGTTAAGGAAAAGCTTAACGTTGCTAATATCACAGTGATCGAAATGACTATCATTAATTGTACGCTGACTTTTCCTTTTTGTTTGAAAAGCTAAAATGACAAAGCGCGGCTTTTCTAACTGGTTTGATGTTTTTACTGTCCACACATGTTGTGTAGTTATTGGGAGTACAGGATACTCATATAATTCCCAAGAGCGAAAACTCGTAGCAATGGGTATATCTTTTTGGATGTGACTAAAAAGTTGAATCTTACGTCTGTCGAACAGTACTACGTAAGGCATAAGCCACTCTATTCGTGAGAGCACAATTTTAAAATCTTCATACGTAGGTCTTTGAGCAACTTGTATTGGATTTGCACAACAGCATTCCAGTTGCTTCTCGATCTCATGAGAATGAGTTCATGTTTAACAGTTACGATAATTTTGCGATAATCCTTTGCAAAACCGAAGATCATTGATAAAGGTATGGTTATATCAAAGTTTCCATTTTCATCGGTTATATTTCCAGTCTCAGCAACATTAATCCATTCAGAATTTTAAAGATATTCACTCTGACTTGGTGAAAATGAAATTTAACCTTTTATTAAGGTAGTCAGACGAACATTCTTACATCTATCGATCTCCATAGCATTAATCTCATATCGTATTTCTTCAAATAGGTGACAGATAGCATTATTAACAAGCTCAGTATTTGTCACTGCAGCACCGTTTGTCTTTACTAATTTACCGGAAGTATGCAGAGAACTTTTGGATGGTAACAAACATAAGTCTTGATGTTGAATCGATATACGTATGTTTATATATTCATATACATTTATGTTTATGAATCTTATAGTGCGCAATGGATTCATCAAATACAACTGGGGTTTGTACACTAAGAACATCCTCCATCTTTTTGAGGTATCCAATGACAACAGCAAATAAATATACACGTTGTTTTTTCAGTTTTATCACCTTTTTTGTACGATACTCTTTTACCTTGACGCCTTTTGCAGTGACTACTCTGAGATCGAGACTTTGTAGAAACTGAATGTTCTGTCTTCTTAGCTGTTTGATGACTGGATGTTGACTGAGTGTCTGACGACATGATGAATTGTTAATATATCTTTTTTCCGACTTAGCGTTAACAATAATATTCATTATGAAGGAACCTTCTTTAAATGTAAACGAATCGTTACTACTTCACCTCGAAGGTTGACTAGATCAGCGTCTTGATCTACTATACATACTTGTAAGTGATAAATACATTTAACAGATATAGGTAAGTATATAATTTGTTTAGGAACCTCGATTACTTTGTACCCTGGACGTACTGCAGGGTAAAATTCATGGATCGTATGCACTTTTTTCTGAATGATGTATGCTCCGGACTTAATGTTACATTCAACTCGTAGAGCGTTTACTTTTAGAATGGCAACAGGCAAGTCAAGTTGTGACTTATATAAGGTTTCAGAAGACGTTGAATAAAACCTAGTAGACGACCAATACAATCACTTGGTCGGAAATCTATTTCATGACTACTGGTAAATAATACCACGTAATGTATTATTATTCGGTTTAATACTAATTTTAATATTTTTTGATCTAGAACACTTTGTAAAGTACGCTTAATGTCTTCTATATCATAGCTACCTGTAGGCAGTTCAATGTCCTCTTGACCAATATAAAATTTATTACAATTATAGTCTACATTTGGTATAGAATTGAAAGTAAGTAACTCAACCAAACCAAGAACGTACATTTTATCAGAGTCGAGTTCTATTGGGGGAAAATAATGAGTTTCAAGAAGTGACGAAGTCCTTGATAGGCTAAGAGTGAGTGATTCAATCATGTTGAATGAATGTAAGAAACTAATACTATTTCAGAGTGACTTCTTCTTATATAGACAGAAAATTTCTATTGAATTGAGCTGATTGCATACAAATTTGAGACCAAGATGTCCGCATACAAAAGTGTCAAATTCTTGATATCTTAGATAATTGTACTTGATTTCAGCAGTTGTCTAGTAATTCATGAGATCTTCAGAAGGTTTTCATTCACCAAAACTGTCAATGTATGTAATATTCTTACCAATTTTACGGTAAGCTACCCAGTGCGTGCCAGATCCACTCTTATCATCGACGTTAATAATTGCTGATTCTCGGTAGCGACTGCCACTCATAGATAATGCATTTCTTTTAAATACTCCTCTAAAATTAGGAATTTTCATTAAGAGTGCATACTTTTGTAAATCATGATCAGTTAGTGGTCGTCGTGGTAGTCTTACTTCAACGGATTTTTTTTCTTCACAAAACTTTTCGCGACGTTTTCCGTTTTTTTACATATTTATTTTGTTTGAAACAAATACAGTAACCTTTTTGATGAGGTTTTAAGTATTGACCTTTACCCAGAGTCAACATTTTCATTTTTTTATTATGTCTTTTTTGCTCTTCCATTTGTTTTTTAGCAGTATTCGCTTTATTCATAGCTTGAGCGATATCAGTAGCTCCTCCTGCTAATGAACCTACAGCACTAAGACCTGCGAAAACAGGAATAAGCGCTGGAAGGAAGCCTCCTACTTTAGGAACAGGTAATACACGCGGAATACTTATATTACGTTTTCCACCAACATTCTTAATATGTTTATGAGCTGCCATTAGAGCAGATTTAATGACAGTATGTGAACTATTACTAAGAACAATAAATTTTGCAGTTGTCTTTATTAAATTCTTCAAAGCTAACATTTTATTTTTAATATTTTTGCTCCTCATACCAAGTCCCATACCGAACTTAGATTTTACTTTTATGATGTTAGTAACAGCTAAACCAGCTGATTTCTCACGTAAATTAGCGTCGCTTGACTTTACTCGCTGCCACGCTTTCATTTTGCCACGCAGTCATTTTTACTTGAGTTATTTAAACTTTATTAATGCGAATTTCTTCGCGTAGGGTACTTGGGTTTAAAGTTTAGTGATTGCTATTTTTAACCGACTTTGAAAAAGGAGGAGGTTCTCAATTTGACATGGCTTTTTTATGTTTGTCCAGCGATTATTCCAAAACTACTCGACCGATTCGGATGCAATTCTTTTATTTGAAAGGTAATTATCCTCCGGTGGTCCCATTCATATTTTGTGATTATTGATCCAGTATCTCGCCAGTAATTTAGTTTTTTATGAATATATTTTCTGTACATTTCGGCCTCTACCAACCCTGTCCGCCGATTATTGAACCGATTTTGATAATATTTTTTGAATGAAAGAGAATGATCTCATGTTGGTCCCATTGTATTACTGGATCAGTATTGAGCCAGTACTACGTCAGTACTCGTAAGTTATTATGTTTTTCCGCCGATTATTCGGAAACTATTGCACCGATTTTGATAATATTTTTTGAATGAAAGATAATGATCCCATTATGGTCCCATTATATTACTGGACCAGTATGGAGCCAGTACTACGTAAGTACTGGTAATTTTTTATATTCTTCCGCCGATTATTTGGAAACTACTGAACCGATTTTGATAATATTTTTTTAATATAAGAGAATGATCTCATGTTGGTCTCGCTATATTATTGGGTCAGTATGGAGCCAGTACTATGGCAGTACTAGCGATTTGTTATGTTCTTCTGTCGATTATTCGGAAACTACTGAACCGATTTGGATAAACCATTTTTTGAATAAAAGATAATTATCCCATGGTGGTTCCATTATATAACTGGGCCAGTATGGAGCCTGAACTACATCAGTACTGGCGTTTTCATTTTATGCTTCACAAAGGATGTTTTTTTCTAGGATTACAAAGCTTCCTGTAGGAGGAAGCAATATTAAATAAATTAATATTGATTTAAGGGGGAAGTCTGCTTTAAACGGCATCAAAAAATCAATTTTTTATTGTCTTAAATCTATTTCAAAACTATCCAAGAATATGTCTTAAAAATTTCAGAGGCCAATTCGACATATTTCCGAAGCTAGAGCAGTTTTAGTGGCCGAGCATCGAGCAGGTGCGAATGCTCGGGAAGACCCGAGCGCGCGCGCTCCGCCCCTCGATGTATTCTATTATTCGACTATACTCGTATATACCTGAAAAGGTCTAACCGTCCTTTGAAACATTATTTGGAGTTTCTAGAAGGTCTGTGTTGAGTAGTAGTAGGGAGAACGGTATACAATATAACGGTATACTATAGCTCTCGGCATCGGCTTCTACACTGCTGTTTGTAGCGTCAGCTTTCAGTTCCACTTTTGATTTTGCCGAGTACACATCGAAATGTCAAGCTACCCGAAAAGTGATCGATCTAAAAGGCAATCGTTTTACAAGTGTTTCATCGGACGACGGAGACTTCATTACAATTTCTCCGTCGAGAAATTCGGAGTTATGTACACTAATTATATCGGCGATGGCGACTCCAAAACTTTTACTGGAATCTTAAATAGCCATCCTTACGGGAACGAGTGCACAGTGACGAAAAATGAGTGTGTTGGACACGTGCAAAAGCGTATGGGTATTCGTTTACGTAATAAAAGAAAAACCGAGAAACTCGGAGGAAAGACGCGGCTAACGGAGAGTGTAATCAAGAGTTGACGATATACAACGGTCTGGCAATTTGTCGAAATATTGATTCAGTGAAAGGTATGAAGAAAGCTATTATAGCAACATTAGACCACTACTGTTCCACGGATGAAAATCGTCGGCATGAAAATTGTCCAGAAGGCGCCGAGAGTTGGAGCGAATGGCGCAAGGTTCAAGCTGCGAATAATCTTGCATCTTACAAACATCCGACGAGATTAATCGATGAAACTGTGGAGAAGCACATTCGTCCAATTTATGAAGAGCTCTCTAATGACGATTTAGTGAGGCGGTGCTTAGGCGGCCACACTCAAAATTCCAACGAATCGTTCAATTCGATTGTGTGGCGCCTAAGTCCGAAACATTTGAATTCCGGCATAAAACCGTCGAAATTATATTATATAAAAAGCCATATAAGCTGCATGCATTTTTAACGAGGGCTATTCTGCTGTACTTTCCACCATGCAGCTCCTCAATATCATCATCGGGCAGCAGTGCAAAAATTTTGCTGACGCCGTCGATGCTGAGCGCATAACGCGGGAGAACCTGCCCGCATCATTTTCTAGCAAGAAGGCTCGTACAGCCCGAAGATTGGAAACCCTCAGCCAAAACGAGTCTTTTGAAGAAGAGGAAGGACTAATATATGGCCCAGGGATAGCTGATTAACTTCTAATTACTATAAGTACCCAAAAACTTATATTTTTTTGGACCGAAAACTTTAAAGCGCGTTTTCTCGAATTTTCATTTTTACGATTTTTAGAAAACGGTGCCGGTGATAGCAAAAAGAATATACGTCCGATCGAAAAAAATCAATGTGATCTAGCTTCAGTATTAAAATATCTTCTATTTGCACTTAAAAAGTTGGACAAAAGTATTATTTAAACTACTTTTTTTGCAACTTAAAGTGAATTTTTTTATCAAAAAAGTGAATTTTTTTCATACTTTGAAAAAATTTGGAGTTTGACAACTTCTTCGGTATTTTTTGAGTTCATATAGAAAAGAAACTTATAAAAATTAAAAAAAAAATTGTCTCGACTGTTTCAGACGCACCGCACGACCTCTATCACCGGCACCGATTAGAAAGTGCAGACTCCAGGTGCTCCGGCAAAATGGTCATAACTTGAAGAAATTTTAATATTTTTTAATAACAAAAATTGTTTCTTAAAGCTAAAATATAGTACATTATGTTCTCAAAATTTCGTTTACCGCAATCATTTCCTTCCCTTTCAAAAAAATCGCTGAAAAAACGCTTTTATTTCGGCTCCTAAAGCAGACTCCCCCCTTAATTAAGGTGGTCCTATAGTAAAATTAGACGATAAACTCGATTTTTTTTATTTCATTTTCTGATATTTTGTACATTTTTAGAACAGAAAATTTTTTTTTTCAAAAACTTCCTTTGTTGGTCGACCTATATTACAATATAAATAGAATGAAACTCAGCCCTTACAACTAAAAAGTCTGAAATAAAAAAATTTTTGAAAAAAAAAAATAACCGACTTTGAAAAATGCACTAAAAAGTGTGAAATAATTCACAAAAATGTTCTCGAAGTCGGCGCCAAATTACAAATTGACATCTACCGTCACAGACCCTATTGTGGATCAGTGCCTCTATTGAGAATCATTTACTTCTAAATAGACATTATAAAAGTTTTGCATTACTTCTTTAATTATTTTGATACATAAGAATAAGTGCTTTCAAAATAATAATAAAAGTAACGTAAAACTTTCATAATATAGTTTTAACATAAACTGATTCACAATAGAGGCACTGATCCACAATACGGTCCGTGACGGTAGTATCTTGCTCAAGAATATAATTTATAAATAATATTGAAATGGGTCCAATTTCGTTAAACCTGGAACGAAATATGTGTCCCACTATCGTATATCCCACTTAACGTTAATAACTCGTAATCGAAAGCACTGGTTTGAGAGAAAATGCTTTTAAAAAGAACTTCCAATGCAACAATCTTCTTCAAATGATAGTCATCGGCTAAACTATCACATATAATTCAAATAATACTGTTACAATTGTAATTGCTGGCTTGAGCTTTTATGTATTATCCCCGGGATAATCTTAATGTGCTTAGGCCATCGCCACCTAGCGGCGGTACGCAAACTACGCTATCAAACAATTAATCAAGAACAAGATTCCCAATGAATATTGTATTTTAAACATTTTATTTGTTATTATTCCAAATTGTCTAGTTTGGAATAGTTGGATTTAGGGCTTAACCCTATTGAAAAATTTTCATAAGATCTTCCAGAAAATCGTATATATGCTCTTACACAAGATCTTATATAAGTACTTATGCGATATATAGAAATTCAACCCAGAACTTGTATAAGTTCTTGCATAAGATCTTATATAAAATCTTATGTAAGATACAGTGAGTAAATTTCAAAAAATTATTAAAATTTTGTAAATATTTGTTTATCATATATAAATATTGCCACTTTTTGACGTACCATCTGGATGATACCTCAAGTTTAGGGAGCTCTAGACATGTTTTAAGCCGATTTTCCATATTGTACATTTTTTTGCAGTAACATAACATAAGAACTTATTTAAGAATTCACTTAAGAATTTGCATAAGAACATACATAAGAACTTATATAAGAATTTATGTAAGAATTTACACCAGTTCTTACGTAAGTTATTATGTAACTTCTTATGCAAATTCTTATGTAAATTCTTAAATAAGGTCTTACGTATGTAATGACTTACCCCACCCCAGCCTGCGTACTTCGATTTGTACTTTACTCCTACGTTCGTACTTTTAATTGTACCCGCTTAGTTTTTTAATAAAAAATCAAAGTTGTTTCTGCATTTTCTTCGCGCCATCAAATGTTGATATCTCATTAAATAATGCATTTTTCCAACTGTACGTAGCGTTAAAAACTGTACTAATGCTAATTATAAATGTATAATTGCATTTTTTAATTGTAACATCTTATTTAATCATTAAATAAATAAAATGTGTTAAACCCAGTGATTCCGTCAAGCGCGCATGCGCGTTGGCATGAATTTTGACCACTGATGCACGTAAAGTATATTACTCTTTTTCTTTTAAGTATAAGAAAATATAAAAGAAATTGACTTATTTTACCAAAGTTAGACTCTTATGGGATTTAAGATTCAAATCTGTTTCTGATAAAATAAGCCAATTTCTTTTATTTTTTTCTCATAACTGAGTTTATAGTACCATTCCAAATATTATTTTATCTCAAAATATACGTTTAAAACTATCATTGAAATTTCTTCAACAAAATTTCTTGTGGCGCTCAGCTTAAAATTTCATCGGTATCTAGACAGAAATTTGGACCAATCAAAATCATCAAATTTGGTAATGCATCAAATTCTCTTTCCAATACACACGGACTAAAGTACTTTATCTTCTGTAGTTCTCAAGATAAAAATACATCCATTTTTAGAAAAATGGAAATAATGTAAATAATCATTTTTTCTAGCTTGACATAAATCCTGAACCAATAGAGTTAAGGGTTTGAAATATTTTTTACGTATTTTGGGTATGAAATACATAATTTTTTAAAAGTTTCAGAGTACTTAAATTTTTCACTCGCTTGGCATGGAATCATCCATATAAATATATAACTCTCTGGGACATCGAGATCAAAAATCTTTTTTTTTATTTCTTCGGTAAAAATGTTTTTCTTGGTATGTGAAATATATGTGATTTTTTTCAGATTTTTGGAAACCCCTTAGTTTAAAGTTGATCAAGGCTAAATATAAGCATGCAGCCATTTTTTTTACACTATTTAACAAATATTAACCTCCATTTATTCAATAAAATTAAATCTATAAAAAGTAAAAACAAAGGTTTTTGTAGCAAATCTTCTGAATTTCTTATAAAAAATGGTTCCAAAACTATTTAATGCCCTTTTCGATTAATTAAACTTATTTTAAAACTAAAAATCCTGAAAAAGTGGGTTTGATAACTTGAACGATTACATAAAAAATCATGAAGATAGCTTCTTTCAGTACAAAAGTGACTGATACAGTCTCAAAATGACAGAAGTGTAATATTTATATAAAAAAATCATAACATCAAATATTGTTAAAAAAATTATTAAAATGCCCATTTTAGCAATAAAGTCATATTTAATTGGTCGGCGTACGCGGCCCCTTATAGGCTAATTCCTTTATAGGCTTTCTAATTGTGCCGTACCTCCATTATTGCTTCTGCCTGCTGCAACAACCGAATTAAGCTGACCAAATCGGTTGTTTTCTCTTTACTCAAGATCGCCTGTATCTCGGACGACATATTTTGGTAAATGAGTTGTAATTTTCTTCCTTCATCGCAAGGCACTTCAAATTGCTCCATATAGGAGAGGAGAGATCAACCCCGTAACAGCGTCGCACTGTTTCGCAAAAATCTTGCCATATATGCCAATTTTTCCGGGATTGACGACACCATTGTAGTGCTACTCCCTTCAGTAACTCTGTCATGGCATTTAAGAGATCTTCATCCTCTATACGCGCTAAGGTACAGCACTTATTGACAGATTCCAGAAATTCCTCTATACTGCGACCATCTTTGTCACCAGAAAACTTGATATTCCACGATCGAACCGTTTTTCCAATATCATTTATATGATGATTGGAAAATGTAAAATACTGCGAGGATTGAGCTGACTCAGAGTACTGAGACACATCTCTCCCCCCGGGGTGGGAAGAGTCTGATTGCTCTGGCGACCCGTCGCTAATGCTGTCGGTCTTCTCTGTTGCAGAAGGGAGGTGAAACTTGGGGTATTTGCGTTAAGTATCGATCCACCCTCTCTTGCATATCCTCCGTCTTGTGCCCTTGGGTTATTGTTCTGCTGCTGGTTATCGTCATATCGTAGATCGTATGTGTCTTGGAAAGTGACACCCCTATTGTTTTTGGGATTTTCTCCTTGCCCTTGATGCGTATTCGCCCATTCGTTGTTTTGCATTGTCTCAAAACGCAGCATTGTACTCGTAACTAGTTCAGCTACATGCTTTTGAAGCTCTTTCACTTGAGAACTGTACTCCTGTACCAATGCATGTGCCTACCATTTCGAGTGCTATGGCTCTTGGAATGGGGTATGACTTGACATTCGATAACGTCATCAATACTATATTTCGTCTTCGCTCGCATTACTATATTGTTCGGTACCTGTAGAAAATTACTGTCGCAGTTGTAGTTGTATTTTTTGTACTAGTTACTGCTACTATACTTGATGGTGCTGTTGTACTCGGTGTATTTAATCCCCAGAGTGACAGTGGCATTGCTGGTGGTGGTGGCGGTGGTATGAGTGATTGTATAGATGGCACATATGATGGTGGTATAGGTATTTCTGTAGGTGGTGTATGTAACAGTGGTAGGATAATTCTGTAGGTGGTATATATGACGGTGTCGTCGTAGCAACCACTATAGCCGCCGCTCTTTCTGTATGTGCACCATGCCCATTACATTGGTATTGTGTCATAGACAGATTTACCGAGTCCCTTTGTGTGGAGTTATTCGCCAATGGATTCCACGGTAAGCCTTGCGCATCTATGTGACTTGCCGAATGTCCTTATCTTCCTATGATTTCGGCTTGCGCTTTATCGGTGAACCTAGCCTCATATAGTTCCTCATCTAACTTCTCTTCACGACGAATTTTCTGTGCTACTACATTATTATCTGTATTATCTAAGCTATCATCGAAATCGGCCGCCGTGTAGTCGCCCTGCAAGCATCTATATAACCTATCGCTTTTTGCAAATTGCGTGCCATCGCTCTTTAATTCTAATCTATTTAAAACCACATCTAAGTCATTGCCTTCTAGCTGTAAAATCCACACTTGTGATGCCACAGTGATGTCAAATTCGTTCGCCATTTTTTTGTGTTATAATTAAATTCTAACTTTACGCAGGATAAAAAAAATGAAAAATTTCAAATATGATTAAGGTTTGAATTTTAAATAAAAGTTATTAGTTCAAACGTTCAATAGCAAAATAAAATTTATTTATTTATTTTTCACCAAATAAATTGCTTTACAAAAGAAACCAAGTGTTTATCACACAAAAACAAAAAAAATTGTCTCTATCAGTGTATTTTATATCAATACTATCCTAGTGGAAATTTCAAACTGTGAAAAACTGTGAAGAAATGTGACAAATCAGTGAAAAAGTGTGAAAATCATGAAATTTCGTGAAAAAATGTGAAATTAGGTTTACATTTGGAATAGGATTTTAAGAAATATTATAGAATAATTCACAATTTTTGTCACAGTTTCTACATAGTCTTTCAGCTTTTCACAGTTTCTCACATTTTATCACAATTTCTCACATTTTAAAACAATTTCTCACATTTTATCATAATTTCTCACATTTTATCACAATTTCTCACATTTTATCACAGTTTCTCAGATTGTATCACAATTTCTCACATTTTATCTCAATTTCTCACATTTTATCACAATTTCTCACAGTTGTAATTTTCTTTATATAAGAGAATGCAACGAAAAGAAATTGTGAGAAAATTTGAAAAACTGTAAGAAACTGTAAAAAACTGAAAAACTGAAAAAATGTGAAAAATTGTGCAAGTTTTATTAGATAATATGTGTGTTTTTTATAAGTGTGAGGAACTGTGAAAAGCTATGAAAAACTGTGAAAAAATTTACATATTTTATTATAATAATATGTTCCAATAATATGCGTATTTTCACAGTTTTACACACTTTCACAGTTTTTTTCACAGTTTTTCACAGATTTTCACAGTTGTCATTTCCACTAGGTAGATTGTGTAAATCGCTATCTAGTATATATTATTCAGTAACTATTAGTTATAAAATATTAATCCAATAGACAAAGAATTAAAATTGAAAGAATAGTGTTCTTATCCAATTTGAATTAACTAACTTGCGTAAATAGCTATAAAAAAGAAAGAATTAAAAAATCCCACTTAATTTTACTAAAACAATGAAAATAAAATTTTCTGCAAAAAAAAACCAAAAGAAAATTTTAAAATTATTAAATAATCAATTAAACAATAATATTATTCTCTCAAAAAAGAATTCGTAATTATTAATGAAACTAATAACCAATTGTTTATATTATTAACGATAATATTATTTTTAATTATTTAAGTAAGTGATACAATTAATATGAACTACACAGATTCGCACCTATTCTACAAATTGTAGACTATACAGTAGAGTCCTTGTATATACACTCAGTATAGACACTACGTATGTTAAATATTGCGTACGCGCTGCTATAATATAAACGTACACACTACCAGTATATATTTTTCCGTAAATCGAATAAACTGTCAAATAAACCAGCAAATAAATTAGCAAGTAAACGAGTAAGTGGTTAAACGTATTGTATAATTTACTTAATTATTACTTTAACTTAAATTAACTTTGCAAACACGTGATTAATTTTACAACAAAACTGTTTAATTTTAACAGCCGAAAATAAATGTAACGATAAACTGTAACAATATAGTTTATGAGTAATTCACACTGTTACTCAATTTACAGAATAAATTTTTCAGCAGTTAGTTTATAATAATCGTTATATTTATTTTCATCACGAAATAAAGTGTTGATATTACTTATGCGACTGGGCTTTAAATATATAACAGGATAATTATTTAAGCGGGGGCGAATATTGTTAATTAATATTTGTCCGAGTTCAATGCACTCTTGCATCGTTTACTCGGCCGTGGTTTCACTGCCAGCGGCCCGCTTCGAGCGTCTCGAAGGCGCTTTTCTTGCCCTCGAGACTAAGGCTCGTATTACCTGCTTGAGTCAGCGTCTCCGGTTCCTACGTAACTACGGTAAGAGAGAAAAAGGAATCGCGAGGGTGAAAAGCATGCAAAAGTAATAACACGCGTATAAAAGAGAATATCACGTACATTATAATAAGTCAAATCACTGAATACATAAACGAAGACGCGGCCTCTAGAACCACAAGCGAGAGAACAGAACGTTCGAAGGGTGTCGCTACACCCTTCGTGAGCGCATATAAATATGCCAGTACCACTGTACTGGTATGTGAATATTCGCACTTACTTTGTACTTACGGGTCATCGTAGCAACCCTCTCTCTCTCTCTCTCTCTCTCTCTCTCTCTCTCTCTCTCTCTCTCTCTCTCTCTCTCTCTCTCTCTCTCTCCATCTCTCTCTCTCAACCCTCTCTCTCAACCCTTTCTCTCCATCTCTACCAAAATGTACACTTTATTTTTATAAATACAGCAACAATTTATCACTCTAAAATTGTTTATTATTTACTGTTAAATAAAAACAAAGTTAATCACCAAATAATAATTTAGTATTTATTATAAAAAAAATATCACTTTAATAAACACGTTTGTTCACTTGCGAGAGATGCTTTTCATAAAAAAAAATTTTTTTTCTTACATACTTCCGTACCTATTAGAATAACTATCTAGCGGAAAAAATTGCCTGTACCGTCGCAATATTGCAAACACATCTGCATTATGCACTTCTCCACTAGTTTTACACTATACCCCACGATTCAATGGGTTTTTCCGGAGGGCGTCAATTATATAACGGGGTTTTTGCCACATAAAGATCCGCGATATATTACTATAATATTAGAGCATACATAATATGGGAATCAGGAATAGTCAAGAATGACCAAGACGAAAGAATACCGCTTGAGAGAGAGAGAGAGAGAAAGAGACAGAGAGAGGCTCGATGCCGAAGAGGCACTTACAGTAAGTCGGCGGTTCTGGTACGGTTGCACGTCAGAACTGCTCGGTCTAATCATCCTAGCCTTGGCTAAGCTCGCCGTTGTCGCTCGCAGTCTCCACAGACGTTGCCACTTCGTCAAACGTCACGATCTCCGCGTTATGTCGCACAATGTCTCACACCCGAAATTCTACACGTGCTCGCGCTAACAGGTATCTGCTTGGTACGTTAGCTAAAGTGTCGCTACTCTCTTGCGCCTCAACTCGTGGCGCTCTAATCGCGGTTTCCGCGACTTTCTCTCACTCTTTCTTTCTCACCTATCATTGGCTTCCTCTCTTTCTTCTGTCGCCGCTGATGATGCCTGTAACAGCTGATAATTTAGTCCATACTTTATATGTGTGTGTGTATGTGAGAGAGAGAGAGAGGGCTACCTCTCTCTCACTCTGTCTCTCTCTCTCTCTCTCACACATATAAAGTATGTACTAAATTATCAGCTGTTACAGGCATCATATATATGCATATGGGCGATTCATTGTGAAATCGAAGACAAAAAGTTTTTTTCTTTCTCTAACCAATTTTAACATGTATCTGTGAATTTTTTCAGATTTTTTTTACCAAGCATGTTCGAGTTACAGTGGGTCAAAGACGGTAATTTTAGCATTTTCTGCATTTCCTGTTCTGGGACATACACAGGTACTTTTGTACTAAAAGAAAGCATTTCCATGAATTTCTTTGGTAGTCGACCGAGTGATCAAACTTTCTTTTTTCAACTTTTAGTTTTGAAATTGACTAAATCCATGTAATTAAGGGTCATATGACCTCGAGAATATTATTTTTGAAATATTCAGAAAATTTGCATAAAAAAGTACCAATTCAATTTTTGCGCCTAATGCACTCCTATTGAGCTAGAAATCATTCAAAACAGCTCCAAAATGCAAAAAATGCTAAAATTACCGCCTTTGACCCACTGTAACTTGATCATTCTGGGTCAAAAAAATCTGAAAAAATTCACAGACACTTATAAGAACCGTATATACATATTAAAATTCGTTAGAGAAAGAAAAAATTTTTGTCTTCGATTTCACAGAGAATCTTCATATATATAGTTGTGTTGTGGCTAAGGAACTGATTGGTCGCTTTTATGCTCAATCGCGCTGTCTGCCGGGCGAGCTTGGCGCTCGCGTTCCCTATAGATTCCGCATAACGCAGGACGTTCGTTCGGGCTCCCGATTGATATCAGATGGACGCGGAAAGCGGAGAATGGAATAGATAGACGGAAAAGTCAGCCAATCTGAGCAATTCCGCCTCCTGACGAGAAGTACGCGCCTACGTCGGCTATGTGTAGGAACAAAAAAGCGTAGAATTTTGTTGTCATGCGCGGATTTTCTAAAGTTAACCTCTACGATC
Organism: Gastracanthus pulcherrimus; assembly: GCA_949152435.1. Lineage (NCBI taxonomy): Eukaryota > Metazoa > Arthropoda > Insecta > Hymenoptera > Pteromalidae > Gastracanthus > Gastracanthus pulcherrimus. The sequence goes on from OX424573.1 coordinate 53,137,846, forward strand.
AGTTAACACAATTATAAATAATTAACATCATATTATTTTGAAACCATTATCTTTGAAATTTAGCATGCCCATGGAAGAGAAATTCAGAAATATCCATTAAACAGTAACTTTACATAATTATTAGTTATAAAACATTTTAATTTATATACCGAAGATTGTAAATTTATTATATTTTTATCTCTAGCATTATTGGTGTGGTTACTGTAAGTGGTATTTGCCAAAGAAAAATTTTAATTTTTTTCAGCATGCTTGTTGATTAATGTGAACGTGAAAAAACAAAAATTATGTGCTGATAATAAAGGTTTATTTATATGTATGATTATTTTTATTTTATTTTCTATACAGAATTGTTATTATAAGTTTAAAAATAATTATTTTATTTGAATTTAGGTGAGAAACTATCAGAAATAGTAACTACAAATCTTGATAAATCTGAGATTTCTATCAGTAAAATTACTCCCAGTGTTACTGGTAATAAGAAGGATTCTACTAATGGCACAAGTATTAGATGTATGTATGTTAATCCTAAGAAAAAACGAAATTCAAGAGGACAAAGCAAACTGAATAATAAATAGAGAGATTTGGATGAACTTCTTATCGAATACTGGCTAGTGCACAAAGAAATCAATGGTAATTATTTATTACATAATTATATTTTTAATAATTTATTAATTTCTTATTTATATACTTCATTAATTCTTATTTTTATTATGTTTTGAAATTTTAGTAGAATTTGATATCAATTAAGAGTTATTGGAAATATTTAAGAGATTGTTAGATTAAAGATAAAAAGAAGAAATGAAAATATATTTCAAGTTGTTCTGGTACATTATCATCTTCAGAGCAAAATAAAGCAATATAGTGCAATCAGATGTATTTCAATTCGACGATCAGTGCTGCTTTTAGATGACACGTTACACAAGACCGTGAGTATGAGTTCATATATTCATTTTTTGATGTCCTTTTACTAAGAATTTAGCATTTATATTTTTATAACGCGTGTATTGAAAAGGCCGCTTTTCTATGCATGTGAAGTTCATAGATAATTGAGAAATCCGAGCGTCTATGCGCAGCGAAGTTGAAAATGATTGTTAAAACAACCAAAGCACCTGACAGCGCAGAAGATACACTCATTCAACTAGGTGATGTTTCAAGAACATTATCACACAGAAACCGAAAAGAGCTAGAATTAAATTATTAAATATTACATTTGAAGACGAGATAGAACTAAGAACAATTTAGAGAACCAAAGGCGAGCACCTTGGACTCTGAATGAGTTCAGGCCATTATCAGTGCACGTCTCTGGAATTACGAGTTCCCTAGGATTCCTACTTGAGGTCCTGGACTTGGTTTTTCCGAAAAAGGCTGCAAGGTACGGTGGCTGTCCTATGACGATTGCTTTATATAGTATCACCATCGCAAAATACGTCCTTCTTGCTTCTACATTTAACCAGCCCAGTTTCCTCCTGTAGGGAGTAACATGCTCGACCCTTCTCACACCACAAATATATCTCATACAAGAATTTTGTAACCTTTGAAGCCGGGCTTGTAGCTCACCTGATACGTCAAGGTACACAAGAGAACAATAATCCAAGTAGGAAACGATGAGAGCGCCTGCAAGCTGCTTACGTAACGCCTCCCTGGTGTATGATCTAAAAGATCTAAGCCCATGCAGGGCTGTATTAACCTTTCGGCTAACTGCATCCACCTTCAGTTTCCACGTTAATTTCGAATCCATAACAACACCGAGATTGGTGACAGTATCGGCAAAGGGAATGCAAACGTTATCCTGTACCTCAATCCCTGGAAGGTGCAGTTCTTGCAACTTATTGATATTGTAATCTGATCCGAAAATTATGGCTTTTGTCTTCCTGACATTTAGGCGAAGGGCGTTCTCAGAAGTCCATGCCGATACTGCTCGCGCCATAGCTGACAGACGATCTATGCCCACGCCAAGACTCTTCCTGGTGACCTGCGTAAAGGTTTGTAAATCATCAGCATAAAGTGTTCAACACTTTCCGATAATTCGCCCTGTGGATTTTTAAACGCCGCCAGTATATCACGGAGATCATTGATATAAAGACTGAACAGAAGAGGTCCCAGAATTTGATGTAGTAACCACTCGCTGGTTACGACCGGTAATATATGACTTGATCCACAGGACTACGGACCTAGAAAACCCCATTCTGATCAGCTTCCATTTGATTGCTTTGTTGCAATCATACATCAGGAGTATGGAAGGAGCTGTTTCGAGTTGTTGATACCAGCTCGGATATCCTCTGACAGACTGAGTAGTGCTATTTGCATACTCTGATGTTGCCGAAAACCAGTTTGACGTGGATCAAGGATTTTTTTGAGAACCTTGGAGAGAAAGCTAAGGAGGGCAATTGGGCGAAAGTCTGAGACGGCAGATGGAATCGCCGTCTTCTTAAGTGGCACCAGATGAGTTCTCTTCCAAGCCTCAGGAAAGACTCCACTAGATAGTGAGATGTTAAAGATATCAGCCAAATGTTGGCCTATTACTGGAAGGGACTTTGCAATGATGGTTTGGGGTATTACATTCTCCCCCTTTGCCTGTGATGAGAAATGGGCAACAGTCAGGACTACGTCGGAAAAAGTGACTTCACGAAAAGTGTCTGGGAGATGGATACCCCTGCAAAATGTTTGTTAACTCGTCTGGCTTGAAACCATGCAGTTCTTCTTTAGCTTTTGGCAGCCACCTAAGCCAACGTAGTTCGTTCCAAATATTTTTATTATTATGTAGAGCATCAGTAATTCTACTCTGAATAAAAGCTTCTCGCGCTCACGTTGTAAGCTGTTCCGTTTGAGCAGCGAGAGTCTCAAATTCTTTCCATAACCAATTTTCCCGAGTCCGCTTATACCGCCGCCGGATGGCGTCACGCTGATTATATAGATGCATCAGCACAGGGTACACCCATGGAAGCTGCTGATTCTTTCTAGACCTAAACTCTTTCAAAGGGGCACGTTCGTCGATGGTTGACATGATGTTACGGCTGAGATGTTCTAGCCTACTATCGACGTTATTCCCTGGGACTGATAGGCGACCAATCACAAGCAGTTAAAAGGGATATAAGCTCCTCCTGTCGAATCGATTTAAGGGGGTAGTCTGCTTTAGATTCCGAAAAAAAGCGTTTTTTCAGCGATTTTTTTGAAACGGAAGGAAATGATTGCTGTATTCAAAGTTTGAAAAAGTTTGGAATTTGACAACTTCTTCGGTATTTTTTGAGTTCATATAGAAAAGAAACTTATAAATATTAAAAAAAAAATTGTCTCGACTGTTTCAGACGCACCGCACGACCTCCATCCCCGGCACCGATTAGAAAGTGCAGACTCCAGGTGCTCCGGCAAAATGGTCATAACTTGAAGAAATTTTAATATTTTTTAATAACAAAAATTATTTTTTAAAGCTAAAATATAGTACATTATGTTCTCAAAATTTCGTTTATATCAATCATTTCCTTCCCTTTCAAAAAAATCGCTGAAAAAACGCTTTTTTTTCGGGACCTAAAGCAGACTACCCCCTTAAGATCCCTATATGAAAAACTGTTAAGAGTAGGGGGCTTTGTTGTTTCGATGTCAATTGCGATATCAATGATGTTGTGTTTAAATGAGATCCCTGGTGGTCGATTAAATATTCAGGAATACCCGGTTTGCCTTTGTCCCGTGTTGTGCTTGAAGAGCACAGCAACGTGGCTTTGTATGTGTTGTGGACATAAAGGACCACACCATCCCCTTGACTATGCCTGTCCTGCTTAATTGCCGAATACACATTGATCTGAACGCTAACATCGACGTCATTCCCGAAACGCGTCTCAGCCACGCCGAAAATATGGTAGAAGGGTTGAGCAGGAGTAAGGAACTGACGGAACATTACTAGGTGTTTACTGAGTAAGGTTGCGTTGAGAAAATCCACCTTCAGCCCTCCCCCCTTTCGCTCGCTCGCTATGCCTCCGCTTAGTCAACTTGCATTGTCAGAATTAGAATTCGAGACGGATGTTTCTGGCTTTGATGTGGGTGTAGGCAAGTTACAATTGACTTGTTCTTCCACCGCGCTAGAACTATTGTCATCGCCATTGTTATAAGACGCAGATAATGCATGTAGATCTGCAGCTGAGGTTATTTCATGTGATAATGCACCGTATCGCTTCTTAACCAGAAAACGACCGCCTTTATGTCAGGTATATCTGAAACCTAAGCCACGGGCAATAGATTTTAAAGTGTTGAATTGTAAAAATGATTCCTTACTTAAAAGTTCATTGATGAAAACTTTGCTTTGAATTAGGCTATTACTCATGTCCTGGTTAAGAAGCGATACGTTAATCTCCTTAGTACTAAACGCAATGAGCCTACTTTTGGCTCGTGTGATCTCGGTCATCAAACCGTGGCGAGAGAGGCTGACAACCCAGGGAAATCGACGATATCGAATATTACCCACCGTTTAATGGTCAACGGTACGCCGATTTGCTCGAAACAGGCGTATAGTTATAATGTCTTCTCTCGTAATGGAGGGTAGGACAGTGGCAAGGATAGCATAGACTCACCAAGCTCTCACCACACGCGAGATTAATCAAGTACTGGGTTATTTGAATATATGTACCATCGACGTTAGGAGGATGCCCAGTGCTTTGCTCCATCGTCGATATCTTTTGCGTTAACTCGTAAATCTGGTCTTTGTGAGTTTTATTTTCTTGTAACAGCAGCAAGCGATCACCGTGCCACTCCTCTAGCTTAGCAGATTGCTCTGCTATATTCTCTTCATGTGACGAAATCTTAACGATCAGCCTCTCTATCGACCCGTCCATTGCTGGTACGGGAGCGGAGACGTAGCTAATGGCGCTAATCTTCCCCTCAAGAAGAGTTCGGAGTTCGCCAACTGCAGTGTCAAGAATATTAAACTGAGTGCTAAATAAATCAAGCATCGATGCTGGTAGCGTACAGTAGCGAATCGCACTTACATCGACAGAATAATCAACAGAGCAATCATGTGCAGTATGTTTTCTAGCGGCGCTCGTTGCAGACAAAACCGAAGGTGTTGAAGCACGTATGGTATCATGCGATAATACTTTACTGTCCTTAAGGACTCATCAGTGGTTGCAGCAACACCAATGTTTGAAATATCAGTATTACTGTCACCCGCAATAGTAGCAGCAGTGTTTATGTCCGTATTTTTAGTAGAAATTAAAATTAAATTTGAATTTGAAATTGTATTGCTTTTGTCAGTTTTACTTATCTCATTAATAGTAGTGGCGCTTTTACTAAGTCTTTTGACATGGCAGTCTTGACAAATAAATTTACCGCCTATTAATGTCATCCATTCGTGACAAACATTATGATATGGCTTATCACATACTTTACATATACGAATAATGGCATTCGGACGAGTTATTTTACTACACATTAGGCACGATGCCCGAGCCATAATTATTTCATATTGAAATTACTCGTGTACACATTAGGCACGATGCCCGAGCCATAATTATTTGATATTGAAATTACTCGTGTATATAAAATAAATATAAATATACATGTAGATATAAATGTAAATGTAGATATAAATATAAATATAAATGTAGATAAAAATATAAAAGTAAAAATAAATATAAATATAAAGATATGAACAGCAATAATACAATAAAACAATAAAAACAATTTCAAAGAGATTTTGAAATTCCCGGGGAAGTGTGCTGCCACCTGTTGCTTATGATCAGTAGTCATCAGTGCTCTGCTTAGTCGGTAACGGTGCTGATGAATGCTGCCATCTAGTGTCGAGGGCAGGAAAAATTTGCGCGGCGGCGTTGCCAGATGATGTTTGCGCGGTAAAAGAGAGAGAGATAGATAGATATAATTCTCTAAACTCAAACTTTCCTGTCCTTTTTCCATTCCAGTAGGTTTATTCAAGTAGAACCTTCTTCCAGTAGAACTAGTAGAGCACTGGTGTTATCTACTCACTTGCGTAGACGGATGCTGGAGTGATGCTCACAATGATGAAACAGCACTCGCCTACTCCTCGAATAAGGTGGTGTTTTGAGGTTATGTAGGCACTGAATTTGCGGAATTTCCCTCTTGGCTCATAAAAAGCACAAAATTGATGTGATTTTTTGGTGTACGCATGAGAGCCAATTGGAGGGTCCTTTCCGCTACAAAAACCACTCATCAGAGTGAGAAAAATTATCAGTATTTTGTATAAAATATCGGAGCAAGTGAAAAGCGCTGTTGCTACACGAACTTACCGGAAGGAGAAAGTCATTGATATGTACAATGAATATAATAAAACCTTAAAAACCCCAATTCGATCTTATTGGCTTTTAGAACCTTGCAGTAGGTGAAGAAATATACATGCTTTCATTATAGCCGGTTGTTTTGAATTTTTAGAAAATATATTTTAAAATATGTAATTTTTTATTATTTTCAATGTTTAAAAGGTGTTTTAATTTTTTTCATTTCTCAAATTTTGTATATCCTATCAATTATATTGTATTGTTAGTCGATTATTTTTTAAATAATAATCGATTGTTTTAGATATTTGATTATTTTGATTATTTCGATTATATCGTATATTTTGTTTAGTCCGATTATTTCGATTATTTCGATTATTCCGATTATTCCGATTATTTTGATTATTTTGATTATTCCGATTATTTCAATTATTCCGATTTTTTCGATTATTTTAATTATTTTGAGTATTCCGATTATTTCGATTATTGCGATTTTTTCGATTATTAATCGATTAATCGTTTAATCGATAATCGATTATCAAAATGCATAAACGCACAGCCCTATTATAATTAATATAATGAAGATTGTTAAGCAAAATGGCTATCATATATTAAATTTATTGAATACTTCATGTAATTAGTATTACAATTGATATTTAAAATATTATTGAAAGTTATGAAATGAGTAATATAATTAATATTATTCTAGGTTATCAAGTGAAATGGCTATAGAAGTGGTTCAAATCAATTGAATAGTTTAAATAAATAAATAATATAGATTAATATGCGTGACATAGTAAATTTAAATAAATATTAATTATTTGCTACTAACTATTATCACGAAAATTTCTACTCTAACCACCGAAATTTGGAAGAGCAGCACGAATCTGGCCTACGAGTCTCGTTCTCTCAGAGGAGGTCGCTGAGTAGATCCGCCGGAGCTTGATAAGTCCAACGCTGAGCTACGTGGAATAATAATTAATATCGTTGATTATTAAATAAGATTTGAATACTAATAATTTTAATATAATTACCCGCAGGAAACTCAGAAACTCTCTACTGAATAAAGGGTATCCCTCGTTAAGATAGTCAAAATGACCGTCGTCCTGAATAAAGAGCTAGTTATGCACACATGTTTACATATAAAGGAAATAATTTTTGGTAATTTTTCCAACCCTCCACCCCTATCCCTCCTCTCCTTCAATTGTGAAAAGCTACTATTAGTAGAAATACCTTCTCAGTAAAAATTTTCACAGAAAATGAAGCGTATACCTTGTATAGTTGTATAACTATACAATGCACTGAGGAGGTCCGAATTCTATTCTAAAAGAAGTCGTTAAATATTTAAAATCCTCATAACTCCGAGCCATCGAGACCTGCAGGGCTAATTTTTGTTGAAAATTATGTATTTTAATATTTAATAATTTAAAAAAAATCAGGTTATTTCGAATGCTGGGCTTCCCTCAAAATTGCTAATAACCGTATTTTTAATCATTCTTTAGCGATTTTCGGCTTTCAAACAGTTCCCAGACATGCGATTGGTCTCTAAAATGAACAGTGTATTCTCTTTTTATTAAAAGATATCAGATTCAATGCATTTTCAAGTACTTAGTATTTTTTATTACGAAGTAACCTCATTTTTAATTAATTTATTCATTAAAACGGCGAAAAACCGCGATTTCGTTAATAATGAAACTCGAGTCCGGCTACATTTCCCCTGGGACTATTATTGACAACAATAATTCTGCGTCGCTAGCAGTGCAACCAGCCTGACTAATTCCTGTAAAGTTAAAGAGATATGGCAATAATAATAATCGTTCTCAATTATGAGAGACAGGACTATTTTATTATAATGCTGAAAATAAATGACTGACTCACCAATGATTCAAGACACAAAGATTTAATAGGTGCCGGGCGTTTGTTTGAAAGGACGCCAGGCTTAATATTTGATCACTCACTGTAATTAATTATTCCGGTTCAAATAGTAGAAAAGAAAATAATAAATGCTTCTACTACTGCAATTATTAAATAGAACAATCAGTTATTACTATTCGTATGGTCCACTCCGGTTCTATTCGAGTTTTAAATTCTCACGACACGAGCTAACCTCTACACAAAAATCTCAAAATGGCTACGGCGTCTTTGAACTAAGCGAAAATCACGCGTGTGGTCTATAAGACGGTCTAGCAGCGAGTGGCAGAGGAGGACCTCATCCTGCTCGGCCTCGCAGTTGCATCCCGTTCGCTTTTTCGGCTCCTACTCCTGGAAATTACCCCACCACACCATCTATCAATTAGTATGGATAAAGTTTTCAGATAACGTAATACAAATAGGTTACGTACTACGTACTACGTACCCCCAACACCTCTATCAATTAGCATGGATACAGTTTTCAGATAACGTAATACAAATAGGTTATGTACTACGTGATCTGAAGTTGATATATTATAGAAGAGTGCGGGGGACAGTGCTGCATGCTACCGCTCTCTAGGCCGGGAGCATGGCTGCGCAACTTCGTTTGAATTATTGCGTTAGCACGATTTGGGTCGCTACAATGGTCGAGAGCGCACGGGACGGCTACACGCTGATATCTGTGGCTCCACGCCTCGCTCCCTTCCCCCGCGCGCACGACTCTCTCTCGCTGCCGCAGCGTTCGTGCCTCAGCCGGCGGCTATATCGGGTTCGACGTGAGTCTTGCGGCTTCGATTTTCCTCTACGCGACCGCTTATTACTGGCTCGCTCCCTCTCCCCCGCTCCGGCTTTACTCCGCTCTGCAGCGGCATTGTCCGCTACTACTGTACGGCTGGCCGGTGATCATCTCGGTGGTCGTGCTCTCTCTCTCTCTCTCTCTCTCTCTCTCTCTCTCTCTCTCTCTCTCTCTCTCTCTCTCTCTCTCTCTCTCTCTTTCGTGCTTGCACAAACTCTGGCGTAATACATGCATCAAAAAGGAAAAAAAGCAGGTGCATCATCCTCAGGACGGCCTTGCCGTGATACTCTTCTCTGCTGCAACCCGTTCTCGTTTCTACTTGGTCTGGTGCTGTCACGAAGTATGGAAGTGTGTGTGCATGGGTTGTGGTGTTGTTCTCTCTCTCGTACCCAGAACAATAAATATTATACGCGCCCATTAATTCTTAATAAAAAAACGATGTTCGTAGTTTGTAGTATTATTTATTAATAATAATTATATTAACTACTCAAAATTCAAAAAGACCTTACCTAACCTAATCCTACCTGGCATTTCAATATATCTATCTCTATCTAATCCTGCGTGATATTTTAAATGTTTGAAGGTGCATTGTCATGGAGCATCAAATTTTTGCGTCAATTTGATCACGTGATATTTTACGCGCGTTTTCGCTTTTTTCATGTTAAAATTGTTTAAATTCAATAAACAAAGCTTCAAATTTGCAGTGTTGAGAATGTATTTATATTTCAAGGAACCATATTTGTAAGTTTCGAAATCATCATTAATATAAAATATTACTTTTAGGAAGATCATATTCGTATAACAGTGAAATAATATATTATAAAAATAATAAAACTAATATAAATGTTGGCATTCCTCTGTAAAATGTCATGTCGTTGAGTTGACGCAACCAATTTGACGTACCATGAAATTGCATCTTGATAGTTTCTGAAAAATTTATATCTGTATTTTGACACGTCACAATACCGCTCTTCTAAACTGGCGATGCTCCATCAGAAGTGGTCGCCTGTTTATAACTTTTGACTTTATTGGCTCATCTTAGCTTATAGGAGCGAATCGCCTTTCCGAAGGAACCGATACCTTAACGCCCTTAAATCGCTTGCTTATTTATTACTTAGCAATACAGTATTATTATTAATTACACCAATATTACCTAATAGACCTCACGACTAATATATAGAAATGGGATTAGGGAATACCACTTGCCCGTCTGCTAGACAGACCACTCTCATCTTCTTTTGGCTGTTACTCCTCCTCCCTGCGTCCGGCTTTAGACCCCTTCCCTATTTCTCTCTTAAAAAATCCGGCACAAGAGGAAAGTGGTATTGGAGGCCACCTACTGGCCCTTTTTACGATTTTCGCACCTTCCGACCCATCAATCATACTATGCCTATACTCACTAGCCCTCTAGTCTCGTTTGGCCCCCCTCCGCTTGACCCCGGCAATGCCTTTTCGTAATAGGGTTGGGGTCCGTCGGGGTAACTCTGATCAAAGGCCGGCTCCAACAATCGGTTTAATTGATCCTAAGCCTCTCGACTTTCATGTGTCTCCCGGCTCTCTGACTCTAGACCGTTTGAGTGGGTGCTGCGAGTCGTGGAGGCAATATCCCGCGCTAGGGGGTTTATTGCTCTGCTAAACAGCAACCCCTAGAAGGGGAGAACGCGACGAGTACCCTGGCCACCTCCTCCATTATCAGAGCGTCGTCCACTAGGATGGGCTCCACCCTTGGACGCCTTGGTATTCTGGGCAGAGTGCCCCGCGACATGGTACTTTTCGTCGAGGTCCTTGTTGTCTTCCTCCAGGACGGCTTCTCCTGGCGGCACCTGTTAAGTGTCCCGTCTATTAATAAGTTGGCATGAATCTTCCGATAGGTGGTGCAGCTAGTAGTCAGGTGATGACCGTTGCTTACTATGTTTGATCGGAGTGTCGCTCTCAACCTCAATATAGTGCTCCGTCAGGTGGGTCATGCCCAAGGTTTCTGTAGGTTCTGGGATGAGATTCCTCACTAGATCGTTTACTAAATTATTCTGATTTGATGTTAGTTCCACAATTCCGGCACATTCAGCAAATATTTCGGTGTATCTTCCTTCTACTGCGTTCGCGAACTTGTGCTATTCCCCTTCCTCTGTGGCTTTCCACGTGCGTTCGTCGAGTTTTTGATGTATTTTCCAATCCAGACCATAGTCCATACCCAACAATAGATCATGGGGTACGGCCTCTATTACTCGTAATGTTAGGGTTCCGACTCTAGTCCATGTCTAAATTCGTTTTCAAAAGGCACAGCACCTTGCTGACTTTACCGTTTATTCTCCGTACCATTGCTGTGGTATTTATCAGCCTGTCTTTAAATCTGTCTGTTACTTGCCGGCTGATAAGTGACAATGCGGACCCTGGGTCGAATTGTGTGGTATACAAGATGTCTCCCAAATTCACTCTGATGAAGTTCCTATTCTCGAGAGTCGTGGCCTTTACTGCGTTGATCATCTCGTCATCGAATAAGTTGGCTGCGATGCTCGTAGTGTCTTGCTAGCCAGCGACCATTGGGACTACTGTCTCTCTTCCCTCCAGAACTGTACGTGCCGAAGTAGACGGCACGACAGTACTACCCAAGGACGGCAAGAAGATTCCTAGGGGGGCAGGGATAGCCATTGGTGGGTTTAGTTCCTGCATGAACGTGGTCACCGCCTTTTCTATTTCCGTTAGCATGGGATAGTCCTCTTATTTCTTCACGGCCTAGTCTGGGTTGGTAGGTAGTTCAATATTCTATTAGATTTCATGCTGTCTTTGCTCCGCTCTGTGTTTTGTGGCTTCTAGGCTTTGCTTCAAATACTATTCACAAATGGGTGAAGGTTCGTTCTCCACTACAAAAATAGATTTTGATGTGTTATTCTTCATTGTTACCCATTCGTTCTCCTCGTCTTCTAACTCGGATAATTATACTATCTTTCCGGTCACAACTCGGAGTGAGTACGTATCTTGCTCCGTCGATGGCACTTTCGAGATACTACACAACCCGCTACTATCGGCCATAACTCGGGATGAGGTCTGCTCACGAGTTGTTAATGACTCCATCGATGTACTACACAACCTCCCTATGTGCGAGACAGACCCTAATGGCGTACATGGGGAAGGGGACTTAACTGCGCCCCCCGCTCTCCCGTTTTCCAGCATATTGGGAAACGCTACTCTACAGTTAGGGCATTTTTGAACGGTGGTGCCTTTTTTGTTGCAACCTTAGCAACGTATTGTTGAGTTCTATCTCAGCTGCGTGGTTCTCCGTGGACATTCTGCAATGCGATGGCCTATCTGTTAGCAGAAAAAACACGCTCTCTTTTGACATTCAGTAGCCCGATGGTCAGCCTCCTTGCATATGAAACAAAACCCTGAAAATTGGTTTTCTTCGCCTTGGTTGATTGGTCATTGGGTATTGGCTATTCCGGCTGCAAAGTTCGATTGTTGTTGGCTGAAGTTGCGGTTTTGACCGCCCCAGGTCATATTGGACCCCTGGTAATGTTGCTGCATGAACGCTGGTGACTACTGAGAAACTGGAGGTTGAGAAACGGTTAGTTGAGGAATTGGTTGCGGCTAGTGCTGTCTCTGTGGCGGTAATTGTATTGCTGCCTGTACTTCTGAGATTTCATTAACTGCCGCTACTACGTCCGTTCTATTTTTCCCTCCTTTGTTTCTTTTGCATTTCGACTTCTTATTCATAGGTGGGGGCGTGTTCGTGGCTGACGAGTCGGAGGCGTTGTCTATTGTAGCTCTACGTGATCATTTCTGGCCCCACATATTCTGAGTTGGGGATTCTGGCTTTATCCTTTGGCGGAGGGTGTTGCCATCGCACGTTAGTATCCTGTCGTCTTTTGAGACGTAATCCATACGTTTCTATGGCCTCAAAGCTGTCTAGTATTCTATCTTCCATGTAGTATCGATACTTCGGCAGCAGGTTGTAGTATACTATGCTTAGCTCGTCACGCACGGATGGTCGACGTTTGAAATGTCCTAAGATGTTTCGAATATCAGATAAATAATATGTTATTTTTTGTTTAGGCCCTTGTGGTCTCTTCATCAATTCATCCATTAGATCAACTCTATTCATCTCCCCAATGAATTTCCTCCGGAAAGCCGCTTTACAGTCTCTCCAGGAGTGGATATCCGTTCTTCTCACTCTGAACCAGACCCCAGCGGCTGTATCTTGATGCTCTGCAGACAATCGTTTACTCTGTCTCTGGCAGGTGGCGCTCGTAGGTCTTGCCTAACTTGTAGCCTATCTAATGGGTATGCTCGGGTTTCACGGATGGGTCGACGGTTCCGATTTTCTAACTGATGTCTCAAATACCTCTCCGCACTATACTGTATACTACACAAATAGCTCTTATATTATTATATAATAAACTATGTATTTTTGTAACAGTAAAATAATTTAAAATAAATATAGTAAATAAATGGAACATTTAAAATTCAGTATTCTACAAAAATAAAGTTATATTTACAGTTTTGTTACATTTCTTTGAAACAGTCACACCAACAATATGTTTTAATTTCATCTTTTTTTCAGATGTACAATTCGTAAGCATCGAGTCGAGTCCCAACTCCCCTTAACATAAAAAAGGAACGGTTTTATGATCATATTAGGCCAAAATAATCAATATACCGAGTACATGCGGTCTTAAAACGAGCGGGCGAGCATCGTTGCCACCGCCGCTGTCGTTCACTGTGCTGGCAACCGGTTACGCGAATATTCCTAGACTTATCGATTTTTTTAGACAAGAATTGTAACTTTATTTTATTTACACTTTTGTATGCACATACTTAAAGCATCCCTCTAAATAATACTATTTTTTCGGATCTTAATATTGCAAATAAAGCTTAAGTTAATTAGAACAAAAGAAAACTTCTCGGTTTGGAGATATCGTAGACTAACTTTTCAGGGCTTAAAATTTACACAAAAAAAGGTAGATTTTTGAATATCTATGTCCAATTTAAATTAAAATATTATTTGTAATACTGAGACACTCTTTTCATGACAATAAGACGACACTTTTTTTACGCCATTATTAAATAGTTTCCACTCATTAAATCGCTTAGATTCAAGTTGAATATTGTAATAAAATAAGTAGTCTTAAAGAAGAAAATGAAGCCTCAAAAAGTTGTCGGTATCCCTCCGAAGTTGTAGAAATTAATTTTTGACACAATGGTTTTTTTAGTTACAAAATGGATTCTGCAACAATTAATGAATATTTTTTGCTCAAATTTTTTACATATTATAAGTACCATCAGGGTTATATTATCACAGAATTCGAAAGTCTTATGATTATTATTCAAATAAATTAACAATAATTTTAAGAAATACCTATGTCCATAGTCTGGTGTTTGCGGTGCCACGATCCACAAAACTGCTGCCCTATGCCGCTGAGATCCAAGCAGCTCTTATCCCGGAGGACGAAGAGGTACAAGAGGACGTTCTTTGCCTATTCCCCTCTCCGGAAGACGAGTTGCCGGACAAAGAGGAGGCGCTCTTCCGGTTTCCCGGTACGAGCCCCGTTAGCTGAGACTCCTCGAGAGCCCCGAGGCATCGCGGCATTAAGGGACCCGAGGAAGCTGGCAGCATTAAAAAGAAGCCTCGGCCCAGTCCCGAAGCGACCAACGCCTAAAGTACGTTTTCTCAGCGTATACAAGGCTCCCAGGAGCCGAAGTGTCAGCCGCCGACGGGCTCTTCGACGCCTCAAGCCCCGACCGTTCAAGTGCTCTGAACGGGTGACTAGTAAGCCATATGAGCTACCTGAGATAAAAATAACCGACGCTTTACAGGCCCACCATAAAGATTAAAAACGTTGGACGTATTGAGTGGATCATCTCCTCTCCCCCCCCCCTCCTCTCCTTACCCACGAGTCTCACTTATAATAAAGTCAAGAATTTTTCGGTCTCTGAAATGTTTAGTTACCCTAAACCACAACAAAAAAGAGTATCAAGAATAACGGTGAAAAGAACAAACAGTACTGAAAAAGATAGTAAACTGATTGTTTGACTAAGGAAAAAAATACGAACCAAACATCTTCAGCTAAAAAACAAGGATGAAATAATCATTATCTGTTTGTACAATGACAGTGTTAAATTGACTGAATCTTTATTAAAAGAGGAACTGAAGGATAAATGTGTTATATAAACAGAGGCACTAATTAACCCGATAATAAAAATAGTGGGTATAGAAAATTTACTGACATGAAAGAAGAAATAGAAAGTGACATAAATACTAGAAATTTCAACAATTTTTCAACAAAAGGTCAAATTTTGCACAAGTACAAGAACAACATAAATAATCTAAGCACTGTATTAATGGAAGTGTCAGCTGAAATTTATAAGCATATCAGAGAAAACAAAAACGAAATTTTCGTCGGCTTTCAAAATTGTAATGTTTACGATTTGCTCAACATTAGGCTATATAGACTTGGTCACAGTGAAAAAAAGTGTAATAATGAAATAACTTGCCTTAAATGCTCAGGAAAGCATAAGACTAAAGAATATAGAAGTGTAAATAATAAATGTGCTAATTGTGTTTTTAGCAATAACAAAAACAAAACCACGTATGGCATAAACCATCTGGCTTCTGATAGTCAGTCAGAAGTATGAGTCAAGAATTTCTTTGTAATTTCTTAGACAAGGGATATATCCCTGTTTTTGTCGGTATTACAAGACCTCCTATTGGCAATAGTAAAGGATCTTGCATTGACAACGTTTTTATTAAAACAAACACAGTACGAACACATATAAATTAAAACACTGTATAACAGACCACTACCCTTTGTTTATTGCTGTAAATAAGATTAAAACTGAAAATAGGGAATTGACAATAATATTAGAAAATAAAAAACTAAGAAATATTGCTAAGACAAGAGATTGGAGGGCGATTATGTCAATACATCATCATAATATAGCTACTGACCAATTAATTAATGAAATTAAACAATGTATAGAACTAGCAAAGATAAGAAAAAAAGAACAGACACGGATATCTACACGGATTTGCCGATGCCTCTGCAAAAGGCATATGCAACAGCTGTCTACCTCGTCATGCACAACGATTAAGGTCATTTTCGCTCTTCTACTCGTCAGGCTTCCCCGAAGGGTAGTGAGTGACCTGAGAAACAGCACGTAGCCCGTTTTCTACTAGGCAGACTCGCAGGTGGTTTTGGCATGCCTCAAAGGACTGCCTAATTCCTGTAAAGCATTCATTGCCAATCAAGCCAGTGAGGTGCTGGTAACGCTGTCAACTGCTTACTAGGCCAGCATGCGCTCTGCTCCCAACCCAGCTGATAACGCTACACGAGGTTTGACTCCAAGCCAGCTGCAGTCTAATCAACTCTGGTAGACAGGGCCACAACAGCTTATCGAGGACTCCAGAGAATTAATCGACCAACACGAATACGTAACGGTATTGGAAAAATAGGCTACGGTAGCCATATTTGACTCCAGTTGAGGAGACTCTGGAATCTCTCAATTCAATTTTCTTTCTACAAGAAATTGGTACGTGTCTTGTCTTTTAAATACCGGTGGTAGTCCAACATCCGTTTTCGGCAGCGGAGCATCCCTCATCTGTACTAAGCGCTGTGGAGCTGCAGTAGACTCGACATCGCCTCGCCTTAGCTCTTCAGGCAGAGCACTTTTATCTGAATATTGCACTGCTCCGTCTAGTTAGAGCCCTGCAATTATCCAGCCCGTTCATCGACTTCTGACATTTGTTAGACGACAATGGCTTATTGAGAGTCGGGAGCCAACTGCAATACTCGTTCTTGACGCAGAACGAAAATCACCTGACAATCATGCCCAGAAGCAACCACCTGGCGGAGCTACTCATCAGGGACGCTCATCTCAACACTCTACACGGTGGATCGCAGCTTATCCAGAGTCATCTGCTCCGGAGCTTCAGGATCATGCAGGCACGCAATAAAATTTGTATGCTCTGAAGACAATGCCGCTTTCGGGGCCACTCCATCGAGCAGTAGATAGCATCGCTCCCAGCCTTCCAGCGCACACCTATGAAATCACTGGACTACGCAGGCCCATTTCCAATATGCACATCAAAGGGCCGCGGTCAGTGCTCTTTCAAAGGATACGTGGTGATTTTTACTTACTTCGTCACGAGAGCAGTATATTGAGGTTGAATCAGATTATACTTCGAAAATTTTTTATACTCCATGCATTTAGATTTTTATTATAACTTTTTATTAAACATTAGATACGTGCACATGCCTAAGACACTTTCAGAGCAATAAAGCACAGTTGCTTTATTTTGTTACCAAAAATCCACGTATTGATCGTTTAAACGTGACTTCGTTTTCCCGCCATCCGAGAACTCCAGCATTTCGTCATTAATTACGCGAGCGATAATCGAGTAAAATCACTGAATTTACTTTGTTTAGATATTTTTTTGGGTAAAACGTTGCAAATTATGCTATTTATAGAAATTTAACGTTTCTTTTTACGTTCTTTTTTTGCATTTTTATATACGTCCGTTTTTACATTCCTTTTAACATGATTGGGTGTATCCTATTTTAGATTCTTTTTTACATACATACATGCATACATACCCATATATATAAATGGATGATTTTCAGTAAACTGTAAAATTTCATGTCGGATGTATTTATCAGCATTAAATAACCTGCATATATAAATCTCGCGATAAAATATATTTAATGTTTTAAGTATCTACTAAGTGGAGCACAAAAAAGTTTGCATGCCTTAGTAAATTAATCAAATATGACTAAAATGTCACCTCTGTGGCATGCTCTTTCTGTAAAATTCGTAATAAAGTGTCATTTTTATGTATGTATAAGTAAAAAATTATTATTTTAATTAGTATATTCTTAAACTATGGGTATATAACTACAACATAAAAGTTGAATGACATTCCAACATATCAAAATATAAATTTTATTCACATTAGTATTTAGTCCTTCGATTTTTTAAAAATCCAAATTATTTCGAAATTTACCGAATAAATTTTAAACATTGATATAAAGCGCCACCTAGCGTCGTTATTTGAAATTAGGGATATATGAATAGAAAATCAGAATAGTTCCAGACCCGGACAGTTCAAACTTTTTCGGGATTCAGACCATTCTTTATGAGAATACGGAAGGTACAAATTTTTCAGTCATTTCTGTGGCATTCAAATCTGCGATTATTTCAAGACTCTACTGTTTGAAAAGTATTTATTATATTAGTTCTTACTATATTAAAAGTACAGTTTCAATACAAAATGTCACCTCCGTGGCAATGTCATTTCCGTGGTAAAAATAAATGTTGGCATGTTAATTCCCATAAGGATTTAATTTCAAAGCTAAATTTTTCCTATCATAATTACGTACTTTAAAAATGTTTTCTTACAACATACAAATAATACACCTTTTTGAATAAAGATTAAAATTTAAGAAATTTTGAACCCCAAATTTAACAGTTCACTGAAAATCACCCATATATGTTAACACCTCCATTTTATGCTATTATAAGACAATTTAGCTTGTTAGAAGTTCAGATTTTGTTATTAATTAAATATATTTCTAATAGTCGTTGGAAGTACATCTAAGCATTTAGTTTGTTGGGACAACATATCTTACACTAAAATCTACTAATCACTTAATATTTCCAAATTATTTATTTCTTATTAAAGGCATTGTGGTTAGGAAGGATAGTTGTCAAAATTCAAATTCAATTTTAAGGGATATAGTGAGTTTATATTAATGGCAAGCTATAGTAACGTGCATCTTCATGTCTATCGAGAAATTCCCGTCTGTGTTTCAAATTTCCAGAGATTTGGGTGGGCCCTGCCTTTAAAATTGTGGCATTTACGTTACATTGGGTTTTGGTATTTGTGGTTTTCATTTTCAAATTCTTCATACTGCGTAACTAGCAACCATCAAAATGGCAACTAGAAATGCTCAGAAAGAAGCCACTACCAAGACAAGCAGAAAAGTTTTGGAAACGCGAATAAATGAAATGGACCCTAGTCAAGTGGTCCAACTGCTAGATCAGATGGGATTCAGTCTCCAAGGTTCCGAAGCTGTACTACGCAATAGATTTTTGCGAGGAAGTATCTAGTCGGTAGAGCCCAAAGGCAGAGTGCAATGGGACCTCGCCATAGATGAAAGAGGAAGCGATGATTTACCGGTGACGATAGCAGCCCTCATAAGAAGGGCGTTAATCAAAAAGGTATCAGAAGAGACAGTACCAATACAGAGGATACTGAAAGAAAAGAAAACTAGTAAAAGGGGGAAGAGAGTACAAAGCCAACACACGGAAATCGAAAATAGTCAACCAGAAGTAGTTGCCTCAACATTTAGACAAATAGGAGAAAATCTGCCAATGGTAGAACAACGACGACACCTCTGTGCACGGGCGGAATTATAAGCAGTTCAGCGGTGCAGATAGTGACTTGATCCTAGGTTTCTCGCCATCAGCTGTTACCCAGAGTTGACTTATACTCTCGAACTTGCAAGGTTGTTTTCCAGTGATTTTGGATGGAGATTAGGTAGCCTAAAGGTACCTCAGTTCCCTGATCCTGGACATAAGTCAGAGTCGAACACTAACAAAGGGACTGCATACCCTCCGGGAAACGAATTTTGGTTAGAATTCGGGAGGAGATTTCTGGTACCCAAAAATGAAGCCTATTACCCGTAATTCATTCTAATGGGCTCATGTTATCAAGATATGATGTAATTTACTCGAAGTATGCGTTATTTTAATGAAAAAAGGTACCTCTTCTTCTAACTATAATTACAAGTTTTTATTATGGATAAATGACCCAAAAAATAATCAAAAATAGTTGGAAACAGCTTTATTATAAGTTATGTTATGTACAAAAATATGAATCTGATCAAAAATTATTAACAATTGAAGATGGTGACTGGAAATACATAGAAAATTAACGAATTTAAAGGAGTTAAAACTTTTTGAATATTCATGCAATTTCGGTCACCATTCAATTATAAATAACTTTTGATCAGATTAATATTTTTATACGTAACTTAAATTAAAGGTCTTTTTGCCTACTTTTTATTATATTTTGAGTCATTTATGACTGATAAAAACTTGAAGAGTTATAGTTAGAAGTAGAGGTACCTTTTTTCATTAACATAACGGATATTCTGAGTGAATTATCTCATATCTCGACAACAAAGATCCATTAGAATGAATTACGGGTACTGGGCTGCATTTTTGGGTACCAGAAAACACCTCCCAAAGTCTGACCGAAATTCATCTTGGAGGGTCTGCACTCTCCTTGTAAGACAACAGCGGCCCCACCACCGTGGATAACGACATCATAACTACCACCAGTACCAATCCAGATTTCAACAGCTCAGCCTCCAAGACCTGAGTCTCCAGCGACTGGAAATGCACAAAGCCAGGTCCAGAACTAGTCTACACTAACTATACCACTGCCAGCACCACAGCCACCAAACCACGCTGATAAAGAGACCGTGGAACAAAGACTGAAAGATCAACCTGGACTACCAGATCACGGAGACGAAGAGTAGGGGTGTGCGAATACTCGAAAATCCGAGTTCGAGTCGAGTCGAGTTTTTCTCTTGAGTTCGAGTTGAGTATTCGAAAATCTTAACTATTCGAATTATTCCGAGTTACTCGAGTCACATCGAGCTACTGGAACATTTTGAGCTACTCGAGTCACATTTCGAGCTACGCGAATTTCATCGAGCTACTCGAACTTTTCAAACGACTAAAAAGTTCAAAGTGACTCGAATCGCATAGAGCTACTTCAACTTTTCAAACTACTTGAGCTCTTTAAAGTACTTAATACATTTCAAGTATTTCTAGTCAAATAGATCTACTAGAATCTTGTAAACTACTCTAATGTAACTCTGAATTTTATATAAAACGTTATACACCGGTATTCCACTTTGCCCTACAGTTTTGGTTGATGACCTGAAGTGACTTTGTAAGTTCCGCTACTAATATACACTATTTCAGAAATTCCATCGACAAAAAACGTTTATAAATTTGTTGTATACTGCATTATAGATACTTTGTTATGGTATGTTTAAGAAAAAAAGAACTTTACATAATAATTCGAAATATTTATATTTTTGACATAACATAATAGTCTTATGTTCTTTAGATTTTTTACTTACATAACCAATACAATGAATTATAAATGTATAAATTTATTGTATAAGCTCATATAATACTTAATATCTACAATAAATATTTTTTTATAGATATGACTTCAAAAAATAGGTTGTAAAAAGAAATAAATAATATTTTTTTAATAATAAATAAGGGATTGTGAAAGCATACCCTATTAAATTCTTACTAACTAATTTTAATTAAATGCTAACAATGATTGGATAATTTAATTCAAATTAGAACTTTTTGGAGCTAGCGCCATAATCGATAATTACGTGTAATTACAACATTTTAGGTAATTGTTTAAATTTTATGAGCCAACACCAAAAAGTTGTAGTTTTAAATCAATTAACTAAACTAATTATTCATATATTCATAGTTAGCTTATATTTTCACAACCCCATACATTATTAAAATGAAAAGATTGTTTACTTTCAAGAACGTTATTTTGTGAAATCGGTTATATTTAAAAAATAATTTATTTTACACACTTTAGTGTTTTTCATTAGGCATATAGATATTATCAATCGGATCAACGCAACAAAATCAATAAAACACTAATGAAAAATGATAACTTTAAAATTCACATTTTGTCAGTACTAATAGTAGCGGCCCAATACTATCCCAGTACTGGTTCAAACAGATAAAAAAGTGGTGAATATGGTATTCTGCCATTTCTAAGTAATCAATATAAATTTTTACTGGCGTTGTACTGGCCCTTTAGTTGAACATTTTGATTTTGTAACCTAAGTTAAACGATACCAAGATAAACCCCATAAGTTTTATAAAATGTGGTACAGTAGTTCTTGAGATATTCATGGACAAAATTATGTACATACATACATACACGTCCAACTGACTATCTATTTTTTTGAAGTCAGATAAAAATATAATCACAATAAAGTTTATGTATGTTACAGGGTAAAAAGAATGTTTAAATTGTTTAACCTGTAATATTTCAGATATTTATGTACGGCCAAATTAGTTAAAAAATATTCAGCGTATAAGGGGTCATTTATAAATTATGTCAAGCTGTTTTTGAGAATTTTTTAGGAGAACTCTTAGACCGACAGGAGTGCCCTCTGAATCATGAAGTCGCTGACATTCGCAGCCCTCCAGCACAGAGGCATTGCGGTAAAGGCGACTTCAACAAGAAACCAGAGAGACCTAGGAAGAAGTAACGCCGTAGTCCCTCTTCCAGCAGCCCGTCCAGCAGTAAGATGGGCCGCAAGACATTAACGAGGAAGGATACATGAAATAAGAGAGGACGGAGGCGTAGCCATTCTAATAGTAAAATTTCGAGTAGCGACAATAGCAGCATCTCATTAGATCCAGACAGCCAATCGAAATATGCGCCACGGAGATGCCGAAAGACTTTCCGTAAATAAGGTTATTTGGACTCTGACCGTGCCGGTAAAAATGTCAACATATTCCAAAACTAGAGTTTGAAAATCTCAGCTGAAGAGAGAAAACCAGAGGAATTTCTAGACCATTCATGAGTGATGAGGAGCCGTAAAATGCTCTACAATCAATATTCTCTAAGATTGCTAATCGGTGGTGTTACAAGTAAGTGATTTTACAATAAATAATGATTAATTTAATATAAGTTTCCCCCGGGCTTAGTCAGTGGTAAAACGGGTGTCTGGTAGGATAGGTAATTACAATAATTTTAGAATCAGAAATTATTATGATAAAATATGTTGGAAGATTTATTAACGAAGTCTTAATTGCTATATTCTAATTTTGAGATTAATTTCCTGTAAATAGCTTAAAAAGTTCATTCTAAATTTCTCAAAAAAATGACTTTATGAATTGACTGCTGCGAAATTTTATTTTACTATTATTTTAAAATCTAAAACTAACTGGGTCACGTCCTATCACCCATGCACACACACACAACATTTCCTATTCGAAGAAGATCTCGGTGTCCATCACTCGAGATGTAGTCTGCCGACTGGCTCCTCAAAGTTCTCAGGACTCTGATCTCCTCACTCTGGATTCTAAATCAAGAAAAAAAGAAACGCACTGAATACAAGGAGACTACTGTGATCGGCCGCTCTCGGCTTTCGCGCTTCGGCAAAGGACTCTCTTATCGCCGTTGGTGTTTGCTCGCTGTTTCTGCAACGCTTTTTTCAGCCGCCGCTCTTGAACGTGTTGATGCTGCTATAACGTTTTTTCCGCTTATGCGATAGTAAACAATCCTAAGCGCCTTAAGAGGTATTCGATCTTTCGATCTCCCCTTGTACGGTGCATGGATAGATTTAGTTTGCAATCGTTACATCTTTATGTTTTCTAGGGTCTATGCTGCAGGCCTCCTTCATATCAAGAGAAGCAGCCGCTCCGCCCAAGGCGGATCTACTGATGCCTTTTAAGGCATAAAATCAGGTGGGTATCATTCCAATACCATTTTGCTTATATTCTTGATTTCTAATCTCTTGTGTGTTTCCTTAGGTTGGTTCGAAAGGACAGGAGTAAGGAGAGGAGACGCCAGGACATGCTCAGCGCACCCCAGCCGAGACCAGCCAGCTCCCACCTATGCGAGGCTCTATGGGATGGCAGCTGTGCGTCCTCTTCAGCTGCTTGAGGGCATTGGAGAGCTTGCTTGCTCTGTGTCGTCCAGAGGAATAGTGTATGTGTGTGTGTGTATACAGTGAGTGAAATGGGTAGGTAGTGTGCTATCGTTTACATAGGCCAGTTCTGTCGAGCATCGGACTTGCACTGAGCAGTTCGTTCGACAGACTGGAAGTTGTGTAACGCACACAAAATGTAACGCATACAAATTCATATTTCGCGCGCGCTGCACGCAGGGCGCACGAACCAATTAAACATAGCGACTCATCCCGTAGTAGACCTAATTTAAAGGAAATCAAGGCCAATCAAAGAGGAGATAAGAAGAGGAGCAGCAAGTGTGTGCGGGCTGAATATAGGAGGGGAAAAGACGAATTTGGAGAAGATTTCCGGCCTCCCGAAAATTCACCATTGACTGTCCACGCGTCTATCGAAGAACACGTTTGCGAGATTTAGAATTGAGATTCGACTTAACGCACGCAACGTGGACATTTTGAAACTGCGGTGAGTGGACTGTTGAATTGTCGAACGACTTTCGGCATCTCAACAGGGTGGTAACAAAGTTTTATTATTAATAATTATATTATAGGGATGTAAATTGCGAGTTGATGGTATAACACTTAATGAACAAATTCAGTGCGCGGGGACTGGTTAAAATTCGGATATTACATCGGGACGTGTTAGTGGGGAACATAGTAGCCTATAACTTAGGCTAACAAACCGGTAAAAAGTGGGAAATTTAGAGGGATTGCGTATCGGCAATATATTAAAGAATTGTCTCGAGAACACGTGGTGGTTCGACCGTTCAAATCGACGCGCGCGAGCTTGCGTAGCCATCTTGAACCGTGCGACCGTTGAAGTAAGATAATTATGCATATATATAGCGACCGTCGAGATTGAAAATAAAGCCTAGATACTTAAATGCTATAGCTTAGAGTATCATTATTTACAACAATTATTCATCCTGATTTCCTATAACTAACGATACCTCCTCGGGTAGAACTCATGCGAAGCTAGCCGTACTAAAGGTAAACCTGGCGCTCTTTTATTATAGTAGATAAATATAAATTTGGTAAGGTATAGTAGGAATCGTTAACTATATAAAATATACGTCACTAAATGCTATGTTACAGACATAATGATGGATAAAAGCTATGCGAGTACGAACAAAATTGTGAATTGATTTCTCGGCTATAGAAAACACGCAAAGGCATAATAAGCAGTTTAAAAAAAAATTAAATAAATTTTACTGTACCTATGGTATTGACTTCTATATTTTAAACAATTACTCGATCTGATCTCTTATATCTCGGAAACGGCATAATCATTTTGTAACGTGGCATTTGGCATTTGGCAAAGACAGTATTGGTGCCGCGATATACATACTCGCGCATACTAATGAGCCGTCAGGGGCCGGCTCATACACGCACATTACATCACACCACACTGTTACTTTACAATTATGTGAGATATAGATAGAGAGAGAGGGAGGTAGGCGCGTCATCTGAGGGAGCTGACCGTGACAAGCAGCCGTACCTACGCTGCGAGAGAGACACCGGACGGAGAATAGCAGCAGAGGAGAGGAACGCGGAACTCTGTCTGGAAATTCGGCAGGCCGCACCTCTCGCTCTGTTACGCGACGGACGAGCTAAGCGACGGATCGACAAGTGCCCTGAAAGCGTATCGTCACGAGGCCACGAGAGCCGCGTGGCTCAGACTGCGAAAGCGATTCCCGGTGAGGATGTAATTCGACCGGACCGAGGCTAGCGGGCGACCTTCTGCAAAGGGCATTTGGCGATGCTCCTTCACAAAATCTTGGGCTGGGTCGACGCCAAACACTGACAGGAAATGGAAGTACGAGTGCGTACGTTATACTTAGTCTCGTGGAGTGCTACTTCGATAGCCGTCTTGAAAGCTATCTACGCGCACCCCGATCTCGAAATTAGTCTCTCTCTCACACGAAAATAAATAAAGTGCGCATATTGAAAGGCGCATAAACATAAATACATAAAGAATTAGTTAGCTTAATGCGGAAGACGATTTGTCTCAACAATTCAGTGGACTGATAAATGAATATAGTGCGTGTACGATTTAATTTATTATTCGAAGTGTAAATATTATATCCACGCGTGCGTGAGTCTACATTGTTGCGGCAAATATTTGTGCCGACTATGCGCGCGAAACATAAAAATAATTATGGCAAAACATTGGTGCCAACTAAACGCGCAAAGCAAAGATAATTTATTATGGCAAATATTCGTGCCGACAATGTTCTACAACAATTAATACAAACAATACTACAACTATTGCAACATGTATTTCATAGAATAAATTAGATTAATTCGTTGTATTTATTAAACAAATGTTCTTATATGTGGACCTTTTCCTAACCTGCATGCTGCTAATTATTTGCCCCATATACGGACCATCCATCTCCGAGAATAATGTGAGTGAACCGAAGCAACGCTTTTCTATATACATGGTCTATTGTGTTCTCGTCTCTAGGGGTCGAGACTGCGGAGAAAGGTAAAATTAGTAATAAACAAATTGAGACACGCTAGACCCACGTTATAATTTAATTCGGTCCATTAGAGTATAACAGAGACATTTACTAATAGGCCGACTGTTAATAATTATAATAACAATATAGGCAGCGCGCTGCTCGACCACTAGCTTACCTGCTACTTGCGAATATCTCGCTTCAACCGTATGGACTCCTTGCACAACGGCAACGTGCAGCCGGCTAGCCTGGTTCCCGGGTCGATCCCGCGAAACCGGGGGATAAGAACGGGGATCGCGCGATAGGCAGCAAATGGGAATCAAAGAAAAGAAGAAGCTCAATTATTGACAGAACAAACTTGTATTTTATCTTATATTCCGTGCAAGCAGGCGATGCGCGGAGTTATGAAGTCGCGCGCACAAAGAGCTACTGGGGGAAGGGACTCCGTGTCACGAAAATACCCAAAGTTTTAAAAAACGCGATTTTCGGAAACTCTGACGGCTTATTACTCAGAGACCAGTGACTTAATTTCAACTCTATACGGCTTAACTTATTCATATAACGATACACTACTAACGTACAATATTTCAAATTAGTGTTATTGACCTATTTGTTGAATATTAGGCCTTTATTTCCACGAACTTTGAGTGGAAATTAAGTCACTGGTCTGCGAGTAATAAGCCGTCAGAGTTTCGAAAAATCGCATCTTTTTTAAAACTTAAAGTATTTAAGAGTACTTAGAGTATTTTTAACTTAAAAACTAAGTAGTTTAGAAAAAAAAATTCGTAAAAACGTTTCTTGTATAGAACTCTACAAAGAATCTAAAAAACAATTTCCAGACCAAAGGGGTCGATTTTTTAAATTGTTTATAAAAATTGATAGTTAACAATTAAAGGCACCCCTTTCAGGTTTCAACACCAAGAAATTCGGATTCAGCGGATCATAATACGTTAAAAAAACTTTATGTTAGTCGATCTCTCAAATCTGCCACGGATCACTACAGTGGCCGTTGGACTAATCCATGTTACTGATCATCTCAATTTTTGCAATACATTTCCATGATATATTTCCGAGATATAACCGTTTAAAAAGAACATGACGCTTTCGTGTATAACAGAAAAAGGAAAATAGCTTATAAAAAATTTCAGATCGGAAAATATAGGTAATTTTAAACTCATTCAAATGCATTATCACTAACTCGATGATATTATTTCTAAGGTATTAAAAAACCGAAAAACTAAAACTAAAAAATCGAAAAACCGATAAAAAACAAAAACGCATCGAAAACAAAAAAGAATTATTATTGAGCATCCTTCCTTTAAGAAACATTAATGCCGACTCTACATTGCATACCGTGTGCCCTCTGCCGGGTACCATGTGCCGTCTAATAAAATAATGATTGTTCGACATCTATATGAGATACGTAAGTGCAGATGGAAAACTTAGCCTTAGCACCAATTTCATGAATTCATAAACTTCTTATTTTTACAGATAAAAAAGAAAACATAATTTTAACTTATTTTTAAACAATTTATTATAACTAACTTGTTGTTTGTATGTTTAGGCTAAGCTAAAATGTTTATGTTTTTTCTGTTTACCTCGTGCTCACGTACATACTTAATAGAAGTCCAACAACCAATTTTATTTTGGCGGCACACGGCACGTAATGTAGAGTCGGCATAAAAGAAACATTAAATTCAACCGTGGATTACTCTAGATATAGTGCGACACATACGTACACATACACTCCCACACACACATACACACACACACACACACATATATACACACACACACATATACACACACGCACACATAGACACACGCGCGGACTCACGCACGCACACACACACACACATACACACACACACAGATACACATACACAAACACACATACATACCCATTCATATGCGGAAGTTTTATAAAAATAGTGTATTTTGTTCAATGACCCAAAACATGTTTCTAACATGTGTTTAACAAAAGAACCAATAAGTCAACAAAATCGTGACGTCAGAAGCGTAAATATTGTCTACTTATACAATAGAATTTTCTTTATATCTAATCTATTTTAATATTTCGGGGCTTATTTTTTTTTCTTTAAACATTTATCTACAAATTCACTGTTTAAAAATTATATATTTGTTTATCCTTAAGGAGAAAAGACTATTTGTTTATATATAAAAACGTTTTATATGTAAAAACTTATAAACTATTAGTTTTTTTCTCCTGAAAGTTAAATTAATATATCATTTTTAACGGTGAATTTGTAAACAAATGTTTAAGGGGACCTAATCAACTTCAAATTATAAATAAGTTGATAATATATTTTTAGGTGGTGATAAAGTATTCATGATATATTAACTATTTATAAGGTAAATTTGAACATTGTATGAAAATATAATGGAAATTTATATTTTATTTTTTGATGGTCATCAGGCCTCTTTGTTTGGCTATAATTCAACCTTGTATATTTCTTGCGCTACCGCAAGGTTTTGAGAGTCAAATTGATCAGATTGGAGTTTTTGAGGTTTTGTAGTGTTTAAAATACATATAATTAGGATATGAGTGAGACAATTTAAAAAACAAAATTATTGACAAAAGTTATAGCCTATTTAAGACTGAAGTATTAATATTTTTTTTAATTTTATCTTAAAATATGGCTTAAATAGTATTTGGTCAATAATTTTGTTTTTTAAATTCCCACACTCATATCCTAATTATATGCGTTTTAAACACTATAAAACATCAAAAACTCCAATCCAATTAGTTTGATACACTAAACCTTGCGGCAGAGCAAGAAATATACAACGTTGTATTATAACCAAACAAAGCGACCTAAAGACCATCAAAAAAAATTTTTAAAAATTCGTATTATATTTTGATATAATGTTCAAATTTACTGTAAACAGTAGTTAATATATCATGAATAATTCATCCTCATCTAAAAATATTTAACCAATTTATTTGTAATTTTAATGTGGTTAGGTTCCCTTGAAGTAGAAAATGAAGAATCCTTTTATATTATAAGAATCTTTTTATATTATTTTTTTCTTCTACAGGTCAATTAAAAATGACACAACTACCTTAATACAGAATACGCAAACATTTTCTACGGTAAAATTATAGATCTTAAAAAAATACAACTTTTTTTGAATTTAACGATTTTTATGATAATGTCATTTAAACAAAGTTTGTAAAAAAGAATGAAAAATTAAGCGCAAAGAAGGTATCAAAAGTCGATGTTTAGGCCACGATTGGATTTTAATACATAATACGCAAAAAAATTCTATGGTAAAGATCTATATAGATCTCAAAGACATATCGCTATTTTGTATGTAAGATGTTTTACAAAAACGTCATTTAAGGTGGGATTCTAGTGTTTTGTTACCAAAATATCGAAAAATATTTTTTGCTTAAAAGTATTCCTAAGTGTATGTAAAAACCTATACCAAGTATATTTTTTATGGTATTGCTCATAATCTACGAATCTATATATACAAATTCTAGTGCTTGCGCTTTGTACTTTCGTACCGACGAGACACGTCTTTCCGAACTACCTCCGACCACCTCGCGACGAACGTTTAAGGAAATAATAACCTATTTAAACTGAACCCCACACGAGTATTTATTTAATCTATTCCCTTCGTGAAGAAACGCCAATAAAGATTGGTTCTTTTAGTCGAATATAATAATCGGTGAATAAAAGTTAGTGCCTACAAGTGCGAAAATTAAACGTGAGAGGCCATCTTCTCCTTTCACGCGGCATTTTGGAGCACAGTCTTTTGCTAGGTATTTTTTACAGGGATAAGCAGAATGCGAAGCACGCGAATTGTGAATTACGGTGGTGGTGATAAAAGTGCAAAAAGTGCCAGATTCAAGAGCGGCTTTCTCAGCAAGGGACAAAGTTGAGCATTCGAGGGGCGGCTTTCTCAACAACGGAGAAAGACGAGCACAACGTGGGTAGTGCGACATTTATCGCATCGCCAATCGTCATACAATTCCTAGAAGTTTAGGATTGACCAACTCGGAGGCAAGATCTGCGCAGAAGAGGAGAGGCATCAAGAGAAAGGGGGTGAGTCTAGGGTGCAAGAAATTGCGGACAATTATTGAAGAGGGGCGGACAGAGCCGTCAGATCCAAGCCAGGACGAAATATTCACGGGAACAGGAGATGAAGAACTCGACCAGTAGCAACGGGTTTGGGAGCTCACAGTAAGAGAGAGAGAGAGAGAGAGAGAGAGAGAGAGAGAGAGAGAGAGAGAGAGAGAGAGAGAGAGAGAGAGAGAGAGAGAGAGAGATAGATAGAGAGAGAGAGAGAGAGAGAGAGAGAGAAATATTTATTTGTAAATATTTACAAAAAGTTTTCTCAGTTACATCAGTCTCTTAAAATTTCATATCACGTAGTTAACTTAACTAAAATAAATTCCACATATGTGAAGTCAGGTACATAAAGTATTGCACTTTGTTGTCAGATATAAAATTCCTAAATGATTTGTATTATACCTATCAGTCATTTAGATAAAATTACATACATACATTAGCAATCGCTTTCAATCATACCAATAAATACATGCATACTTTCTAAAATTGTTTTTGTCAATTAATAAGTCAAAGAAAAAAAAATGGAAAATGAGAAAAATAAGTAAAAAATAAGCAAATATACCAATAAATTAAATAAATTAGAATTCTACAATACAACAATAAATTAAAACAAAAATAAAAGATTTAAATAGATATAATCAATCGACGATAACAATTAATCCAAGCATGCAAAGCATATCTTGACCGCCATCTTGAAGGCTATTAATGATGGTAGAGTGCGTATCTGAAAAGGGAGTGAGTTCAATAAATGCGCACCTTGTACTTGAAAAGATCTTAGCCCTGTTTCAGTTCTTTACCCTTACCCCTCACAGGGCGTTTTGATTCGTTCTTTTTGAAAAGCGGCCCGAGATAGACTGGCTCTTTTGTTCGAAGAATCTTATAAATTGTAATCGCTATAAAAACGGTTCTTCGATAGTCAACCCGAGTCCACTCTAATTGCTCTCTGTAAGGGGTGATGTGCTCGTCCCTCCTAGCACCTGAAACGTATCGCACACACGAGTTTTGAAGTCTTTGGATTCGGCTACGAAGCTCGAGTGAAGTATCCAGATACACCAGAGAGCAGTAGTCAAGATGTGGGAAAACAAAGGCTATTGCTAAGTTCTTGCGCAAATCCTGAGTGGTATACTTTATAAAAAATCTCAAATTGTATAATACTCTATTAACCTTTTTTGCGACTATGTCCACGTTGGCTTCCACTTGAGTTTAGAACGAGTATAATACCCAGGCTTGTGACAGTCGGCGAAAAAGGGACGAAGTCTCCATCCTCCAGACTGATTTCCGGCATACCTTGTGACTCCAGACTGTTTATATATTTATAGGAGCCGAAAATAATAGCACTAGTATTAGTCTTATTCAGTCTGAGTAATGTACCGTTTACCCAATTAGCAACCGCTTGCGCAGCACGGCCCAAGATCGTCACTCCCTCGTTAATTTTATCAGGGTGTATCTGGATGTAGATCTGAAGGTCGTCTGCGTGTAGTATATGCCTCACGCGTCGCGGGTCCTCCTTTACGAATTCTTTTGTAACGTACTGGATTATTAGTTAAAATAATCAAGTATGCTGCGGCTTTTCCTACTGCGTGCCGAGCGGTTTGCACGTGTAGGTTTGGGTGGCGTGGCGTGAAAAGGGAGGACGTGAGGAGGAGGATCAGCTAGGACAATGTGTCCCTTGCGGAAAAAGATTGGGTTTTTAAAAGAATACAAGATATATATTATATATATTATATTATTACCTTGCCGTTTTATTTGAAGCTTGTCACTATTTATATATTTATTTGGTCGGAGGCAATCTGGCCTTTTTGGTATAATAATTTTCCTTGATTCGATTTTATAAAAAAAATGGCTGGACTTAGCAGCAAAACTTTT
The DNA here is from genome assembly GCA_949152435.1 of Gastracanthus pulcherrimus. Lineage (NCBI taxonomy): Eukaryota > Metazoa > Arthropoda > Insecta > Hymenoptera > Pteromalidae > Gastracanthus > Gastracanthus pulcherrimus. The sequence continues at coordinate 53,169,967 of OX424573.1, forward strand.
GAATTTGTAGGTTTAACTATCATATATCTCAATTCACACGGCGATGCAGCGGCCTGTTCGCTTCCAGCTTCTACGGGATACTCACGAAAACTAAAATACACCGAGCTGTGCGCCCGGCTAGATTAAATACACCTTTCGGCGGCGGCGGTGGCCGTAGCGCTAATTGCAGGGGTTGTAAACTATACAAACAAGCGCCGCCGAAATGCGTCTCCAGCCAGATAAGCGCACTCTCGGTTTTTCGTCTATGATGTTTAATCGACACACTCATTACGTGTCGATCAAACATAAGACGTTCTTGATGCAATTAAGTAATATTCTCCTTCCACGAATTCTTATTTTATTTCGGCTAGTTTTTCCTACTTGCCTAAAATAACAATTCGTCTCGGAGATTTACATGTTTGACGGGCTAATAAAATGAAAAACATGTGATACGTCACAAAAAATTTTGAAATAAATTTAAAATAAAAAAAAGAAATTTATACATATTAAACCAGGATGTTACACTTTATTAAGCTCCCAAGATGAGGAAACTCCGAACAAAAAAACGAAATCCTGTACACTCGCTTTTAGTGGGTAGGACACGGCGGCGCGCCCGCCTCGACTGTAATTCGGGCAGTGAACACGGACATCAGCCGGGGATGGACAATGCGGCAGTGGAGTCCCACACTATCACCTCAGAGTGCAGGAACTCAGGGGATGGTGTCTATGATGATTTTTGCTAGTAAAAAAAATGATAATAATAATAATTTTTCTTTCTTTTTAGGGTATGTAGGAAATGCCATCTAAGCCTCACCCGACCGAGTTCGTACAGCAGGATAGTGTGGGGCTGGTTGGGGATACAACATGCACAGTGGCCTGCTGTGCGACGGAAGCCGGGGATCACCTCCCTTTCCCTTGCTGATCAGCACGAGGCGCGCAACCCTCCAGGGGGTGCCAAAGACACCCGCCTTCAGGCACGCGTTGTACATGTTCAGCAAGAGATACGGTGCTCTCACCGCGATGATTTTCAATATCTCAGCTGGTATCCCGTCGGGCCCAGGGGCCTTTCCACTCCGCATCATTTTGGCGGCGATCTGCAGCTCCCCTCTGGAGAATAATGGGATCTCCCCCACTTCAGCGGTTTCCTCATTGTCTTGCCTTGCCGGATGCGATGGGAACAGAGTGTCCACGATTCGTGACATGGTGTTTTCGTCAAAAGGGTGATTCAGGACCGCGCAGAGTTTATTGATCACAATCTTATAGCCCAAGTCCCACACGTCCCGATTGACTTCCTCCGTCAGGTTCTTCCAGCACTCTGCCTTGCTCCAGTTGATCTTGTGTCGGAGCTGTCGGCGTGCTGCTTTATGCTGCGCTGAAATCAATGCAGCCGAAATCACTCTGGTTTGTTTCGCTTGTTTACGCTCTTCTTCTGAGGCGTTTCGCTTCCACCCTTAGTTGTGCGATTTCGTCGGACCACCAATAAGCTTGGCGTTTTCCATGTCGCGATCCCATGCGCGGCATGGATGCGTCGCAGGCTCGGTGAATAAGACCCATGGTCTGCCTCATGAGAGTCTCCGCTCCGTCCCTGCTTTCGGTGGTGCTCGTCGTAGTAATGTTCTGTTGTCCTTCTAACAGTATCTCGACTAATTTGTCGGTATTCAACTTGGCCAGGTTCCATCGGGGTGGCTTTACCGCGACTCCTGCCTGCGATTGGGATTTATCGCGCAGCTGAAAGGTGATGTATTGGTGGTCGCTTCCATTGTAATCCCCCAGTACCCTCCAATCAACTACGTGACTACCGAGGCGACACCTGCTGCATCCTAGACACACCATCATTACCTTCCACGACTCATCTTTGTCGCCACTAACACCATGGTAAACAACTGCGCCATCTGCGGGGAGGTCCCTAGGAGCAGCAACTCGCTACGTAAGTGCTTCATATGCAATATTACATACCATCCGGCGTGCAAGCCTCTTGCAGTGATTACCCGCGTACAAAGAAGTGCACTACAGCTTCAAACTAAAGCGGTAGCGTGCCAGGCATGCATCGACTCGAAGAGGTCGATGTTCGAGTCGGCAGCCACGCGCGCGACGAACGTCAGCAACAACATGAGTGGGAAAGAGAAGGAGCTAGCCGCGTCCACTCCGGCCAATAAAAGGCCTGCAACAGCTGCTCGCACCAATTAGGCGAGCAAGGCCGCGCCCACCAACTCCTCACTCTCTCCGTTGCAGGGGCTAGGCCCCGCCCCCACCAGCAGCCTACTCCGGTTGGCCGCGCAGTCTCCTGTGACGTCACTAGGCCCGCCCATTTCCAGCACGGGAGCAGAGCACAGCGGGGAATCCCCGAGTGACGTCACGGCCAAGAGTGCGGACCGAGCTAATAATACTTCGCAGTCCTCCTTCTCCAAAAATAATAGCAGTATTAATGACATAAATGCGTCCGTCATCCGTATGCTAGATAGCACCGCGTTAAAAAAGGGAACAACGGTCTCCTGCCTGGTAGAGTATGCGAATTCTACTTCAAGAAACATTGACAATGCACTTGCTAGACATTGCACCTCTATTGAAGGCAGATTGGAGGCAATTGTAAATAGGCTAAATACGTTACCAGCAGTACATACTTTGGCACTTTCAATTGAATCCAAGCTGCAAAAAATTGAGGAAAAACTGTCGAAACAACACTCCCAGCTGGAGGAGATGAAAAAGGAGAAGCAAGTGCTTTGTCAAGAAATAGATGATCTAAAAATTAAAAATAAAAAATTACATGATAATAACGTCGAAACGAACATTTTGTTGACCAATACAGAGGTAAATTATAACATGTTAATTGAAAAAATCGATAATCTAGAGCAGACAAATCTTGAGTCACAGACTAAATTTGATAATTTTATATTAAACACTTTTGAAAACGATTTCCTAAATTTAACAAATAAAATCAGTAGAGTTGAATGTGACAACAAGGAAATAATAACAAAAATAGAAAAAATAATAACAAAAGAAGATTTTACCTCTGTATATACTACTACTATCGAGAAAATTGAAAGAAATGTTGAGAACATCCAAAAAGATAACCAACTCATATTAAATAAAATTGAATTCCAAAAAATCGCAGTACTCCCCAGTACACAAAACAATACTGTTTCTCTGATAAGTACAAAAAAATGTAATAATGTTAATAATGCGTCTGCTACAAATAGTACCTTACTCGACAATTATAGTGATATAAGCGACACAATTGACAATTGTAAAAGCAATAATGACGGGTTTATCCAAATTGTAAATAGTAGAAATAAAACATCTAGTCGTTTGAATAAGTACAATATCGACAATGCTGATGCTGCAGCATCACCTGCACGAAGCACGCGGGTGCAAACGATTGATGGGGGGACAATGCACAGTAAAAATATTAAAAGCGGTAATACGGAGCTCATTATTTCAAACATTTTCGACCGTGATGTCTCTAAGCGTGTTGACGTCGCACACACGATACTGTGCCGTGTCCTACCATCAACACGAAAAATTGATATAATAGGCACACGCCTGCTTCGGTCAGAAGAATCGACAGCTGCGGCATTAGCAGATACAAATAGCGAACGTAGACGGTCACCATGGGTTGTTACCCTTTCCAGCAGTGCGTTAGGCGAGAAAATAATGCGAGCCAAAAAGCTTATCACTGGCTTTCATGCTAGAGATGTCGACATTGCAGCTCTTGACCAGGACACAAGGGATGGGATTATAAATGGGAAAATTTTTATAAATGAATTGTTAACAAAAGAATGTTTTATTAAATATAGAAGTCTCAAGGCCCTTGCGATGAGACTTAATTTTAAATATGTTTGGCATAGAGGGGGCCGTTTCCTGGTGAAGAGGCGCGATGGCGACGACTCTCATGAATTTTCATCTGCGGCTGATTTACAGACAATAGTGGCATCATATGCCATTAATCAACCATCTCAAACTGTAAATACTGTAAAAAAAACCGTTGATAATGAAATCGTAATTGATAAAAATGTAATTCCGTCAACTGCTGCAAAAAATTGACTATCCGCAGACACTGCTGGGGGGGTTCACTGTAAGGGACTGAGGGCAGGTTTTGTCAATGTTACCTCACTGATGGGGAACATTGGCATGATTAAACAACACCCTTTCGTCCTGCCTACCATCTCTTTGGGGTTGCTGAGTCGCACCTTGACCCTGATGTTGGGAGTGATCTCATTCAGATCGATGACTACTCACTACTTAGACTTGATCGCAACAAACTAGGGGGCGGGCTAGTCCTGTACATTCATAATACTTTCAAGGCCAATTTACTATGCATCTCTCCAACAACACAGGAGGGTAGGCCATTTATACCTGAATATTTAATGTGCAGTGTTTAGCAGGGCAGCCTTCCCCCCGTCTTTGTTGCTTTAATATACAGACCACCACACGTACCGTTTTTACAGGGCTCTGACTTAATAGACAAACTAACGATACATACTCAAGACTTTAGTCACAAAATTATTATGGGAGATCTGAATGCGAACCTACTCGGAACGTCAGCCGATCCAAAATTTGTTAGGCGGTTGGCTGATGATCTTAACGTTCAAATAATTGATCATGGTGCGACTCATCATCTCACGGATTCTCACACGTGGATTGATGTGATCTTGACAGATAATAATGACATTGTACTGAGCAGGGACAATCGGCCGGCGCCTTTTCCCAGTCATCATAACATCATAGAGGTCGAGATTGGGGTCGAAACTGCTGCATCCCCTGTGGTTGAATCTTTCAGCTACAGGGATTTTAAATCGATCCAGCAAGACGACCTCCTGTCTCACCTAGCTGACTGTGATTGGTCGCGGATCGATGGTCCCGCAGCGGGTGTTGACAGTCAATTAGAGTGCCTCAGTGTCAACTTCATGGCTGTGATAGATAAAATTGCACCGTTAAAAGAATTTACGCCGAAAAAGAAAACAAATCCACCATGGGTTGATGCTGAACTAATACATCTTTACAAAAAACGTGACTCCGTACGAAGACGCTATGCGCGGACCAATGACGACAGACTGTGGCGGGAGTATCAGGGCCTTGCAGCTGAAGCTGAATTACGAACGAAGGAAACAAGGGAAAGATTTTTACAAAATAAAATTTCTGAAGCGATTGATAATAAGAAAGATATCTGGAAAGAGCTCAAGGCTCTGGGCCTTCTGCCAAAGACAAGAGAGGAGCTTCATGGTTTCTCACCGGAAGAGCTCAATGCCCACTTTGCAGGGGTGTCGATCTCCCAAAATGAGGGTGATGAAGAACTTGACAACGTCCTGACCACTGCCAGTGATGACGGCTTTGTTTTCCGAGAGGTCAGCTTCTCGGACGTGGTTCTGGCTGTTGCCCACTTCTCATCACAAGCCAGAGGGGAAGACGGCATTCCCCAAAGTATAGTGGCTAAGGCTCTTCCGTTTGTGGGAGATCATATTGTTAAGATCTTTAACTCCTCTCTGTCCAGTGGCATTTTTCCGGGAACTTGGAAGAGAGCTCAGTTGGTGCCTTTGAAAAAGAAGCCTGTCCCATCTACGGTGTCAGATTTCCGACCAATTGCCCTACTAAGTTTCCTTTCTAAGGTCCTTGAAAAAATAGTACACGACCAAATAACTGACTTTTTACGAGAAAATAATACTTTGGACCCGATGCAGACTGGTTTTCGACAGAATCACAGTACACAGACAGCACTACTAAAACTGACGGAAGACATAAGATCAGGCATTAACAACAACAAAAAACTATTGACTATTTTGTTGATGTTTGATTTTAGCAAAGCATTCGACACCATCTCACACACTATACTGCTGCGTAAGCTGATGCGCATGGGATTCTCCGGGAGTGTTCTCCTGTGGCTTAAGTCATATATTATGGGGAGACGACAGAAAGTCGTGACAATCACAAACGGGGATTCAGGTTGGCTAACCACCAATCTTGGCGTTCATCAGGGCTCAGTCCTGGGACCCCTGCTTTTCAGCCTGTACATAAACGACTTACAAGACGCACTCGACTTAGATGGTGTTGAACACATACTTTACGCTGACGACTTGCAAACCTACACACAAGTGACCCTGAAGGGTCTTCGTGATGGTATCAGTTGCATGTCGGCTGTAGCACAAGCAGTGTCGAACTGGGCAATGTCAGCTGGCCTGCGCCTCAATGTCGGCAAGACAAAGGCGATCATTTTTGGATCTGATCACAACATCAAACAGGTTCAGAACCTTGACTTGCAAGGCATTGAGATACAGACCGGCGTACACGTTCCCTTTGTCGATACAGTCACCAACCTCGGCGTGGTGATGGACGGAAGGTTGACATGGAAGCCGCAACTGAATGCGGTCAGTAGAAAAGTAAATAGAGCTCTGTATAGCTTAAAACTTTTCCGTTCAAGCACCACAGAGATACTGAGGAAGCAGCTGGCATGTGTACTGGTACAACCTCACTTAGACTATTGCTCAGTGGTTCTTCTTGACGTGTCAGGGGAGCTCCAGACACGACTACAACGTCTACAGAATGCATGTGTGAGATACATATGTGGTGTTAGGCGAGATGAGCATATCACCGCCTACAGGAAAAAACTGGACTGGTTAGATCTGTAGGTGAGGAGGGAGTATTTTATGGGGCTGCTGCTTTACAAATCGGTTGTCATACGGCAGCCACCATATCTTACTGCCCTCTTTGAAAAAAACCAGGCCAGGACTTCAAGTAGGGGTGGTATGAAAGAGCTCTCGGTTCCGGGGTCGCGTACCGATAAGGGCCTTTTCTCATTTAGAGTTCAAGGTGCGCACCTCTGGAATTCGCCCCCGAGCAGTGTGAGGTGCCTGCCATCTTTTTGTAAATTTAAAACGGCGTTTAGCAGGCACTTTAAGCAATTACATGGTGAAGAGAATGTATAGAGGTGACTCGGATATTTATTTAAGCTATTTATTTATTTGAATTATTTATTTATTTAATTTATTTATTTATTTAAATTTATTTATTTATTTATTTAAATTTATTTATTTATTTTTTTAATTTATTTATTTATTTAAATTTATTTATTTATTTATTTAATTTAATTATTTATCTGGTTTATTTATTTATTTGACTTATTTATTTATTAATTTATTTATTTATTAAATATGTTTAGTGTTAGGTGTGAATGTATTTATTAGCGTGATTGTTAAAGTGTCATGAATGAGTGTGTTTTAAATTTTGACGTGATAGTATACGCAAAATTTAGCAAAGTATGTGTATGTATTCTTTTATTTTTATATGTTATCTCTATTGTATTTATTTTATTCTATGTATTATTTTTTGACGAAGCGTGATATCTGACTATGACTAGTTCATTACATTTAAATTTTATAAACTGACGAACTGATAAAGCGCATAATATTATTTTAGTAAGAAATGCAATAAGTGAACGTTAAGATAACAAATACATAAAATCGACTGATATTTTAATTATAACTATATGTACATGCAATTGTAAGATTTTGTCTCTTGATGAATAAAAAGTATATCTATCTATCTATCTATCTATCCGACGCTCTGTGCGTTAGATTTTCAGATACGAAAGACATGTCCGGAATCGTCCCAACATACCCTACCCTTCTGAATGTCGGCGTGTTTCCAACGTTGAGAAATATCAGTCCGAGCATGGATACCATCTCCATGATGGCGTTTCCTCTACTGCCCCGCTCTGGTATACCCCACTCCAATGCTCGCGCATTGAAGTCACCGGCGACGACGATTTCCCCCTGTCATCTCGCGAAGGGCGTCTTCCAGCTCGTCCATGCTCCGCAAAAAGTCATCAATGGGAACGTTCGGGGTATAAGTTACGTCAGCTCACGTAAGTTACGTCTCTGCTTCTCACCCAAACAAAGCCTCTCTCGGCTCCGTGTTCGTCCACGCTGATGCTTTGTGGGTTCACGAAGATTGCTGCTGTGCCAAGAGTATCTGGGTACCAGGTGGGCTTATTAGTAGCACATCAACCTTCGTCTCAGATGTATAATGAATGAGAAGGCTGTTGGCTAAATCGGCTTTGTGGAGGTTCGCTTGAAGGACCGTTATACGGTCCATCATTAACGCTTGGCTTTGGCCTTTTTAAGCGTTTTGCGAAACGCTCTACACTGTCCTGAGCCCGGCGTGTGGCCCAGCTGTGCTTGGTCTACTTTCAGATCAGTGCACAGGATGTATTTTGCCTCGGTAGCCTTGCGGGCTGCTTCTTTGAGACATTCCGCACCACATTTGTAGCAGGCCTTGCTTCTGTCTGGGCCATGATAGTCACGCGCTTGGTGTCCGTATCCCAGACATCTGAAGCACCGCTGGAGCCGCTGACATCTTCTCAGTTGGCAGTTCATGTAACCGATTTTCTTCGCAAGGAGGAACTCTGTCTTTTCCTGGTCTATCTGTAAGATGGCCATTCGTTTTTTCCTGGTATTCGGTTTTATCAGCGAAACGCTGATCCCTCCCATTGAGGCTTCTGCTTCCTCAAAGACCTTCTTTATCGCCGTCTCCACCTCTTCTTTGGTGGTGAGGCTGTCAAGGTCTCTGACTTCTACGTTTGTCTTGGGTGTGAGGTTCTTTACGACCCCCGACTGGCCCGTTGCCTTTCTGATGGAGTCTCCTACAATCTTCAGCTCCTGATCATTGCTGTTTCTACCCAACTCTACCAGGACGTCGCCAGACCTGGTTTTTCTGACATGAATATCAGTGGTTGGGCATTCGGCAGTGACCTTTTCGCGGACATTCGTAAGAACCTCTGCGTAGCTGACTCCATTTTCAGGTCGAATCAGGACAGCCTTAGATCGCTTCCTAGGCGTCCTCCTCCTCTTCTTCTTCTTTGGAGGTTTTTGTGCAGCCTTGCCCGTCTTGTTAGCCGGTGTTCTTGTTGTTAGGGACTTCTGTTGCTGCGGTTTCTGCTGTAGTTGTTTTCGTAGCTGCTGACGTTCTTCTTGTTGGTGCCACAGTTGTTCTTTTGTCTGCTGTTCCGGTTGCCTCTGCTGCTGCAGGTTTCTCCTTCTTTGATAGGACCGTTACAAAACCGGCGACCTCCGAGGGTCACGTAGCCCTAGCCTTCTTGTCGATGACTGCTGCCTCGGCACTATCGGAGTTCCCGTCCTGTGGTCGTCCTCTCTTATTTTGAGGCCGCTGACTGGAGATAGCCGCGACTCCTAGAGTCTCTGTTGGGCCTTGTCCTTCGGTGTTGGTGAGCAGGCGGTCCCTCCACTTGTCGAAAACTTCGACGAGCGTTGGGATGGACTTCTTGATGTCGTTATTGGCACCAGGCTGCCTCTTTAGCCATTCTTTCATTTTTTCAAGGAGTTCGTCTACCACCTCGACGAAGTCCTCGACTGTTCTTATGGAGCGGCTTGGCTGTTGTGTACCGCCCGGCAGTGATTGTGGAGCAAGCTGTTCCACAACCATTTCCTCATCGCAGGTTTGGTGTTTACCTGCCTCCTCGTTTATCTTATGGGTTTGTAGGGACATTTTCTTTCTTGTTTGTTAACCGGCGCATCGTGCGTAGGGGGGCGTACCGAAATAGCTCGGAGCGGATACACCCTCGGATACATTTATCCTACCCCAGATCCATGAGGCCCAGCCTTCGTTTTCCCGATCCTGGGAAACACAGATGGACCAGGGCTCGCTCGGAGCAACAGGGGTTCCGATCCCCCTGCCCAATACGCACTTCCTGATCAGGGTCCGAAGTGGCCGGCTTCTGATCTCGCGATAAGACTAACCTCCTCGGCAGAGCGAAACTCACATCAGCCCTTCGCCCATGACGATGGGAACAACCGACAGGGATCCGGGCAATCCCAGCGTATCCCAGCGCAAGAACAATCGGTCTGGACGGTTTTCTGTGCATCCGCCTCACAGCGTGAGTACAGCGAAATGAATGTAGAAGTAAATGTCTGTATGGTGGTGAGTGCAGTGCTTGGTAGCGTGAATAGTATTATGCGTGGTAGTGTGCTGGTCTGTAAGTGTTAGTTGGGTGAATCGCTTCTTTGTTTAAATAAGCCCCCTTACCCGCCTCAGACCTGTAAGATAAAAGGTACTGAGCTTCGACAAGGTCTTGCAGTTCCTAGAGGGGGATAATAATAATAATAATAATAATAATAACAATAATAATTTATTTTTACTGTTATGTGTAGGACTCGATCGCCCCAGCCTTTTCACCTTTCGTGAGGTCGACGAGCCTGAAACGACAATACCCACCAAACTCCCGCCTCCTTTCCCCCCCACAGGACCGGCCCGGTATCCGCGTTAGCATTACTTCAGGCAGGTCCTTAGTCATTCGCGATCGCGGTCTTCCTTTATCTACTTGCTATTGGCTACGCTCTATTCAAATTAAAATCAAATTCAAAACGCTATTATTCTGTTTGTTCTATTGTTGTCATTAAAAACCCTAAGCCCGTAAACCCATGACACATAAACCCTAACCCCATAAAAACCCATAATAAATCCTAAATCTATTCACCGTAAACCCATAAAAGTCCATAATAAACTCATAAACCCTGAGCTCATAGACCCTAAACACATGAACTCTAAACCTCTAAACCGTAAGCCAGCAAGCTCTAAACCCATGAACCCTAAGCTCCCAAACCCTAAACCCGTAAACCCTAAACCCATGAACTCTAATCTCGTGAACCTTAAATCCATAATCCCTACACCCGTAAACCCGTAAACCCTAAACCCATGAACCCTAAACCCATTACCCCTATATCATGGGTCATTTACGAGACCTTCTCGTTTCTTCAGTCGCAGTATCTTCTCGATGAAAGTAGCTACTTTGTTCCACTTCTTCTCATTTTCTATCATTGTGTTGACAATATTGCTCGGCGTGATGTCACCTACGTCTCTTTCTAGTGCCGCTCTGTCTTGTTGCCACCTGTCGCATTGGAAGAACGTGTGCCAGAGATCATCTCTTACGTGTCTGCAGTGTAAACAGGTCGCATCTCTTACCTTTCCTAGTTTCTCCAAGAACCATCTAAAATAGCCGTGGCTAGTGAGGAACTGTGTCATGTAGAAGTTGACCTCTCCATGTTCGCGGTTGATCCATGGCTCGACCTTCTTGATGAGTATTCTAGTCCATTCCGCGTCCTTGCTGGTCTTCTATCTTTCTTGCTAGTCGTTCATTGTTTTCTTTCGCTCTTCGCATTTCGTTGCCAATCGATCGTTTTCTTCTTTTTTAAGGTAGTTTCTTCGTCGTTCCTGGACGAATAGGTCGATCGGGATCACTCCTGCGACGACCAGCACCGAAGTCTCGGATACCGTGCGATATGCGCACGCTACACGAAGCGCCCGTGCTCGTTGAACGGTGGCATCCCTTTTTCTACACCTATCTTTGTCTAGCACGTTGCCCAATATCTCTGCTCCATACAGTAGAATAGAGTGTGTGACGGACATTAGTAGACATCGCTTGTTCGTTCTCGGACCCCCAATGTTGGCCATCAACCTGCTCAGTGCTGATGTCTGTCTAGCGGCTTTATCTGCTGCTTGCAACAAATGGGTTGCGAAGTTCATATTAGAGTCCAGGTGAACTCTTAAGTATTTGATGGAATCTTTCGTCTGAATCTCCAGGTTGCCTATCTTCATTGATTGTATATTGTCGTAGGTCTTCTTTTGCTTTCTGGTGAGAAAAACAATGTCTGTCTTTTCAACGGATAGGTCAAGACCGTGTTCTCTCAGCCATAAGTGGATTTTCGTCATGACTTCGTCTAGCTTTCTCTGGGCTACTTCCCTGGTCTTTGCGGTTATGACAACTGCAATGTTGTCCGCATAAGCAATAAGGAACGCACCATCCGGCAGTTTCAAAGCCAGAATTGCATCACCTGTCATTGAGATAGTTGTTAACCATTCGAAGTAGGTATGGCGGCACGCAAAATCTGTTCTTCAATGTGTGGGTAATGAGTTGCCACAAATATGAGCCTTTTTGAATATTGTGTATTCTTTTGTTCGGCGTCAAAAGTCTTCACTACCTCTTGTACCGCATCAACAGTTGAGCGGCCCTGTCGAAATCCGAATTGCCGAGAGGAAAGATCTCCGGCAGCTCGTATTGATTGTTGTAAGCGTGTCCTTAAGAGCTTCTCTAGAAGCTTTCCTGTCGTGTCTAGCATGCACAAAGGTCTCTTACCAGATCCTCTGTCTGGGCCACCTTTGCCTTTTGGAGTCAGCACAAGTCTCTGGATCTTCCACTGATTGTAGAAGGTATCCGTGCAGAGGCAATTGTTGTACATGTCGAGTAGGCGCTTTCAGCACTCTTCCGTTACTAGTTTCAGGACCTCGTCGGGAATACCATCCGGTCCTGGTGCTTTTTTGTTCTTCATAGAATTAGCCGCCACTTTGAGTACTGCCTCTTTGAAGAGAGATATGTCCTCAGATCTTATAGTCTCAGTGTCTATAATTCTCTTCACATGGTCCGGGAAGAGATCGTCCACTATCCGGTCCATCACTTCTTGCTCCCTTGGTTAGGGAGGTGAGAAACCGTTCTGCTTTCCCGTCGCAATATTGTAGCCGAGGCCCCATGAGTCAGAATCGACCTCTCGACAAAGTTCTTTCCAGCATCTTATTTTGCTCTCCCGGATGAGTTGTCCAAGTAGCATTTTAGCTGCTTTGTGAGCGACGTTTTGAGTTGCAAACTCGATCGCGCGATTCTTCTTTAGAGCTCGTTGAGCCAGCTCCTGAGCATAAAGCACTCTTTCCTCTGAGCTACAATCTCCTCTGTCCACCAGTTTACCGGCTGCTTGTTATTCCGCATATGCCGCTTTCGTGGCATCGATACCTCGCAGGCATTTTGCAGGAGCTGTTTGTGGCTTCTCCGTACTCCTGGGCATTGGATGTTTCGGCGTCTGGTCTTTGGCCTGTTCTAATGGCTCTTAATAGTTTCTCCTTGTCGACCTTTCAGAGATTCCACCGTGGAAAGTGTCGTTCTCTCGTTTATAACGTGCGTTTTTGCCGCTCGTGGGAAAACCGAAAAACTCGCACGCATATGGTGAAATATAAGATTATGAGTAGAAAGAAAATGATCAATTCGGAGTCGCTGTTCTCCAGCAGACTCTGCAATAAGGCTGCAGCAGAAGGCTGCATTAACAGGGCGCCAGGCACTGATTTTAGATGAAAAACTACCTCAGCAGTGCCCCTGAGATTAAGAAAAAAAGGATTTTATGATTTTATTGGTGACTGCACTTGCTTGGCTAGACCATCTGCGTACTTAAAGTTAGGACGGGCTCGATCGTTCTTAAGATTAGCCTGTCTAATCCCTAGCTCTAATATGACTCAAACTAAATATAATACAAAAAAAATAAAGAAAACTATTTTAGCAAAATCTAACGATATGAAAGATATGAAAATATCGGCCGTGAGGCACTCTACATACAAAAAAATTAATTAATTAAACAATATCAAAGAAATTATAATATAAAGTGATTGAATAATAGATAAAGGCACCTATTAATAATCTAAACTAAGCTATGTGATATCCAAAAAGCTCTCGCACTCTACCTCGTTTCCGTTCGCGAAAAACACGTGTTCGCAGGAACGCGGCCGCTCCGGGAGCTACTACGAACGATTGCTTCGAAGTTTTAAATTTTAAGAAGGCGCGAAGAGAAAGAAATTCGCTAGCGCTAATTTCTACAGCCTCAATATAGGCACGCTTTGAAAAACTTACAGTTTGGCGGCGGAGCGAGTCTCATCGTCGAGTTCGGTGCCTGGAGGAAAGACCGATGCTAATAATTTATTAAAAGAAACCAAATTATCTTTAACTTGAAATATATAAAATAAATTAATAGGCCGAACTAAACAATTCAATATGAAAGGTAATTGAAAGCGACAGCAAAACGAGTTGAAAGATCGCGGCGCGGGAGACACGATGGATGGCGCGTTTCCGCAAGTCCAGGTCTTGATGTCGTCCCTCGAAGGTAGCCAGTAGATCAGTAATTAGCCCAACGTCTCCAGCACATCCCCGAGGCTCCGTAATGCTACGCGGACAGTGCTGATTGGCCGTCACGCCTCTTTCGTCCCCTTCTCTCCCACTATTGCCCGGAGCCACTGTAATGTACATTGACTTGCAGTGTCGTGAGCCATTATTCCGCGAGGGAATTTCCAAACATTTAATTTCGTAGGTGAAATTAAAACTTTAGAGGTGAAAACGAGCAAGCACGCCTGCTCGAGTGTTTTATGTTAGAAAACACAGAAGGCTGCAACGAAATTACTTATGGGCAGAGAACTTAGGAAGTTAGAAAGAATAACTTAACTCGGCCTAGTTTAGGCACTTCTTGATGATGACGACGACCAGTAGCATAGGCAGGCTCATGTAGCTAAAGGCGCTCGGAGTGTGCGTCGACGTTGTTGGTACTGCTGGGAGGTGTTGAGGCTGAAAAGGATGTAAAACTTTTCTCGACGGAATGCGCTGACAGTTAACTGGGCGGAATGAAAACAAAATAAAATAACAAAATAATAAATAATGATTCGCTTTTCTATACGGCCCCAGACGAGAGGTAGAGTGACTGATCTCCTGGCTGCTGGGTGGCGGATTTTCATTTGAAATCGGCCTAATTTGTAAGGTAGCGCGTGCGTAACAAGCGACAAAAAATCGCTTCGTTACACGTTACATATTCTTTTCGGCGGTCAGTTATGCAGAACTGTATGAACAGGTGATCGCTGTAGGTATACAATTCACTGTCATCGTCATCGTCGATTACTTTCCAATCTTTAAGTCTTCCTGTGATACATTCCGTGATGAAGGTGATATCCAGTGTCGTTTCATTTTGGTTTGCTCTTCTATATGTGGTGGTTCAGTTGTTGAGGCACACAAGGCCCAGTCGCGCGGTCATGTTCATGATATGATCTCCTCGCGAGTCAGCTTCGGTGGATCCCCACTCCGGTGATTTGGAGTTGAAGTCACCACCTACTACAGTGGCGCCGTATATCTCTCTAAGGGCGTCCTCGAGTTCCTCTAGCTTTTGACAGAAGTCGCCAATATTGTCACTGGGGGTGAAGTAGCAGCTCAAGCACGTGACACCGCCCGTTTCCACCCATACAAAGGCACTGCCAGATCCGTGTCTGGAGACTGGTGTGCGCGCGAAGTTGGGTATCCACACCGCTGCCCCTTTGCCGTGGTTAGAAAACCAGGTGCCTTTTCGTTTCCGAAAGTTACCTTGCTCGCTGATGAACAGGATATCGATATCTCTTTTGCGGATGTCGTGTTCACGTAGACTACCCGCCGCTGGGCTTAATGTATATTGCCCTGCAGTACTTTTATCATCATTCCGGTCTTTTGGGTTTTCGCGCTTCTATGGCTCTCCGGTACGCCGCGCATACCCCTGTTCCGGGGATATTATCTAATTTTCCTATATCTACATTTATGTCCTGACATGCCATGTATTTTAATGTAGTGACCTTACAGTCTTTCAAGGTGTGACCAGCTTGATAATATTTAAAGCATTGCCCTGTCCTCTCTCGCCCTTGGCAAGTGTTTGCTCGGTGGCCGAAGCATAAACATCTGAAGATACGCTTAGTCATTTCACAATTTTTGAGGCGATACCGGAAGGGCCCTACCTCCAAGTTTCCGGTACTAAGGAGTGTTGTAGCGTCTTTAGCCGTCACATTGACAAAGGCTATAACCTGTTCTTTGGAGTTTGAGTTCGAAAGGGTGATCTTAGTAACCGCTTCAGGACTAGGAAGCATCTTCCTGACTGCCTCTTCTACCAGGCTCTCATCGATACCGCTGTTAAGGTCCATGATTTTGACCGTTCTGTGCGGTTTCAGCGTTCTGACATTTCCAATGTTCTTCACTTGTTCCCGCAAAGCGGTTGTCATAGAGGCCTTGCTCGTCGTGTTGCCCCTGAGTGTTATCAGGACTTCCCCTTTCGCAGTCTTGAGCAATCCACAGAGATTAACTACTGTACCGTCTGGTGCCTTCAGGGTGTTAATCTTTTGTAACACCTCGGCAAATGACTTACCAGCTGCTAGCTTTATAGCTATAACTGGTTGGGGGAGTTGGGTCCGCTTCGGGCCTTTCCTAGAATCTCTATCCTCTTTGTCTTCTTTCTTCTTTCTTGTATCTTCATTCTTCTCTCTTCTTTCTTCGTTCTTTTTTCATGAATCTTCATTCTTCATTCTCTTCTTGTTCTCCTTAGCCACTTGATTGGTCGCCTGTGGGGTGGTTGGGCTGGGATTTTCGCCCAGCTGTTGAGCAATCTGCTCTAATCTGTCATTTAGGCTTACGACTTTGTGAAACCCATCTGCATCAGTGTCGTTCCCTTGCTTCATTTTATTCCTGTTGTCTCTTCTCTTTTCTTCGTCGTCATCGTCAGTTGTTGCGGCTTCCCTGGTTCTATTCTGTGATGTTGGGGCGTTCCCATTTCTGTGGCGATTGGTGGATTTCTCTGCTTCTGAGTTGAAAGTGCTAACAGCTCGTTGCGTACTCTCTTACACGTTTGCCGGTGATTCCAGCTTCGCTTGAAGCTTTCTCTCATCTCTATTGTGAGATCTCTCAATTTCCCTTTCAGCTTTGGGTAGGTCTTTAGGTTCGTACCTTCCACGAGTTTGTTCATGTTATCTCGTAGTGATACAAGTTGCTCTTCTTCTAAGAGTAAATTCTGGTCTACTGTTTGGGTTAGATTGTCGGCGGGAAGCACCTGTGCTGTAAGCGATGAGGTTTTCCCGTCGATACTGATCTGTTTTGCGGCGGGTTTTGTTAATTTTTCCGGTGCATCGAGTGTTTTCCTACTCGTAGAGGCGATGCTAGGCGAGACTACCGCATGGACTTCTATATCTGTCCCCTTATTTCCCCCTCTAAATTATTCTCCATGTTAGTTTTCTGACTCCAGAGTGCAGGGCCGTTTCCGAACGCGGTTCCGAACAGCTACCTCATTACTACGAGGGCTTTCGACTATGGTGCGGGTTTAGGTCATCCGCATCTTGCCCCTTGTCATCCGTCAACAGCATTCCCTACACTCCCCGGGAGCGATGCGTTGACGCCGAGATCTACTATAGAAATATGTGCGGCACTGATCATCCTCACATCCCTTGCGAGTATCACAGTACTCGCTGCGCCCCATGACCCGTGAGTGAACTGCTTCTTAGTTTGAATAAGCCCCCCCGCCCGCCACAGTCTGTCTAATGTTTCTTTTTTCTTTTTTCGAGGGAAAATTTAGCAAGAATCTTGCATCAACCGAGGATATCGCCAGCGCGCGGGCTCGGATCCACCTCTGTATCCGGACCCGCGCGCTGCCGACACACCCGGCCGCCTCGCTGGTGGAAAATCCGCGAAGAGACGCCCGGAAGGGGGAGATTCTTACTCACTAAACCTGCATAACCCTATCCTGTGACATTGTAACTTACACCGGCACCGCCTTTCGGCATTACTTAGTCTTCTTTTTTTTTCCTCTTCTTTTCTTCGTCTGCGGCAAGCGCTGTTTAGGAAGGCAGAGAGCTTGCACCATGCGGCAGCATATCTTTGCATCTCTTCTTTCTCTGTAGAACGCTGTGGGCAAAGGTTGCTACTGTTGCCCAGCCCTCCCGTCCTTGGAGCATTCGCTCGATGACGTTGTCTGGCGTAATGTTTCCAAGGTCTCTTTCCAAAACTCCCCTTTCTGCGTCCCACTTCTCACAAGCGAAGAAAGTATGGAGCGCGTCATCGTAGGAATGTCCGCAGTGTACGCATCCTGGATTTGTCACTTTGCCCATTAAGTATAAGTAGGCTCGAAATAGCCCGTGCCCCGTCAGTAGTTGGGTAAGGTAATAGTTTACCTCGCCCTCTCCTCTAGTGAACCAGAGATCCAGCTGGCCAATGAGCTTTGCTGTCTACCGGCCTCTGGTCTCTCCATCCCATTTTCTTTGCCAAGCCTGCATGGTGTTGGCTCTGGCAATGCGGTGTGCCTCTCTGCTGCTGAGGGCAACCTTCTGCTGATGAACATATTTCCTCTGCTGCTCTGGCAGCTCAATGGGTATAACGCCGGTAACTACCAAGGCCGTGGGCTCTGAGACCGTGCGATAAGAGCACGATATTCGGAGAGCCGCTCTCCGTTGTGCTGCTGCCAGCCTCCTCCTGTGGCACTCTTTCTTCAGTGCGTCGGTCCAGACCTCTGCACTGTACAATATAATGGCCACAGCATTACGCATGAGCAGGCGCCTCTTACTGGGCCGTGGGCCGTTAGTATTAGCCATTAACCTGCTCAGCGCTGCCGTCACCTCTGCTGCTTTGTTGGCAGCAATTCTTATATGTTCCCTGAAGGTGAGTTTGTTATCCAGCGTCACCCCCAGGTACTTTACAGCGTGCTTGACTTCGACCATCGTGCCTCCTACTTGAAAGGGACACGGGATGTTGATGTGCTTCTTAGTTAGCAGAGTGATCTCGGTCTTAGTAGCGGCAAGCTCGAGCCCGTAGTTTCTCATCCAGGAGAGGATACGGTGCACAACGTGATTGAGTAGCATCTGAGCGGCTTCCACCGTCCTGGCGATGATAATGGCCGCTATGTCGTCCGCGTACCCTAATAGAAAAGTACCTTCAGGGAGATTTATACGTAGGACACCATCATAGGAGACGTTCCAGATGTCCGATCCCAACATGGATCCCTGGGCTGCCCCAGATGTTACCTCTTTGGTTTTTGGGCCATCCTCCGTATCATATATTATTGAGCTGTTTTTCAGATAGTCGCCAAGCATGCGAAGGAGATACTCGGGCATCCGAAAATCCCGCTCGTAAGCTTCCAGTGCTTTATCCGACCTAACGGATTTGAAGGCGCTTTTCACGTCTAAAGTGGCCAAGAGGCAGACAGGACGAGAATAGAGATTGCTTTGTTCCGTCGATTTTCCGGCACTCACGACCTCCTGGACTGCGTCGATGGTGGACATGCCCCGCCTAGAGCCGTACCGACGGGGTGCCAGATCACCTGCAGCATTAACTGCTGCCTGTAAACGTGGCTTTATTAGTTTTTCCATGAGCTTGCCTGCAGTGTCTAGCATACACAGTGGGCGGTAAGCCGACGAACTGTCTGCTGAACCCTTGCCCTTGCTGATGAGAACGAGCCTCGCTACCTTCCAGCGATTAGGGAAGATGCCCGCCTTCAAGCAGGAGTTGTACATACTCAGCAATGCCATCTGGTCCGGGCACTCTCTTATTTCGCATTGATCTTACTGCTAAACAGAGCTCCACCTTCGTGAAAGATGGAGTCTCGATTGGGCCAGATGGTGTTGGTGGATCTGGTCTCTTCGGGTGCTCGGGGAAGAGAGCATCATCTATGTTTTGGACCGTTCATGCGTCGCTGGGCCCTTTTGTGGTAAACGCCGCGAGTTTGCGGGTTACGATCTTGTACCGGATCTTCGTCTACCACTTTAACCAGCTCCTTCCAGCAACGCTGCTGGCTGGTTGTGATGGCCCGCTTCAGTGCTTTTTTGGCCGTCTTGAATTCGGCAGCCAATGAAGTGGCGTCATGACTGCGCCTACGGATTCTCTGTACTTTGCACTGTAGATATTTACAACGTTTTCGGAGTTCCGCGATCTCATTTGTCCACCAGTAGGCGGGACGTCTCCTCAGACTGGGGCAGATGGTGTCCTCAGTCACCCTGTTGGCCCGTACTTCTGACGTCATGTTGCTGGGGATCTCTCCTAGGGACTCCTGACCGCGTTCGATCGCAACGGTAAATTCCTCGGCGTTCATTTTGGCAATGTTCCACCGGGGGGCAGCGCATTTCGGAGTCGTCGGGACAGCTCTACAATCTCGAACTCGGAAGGTGATATATTGGTGATCGCTTCCTGTATAGTCTTCAATCACCCGCCAGTCCGCGATTCGAGCTGAAAGGCGATCCGTTGCCAGAGAGACGTCAATGATGGGCTCTCGGTAGTTCGGTCGCCTAAAGGTCGTCATGTTGCCGTTGTTTAACACTACTAGACTGAAGCGGCTGGCCGCTTCCAGCACCATCTGCCCTCTTGGATCGGATCCTGATTTCGCCACTCTGGGGATTTGGCGTTGAAATCTAATGCGATTATCAAACCCTCTTTGAAGTCCCGGACTGTGTCCAGACCTTCTAGCTTATCCTGGTATTCGCTGTTGGATTGGTTTGGGGTGAGATACAAACGTATCCTCGT
The DNA here is from genome assembly GCA_949152435.1 of Gastracanthus pulcherrimus. Taxonomy (NCBI): domain Eukaryota; kingdom Metazoa; phylum Arthropoda; class Insecta; order Hymenoptera; family Pteromalidae; genus Gastracanthus; species Gastracanthus pulcherrimus. The sequence goes on from OX424573.1 coordinate 53,190,041, forward strand.
CTAGATAGCTGCGGTGCCCAGTTCGTCGGGAAACCATCCTGGGCCTTCCCTGCCCCGGTACTGCTCGCTGACAAGAATGATGTCAACGTTTTCCTCGGAACAAATCTGGTCCAGAAGGTTATGAGCCGTCTTGCTCCTGTGCAAATTACCCTGTAAGACTATAGCCATTTTTGTTTTTATTTCTGGGGGCTGCTTCTCTGAAGGTGCTGCATGTTCCGGATCCTAGTATGTGGTTGCGGGAGTAAGGTTTATCCGGTTGTTCAGGACAAAGGAAGCAGTGTGGAGATTCTGCTTCACAGTCCTTGCTCTTGTGACCTGCTTCTCCGCACTTGAAGCACAAGTTGCTCCGGTCTGGCCCTTCGCAAGTATGGCTGTGATGTACGTAGCCTAGGCACTTGAAACAGCTGGACATCATCGTCCTTCTGCGGATCCTACAAAAGACCCAGCCATTCCTGATCCGATCCTCTTTCATGGGCGTGACGGTGGCTGATTCCTCCAGCGTCACTATAGCTAAACGCTGACCCCGGTTGCTAGGTTTGGTCACCGAAATCTGCAGGAATCCGCCATAGTCTTGCAGGTCTCTTTTTAGGGCCTCCTTTACCTCATTTGGAGAGGTGCACTCATCAAGATCTCTGATCTCTAGCGTTGCTCTGGGAACCAGCTCCTTGACAGTGCCATTGCCTCCCACTACCACTTCGAGGGCCTTGGAAAAAGCTGTTCACGTATCAGCTGTCTTTTTCAGCTCTAGGAGAATCTGACCTGCCTTTGTGCACCGGGCGTACTTTATTTTCACGCCGCTGTCTTCCGGCTTGATAGAGTCGCGTATTGTTTTTAAGACATCCACGTACATCTTGCCCGTGGCGGGCTTGAGTAGAATCGCATCCGGTTTTGTCCGGAGTGTATTCTTCGGTCTTCGATGATCTTGCCGCTGTTGTTGTGGCTGCTGCTGTTGTTGTAGTGGCTGCTGTTGTTGTTGTGGCTGCTGCTGTTGTTGTAGTAGCTGCTGCTGTTGTTGTTGCTGCTGCTGTGACTGCTGCTGCTGATGCCGTTGCTGAGTAGTGCGTTGGTCGGCGGTTTCTGTTGCTGTTTTCTCGGTATTTTTTGTACCTGTGGGTCCCGTTGCTCCCGCCTTACTCTTACCCTTTGGATCCTTTCTGTTGACGATAGTCCACTCTTTTCCGCCTGTTTTTTTCTTTTTCTCTTGCTTATCCTGGAGATAGGGCGGGCTGCTGGCGGCACGCTTTTTACCACCCGGAGTGCCCCTCGTATACACCGCTGCATAGGCCGGGTTAGGAGTTGCCGGCTTCGATAGCCCGACTTCTGTCAGATCCGATAACTTCTGTCGAGCTGCTGTGTGAATTCTATGGTGTTCGTCCGATTCGTCCAGCATCTCGTGTAGCACTGGCAGATTCAACTTCACATCTGTTTTCTTGTTCGGCTGTGATACAGCAGCATCTCTCATGAACTTGACGAGGGCTTTCATCTTCTTTATAATCATTCCTATGCTATCTTTTGCAAGTTTGATCATCGTGCTGCTAGAATTTTCCTCGGTGCGCCCTAGAGCCGAGGAGTATATGTTTTGCAGCTGGATGGAGAACTCAGTCATCTTCGCCCGTGCCCCAGCCGCTTCTCTTCTGTCTTCCGCATCAGAAGTTTCCATTTCGGAATCTGAGGTTAACTCACCCCCACACAATACTACTAATAATAATAATAATGATGACGATGATGATAATGATGATAAAATAAACAAAAATTCGGAAAATCCTACACAAAAAAATACTACACAGCCGTTGCATCGCAAACCGACCAACTAAAACCTTGTTGAGTCGCCTCACTTGCGTTTATTGCGAGTAAAGAGACGGAGCTCTATAGGAAAACGAATTTGAGAGTTGAGGTAAAGCACAATAAAACAGTGTTTTTAACAGTAACAATAACAACTTAATTTAATAACAGAACAGTGTATGTACATATGTAAAAGAAAGGAAAGTTATTCTACGACGCGACCGTTACAGTATAAACTCGGTCGATACGGAGCCGATGCTGAGTGCTCTGTACTTCGGCGAAAACTAACTATCGGGAGCGTCTAACCGCTTACAGCCAATGGGAAGAGGAACAGAGAGAGAGAGAGAGAGAGAGAGAGAGGCGGGGGCAAGAAGACGTTGTCGTAAACACTAAGGCGTTTAATGATTTTGCACAAATTCTGCGTCTAGAATATTCGACTGTCTTCCTGCTGCGCAGCTCTCTATCTCGCAATGGAACATTCCCGAACAACCTACCATCCTTTACTCTTCTGGCAGAACTCACCATGGTACCGTTTATCACATTACCTCAGGGTACTGCCATTCTAATATCGTCTCAACAACCGCCGCTGCCTTCACCTGAACCAAATTTAAAAATTTATAATTTTAAATCTCCCGAGGGGTCGTCAGATCTAACCCGTCTCATTTATACGTGTATTAAACCCGGCGCAGTTAATCTCCGTACGAAAAGGAGAAGATTCCCTGTCCCTCCGCGCGACATCCATAAAATGAGAGTGAATGTGCGTCTCCCTGTTAATAAAGCGTCCCATCTTCTCCCCCCACGTCTATTTCCTGGGAGTCGTCCGACGTCCCTGGGTTATGTTGGGGTGTCGGAACGTCTCCCAGCACTGCATTCATACTTTCGTCGGTTGACCTAGGTACCGTTTTGTTGTTGTAGGGCCGTCTCGGCAAATTTTACCATCGCGGCCCACTTATTCTCGGCAGGGAGCATTTTGACCACGATGGTCTCAGGCGTAACTTGACCGATCCAGCCGAGAAGAGCTGTTCTTTCTTCGTTCCACTCCTCGCAGATGAAAAATGTGTGAAATGCATCGTCGCAATCAGCGGAACAGAAGATGCGATGATGACTAAAGCGACATCATCAGTGTAGGCCACACACCACTTCCGGTAGCCCAAGTCGTAACAGGGCATTGTACAGGATGTTTAAAAAATCAGGGTCAAATATTGAACCCTGGGCCACTCCGGCGCTGAGATGTTTCTCGCGTTGGCCTTCTTCTGTTTCGTAGCGGAGGATACGGTCGTTTAGATAGTCCCGTATCACCCGCATGACGTACTCTGGGACTCTGAACTCCTTCAAGGCGTCCAAGATGTCTGGCCACCTAGTCGAGCTGAAGGCGTTCTTAACGTCAAGCGTAACAAGAAGCACGATGTTCCTGGAAAAATGATTTCTAGTCCATGCTGTCCTTCTCAGCCGAACTACCTATCGTATAGCATCCACCGTGGATCGCCGTTTTCTGAAAAAGTACTGGTTGTCGGCTAAATCGCCGACAGCCTGCACAGCTCTCTGTGGCCGTGGTTCGAGCAACCTCTCATAGAGCTTCCCTGCGTGATCCAACATGCACAGTGTCCTGTTAGACAACGGAAGCCGGGGATTACCACCCTTACCTTTGCTGATCAACACAAGACGTGCAACCTTCCAGGGAGTACCAAAGACACCCACCTTAAGGTACGCGTTGTAGATGTTCAGCACCAGAAACAGTGCTCTCACCGTGATGACTTTCAATATCTCAGCTGGTATCCCGTCGGGCATCCGCAACTCCTCGATGAAGAATAGGGGAATCTCACCTACTTCAGCGGCTTCCTTCTGGTCTTGTCTTGGCAGATGAGTTGGAAACAGAGTGTCCGCGATTCGGGCCATGGTGTTCTCGTCGAAAGGGTGATATGGGAGCGCGCAGAGTTTCTTGGTCACGATCTTGTAGCCCAAGCTCCCACGTCCCGATTAACTTCCTCGGTCAGGTCTTTCCAGCACTGCGCCTTGCTTCGATTGATCTCGTGCCGGAGCGGTCGGTGCCCTGCTTTATGCTGCGCCGACATCAGTGCTGCTTTCTCTTCGTCTCGCATTATTTGTGATCATTTTCTGAGGCTCTTTGCTTCTGCTCGTAGTTTCGCAATCTCGTCCGACCACTAGTAAGCTGGGCGTTTTCCATGTCGCGATCCCTTACGCGGTATGGATCGATCGCAACCTCGGTGAATGAAATCCATATTCTCACTCGCGAAAGCCTTCGCTCCGTCCCTGTTGTCGGGAGCATTCCTCGCTGGTAAGTTTTGCTGTCCTTCCAGCAGTACCAGCTTAGCCAGATTCGATCGGGGTGGCTTTCGCCCTACTCCTTACTGCAATTGGGATATATCGCGCAGCTGAAAGGTTATGTATTGGTGGTCGCTTCCATTGTAATCCTCCAGTACCCTTCAATCTGACGCTCTGTAATCGTTCCAATAAATCCTGGCCATCTTAATATCGGCGTGTTCCCAACGTTGCGAACTATCAAGCCGAGTCTAGATACCAGCTCCATGATGGACTATCCTTTGTTGTTCGGCACTGGCATGCCCCACTCTAATGCTCGCGGATTGAAGTCGCCGGCGACTACGATCTCGCCTTCTATCTCGCGGATCGTGTCCTTCTATCTCCAGCTCGTCCAGACTCCACCCTAAATTGCTCAATACGGACGTTCGGGGCAAAGTAGCAGCTTACGCAAGTAAAGTCTCTGCTGCTCACCCACACAAAGCCGCTTCCGGCCCCGTATATGTCCACTCTGATGGTTCGTGGGTCCACGTAGATTGCTGCTGTGCCAAGTATGTCGTTGTACGACGTAGGTATCTTCCCGTCATAGTACTGCTCGCATATTAGCAGCACATCAGCCTTCGTCTCAGATATACTCTGAGTGAGAAGGCTGTTGGCTAATTCTGCTCTGTGAAGGTTCGTTTGAAGGACCGTTGTACAGTCCATCATTAACGCTTGGCTTTGATCTGCCTAAGCATTTCGCGAAAGGCTCTAAACTGTCCCGATCCCGGCGTGTGGCCCAGCTGTGCTTGGTCTACTTCAAGGTTAGTATATAAGACGTACCTTGCCTCGGTAACCTTGCAGGCTGCCCCTTTGTGACCGTCCGCGCCACATTTGTAGCCGGCCTTGCTGTCACCTTCTCAGTCGACAGTTCATTTAGCCGACTTTCAGGCGATTCTTCTCGAGGAAGAACTCGGTCTTTGTCTGGTCCATCTCTACGATGGCCAGTCGCTGATCCCTACTATTGGGCTTGATCAGCGAAACGCTGATCTCATTTGTTAAGACTCCTGCTGCGTCAAAGACCTTCTTGATTGTCGTCTCCACTTCTTCTTTGGGGGTGATGCTGTCAAGGTCTCTGACTTCCATGTTTGTCTTAGGTGTCAGGGTCTTTACGACCCCCGATGTACCCATTAACTTCCTGATAGAATCTCCTATAGTCCCCAGATCCTGGACGTTGCTTTTTGTGCCCAACCTGGACGTCGGCAGCCCTGTATTTTCTGATACACTTAATATCAGTCGTTGGACACTCTGCTATGACCTTTCCGCGGATATTTGAAAGAACTTCTACGTAGGTGACTCCATCGCCCGGTCGGATAAGTATATAGCCTTGGGTCGCTTCCTAGGCGTTCTCCTCCTCCTCTTCTTCTTCGGAGATATCTCAGAAAGCTCTTTCTTCTTGTTTGCCGACGTCCTGGCTGTCGAAGGCATCTGTTGTTACGGCTGCTGCTGCAGTTCTTATCGCAGCTACTGCCGCTTTTGTTGTTTGCGCTGCAGCTGTTGTTCGGTCTGCTGCGCAGGTTGTTTCTGCTGCTGCTGATGTTTCATTGCTGCAGCTTTGTCCTTCTTCGACAGAACCGTTACGAAATCGGCGATCTCCAAGAACCCGATGGCCCTAACTTTCTTGTCAGTGACTGCTGACTCAGTGCTATCGGAATCCCAATCATGCGGTCGCACCCTCTTATTTTGACGCCGCTGGCTTGAGGTAGCCGTGGCCTCCAGAGTGTCTGTCGCACTGTGCGCCTCGGTGTTGGAGCGTAGGCGGTACTTCCATTCGTCGAAAATATTGACGAGGGTCGGGATGGTTCTCTTGATGTCATTATTGTCACCAGGCTGTCTCTTTAGCCCATTTATAATTAATTTGAAGAGCTGGCCCGCTTGCTTTACGAACTGCTCGACTGTTGTTATCTGCAGGCGACTGGGCTATTGTTTAACACCCGGCAATATGTGTGACGGAAGCTGCTTCACCACCACCAATGCTTCCTCGCAGGTCTGAGATTAACCTACCTCCTGGTTCATCTCATTGTTTTGTAGGGACATATTCTTTCTTTATTGTTTACCGGCGAATTGTGCGTAGGGGGCGTACGGAATAGCTGGAAGCGGATGTACCCTCGGATACTTTGATCGTGCACCAGTTCCCTGAGGCCCAGCCTTCGTTTTCCCGGTCCCGGAATACGCGGACGGACCAGGGCTCGTCCGGAGCAACAGGGGTTCCGATCCCCCTGCCCAATACGCACTTCCTAATCAGGGTCCAAAGCGGCCGGCTTCTGATCCCGCGCCGAATTAACCGCCTCGGCAGAGCTAGGCTCACATTAGCCCATTGCCCATGCCAATGGGAACAACCGACTGGGGTCCGGGCACTCCCAGCGTGTCCCGGCACGAGAACGATTGGGTCAGGAGGTTTTCTGTGTTTCTGCCTCACGACTACTGGTACCGCCCAAGAGATATTTGTGTATTTTGATCAGAGTAGTGAGTGTGGTAAGTGCAGCGTAATGAGTGTAAGAGTAATAGTTTGTAGAGTGTTGGCCATTGTCCGCGGCTGCTTATTCAATTTATTGATAGCTAACCCAGTTATAGTGGCAACTCCCCCATCCGCAACCAACGGACCCGTCTGGTCGCCTGGCTAAGGCGTTCGTCTACGCCGTGCTATCGCAGGGGCAGATTGGTAATAGTAATGATGATGTCGATGATGAAGATGATGAAGATGATGACGATGATGACGATGATGACGATGAAGAAGATGACGATGATGACGATGATGATGATGATGATGATAATATTTTTTTGGTCGATATTGAGGAATATTTTTATGGACCATAAGAGGGGGGTTCTGCACCCTCCCGTATGTGAGACTTGGTTAGCAGAGTATCTCCGGTATCCCATCGAACGCCGCAGACACTCCGCCACCCCCGCTCACTAAACTCTCATCTCCCCTTAGCGCTCCCCTCAAAAGAGGAGAGTGCCAGCCCGGACCCGCGTTAGCATTACTTCGGGTTGGCCAACCCTTCGTCACTCGTGGGCGTTTCGATACGGTTCTACTATCACGTTAATTTTTTTGTTCATACATACTTTCCATTTATACTGAAAAACGACCTTCCCGCGTTTTTATGGTTCGTAGTACCCGTGCCGTTGACACAGTTACCGTGTCCAAATAAAAACCGTTCCTTACATGCTTTCATTCATTCGATCATTCACACTTTATGTATAAGTCGAAAACGAGATTCCCACACTTCTTAGGCCCCGGCATCCATATGGTATTGCGACGCTCTAACTTACGGTTCGGTTAATCCGCAATTTCTTAGCTAACTAATACTACGCGTATGTTTTAACGAGTATCTCGCGTTTCTTGGTTCGTAATATCCTTTTGGTAAAGGTAGCTACGGTGTCTAAATTTTCCCTGCTGATCAGCATCTTCTCGACGATGTTCTCGGGGGATACTTGTCTCAATTTCTGTAGTAGTACTTGACGCTTTTCTGACCACTTTTCGGAAATGAAGAACGTGTGTTCTACGTCGTCTTTCTCGTGTCCGCACCACAGGCGTTGTCCATTTTTTGCCTAAAAAATTATAGAAAAAAAAAATAATAATAACCAATAGCACTTTTTTTAAGTAAAATTGTCCGCTCTTTCCGATTCTGAATTCACAATTTTGAAATTTCAGTTGTAAAATTTCAAAATGGCGGCTTGAATTTGATGAAAAATCAGAAATACATTTTTTAACATTTTGACATGCTTGTTTAGAATAAAACGGGTTTAACGAATATCTTGATATGGATTCATATTGCAAATGATATTATTGTTCAAACATTTGATGTTTCCAAATTTTCTCGAAAAATTTTCCAAGATAGCGCCTGTGACATCATGAAATAATCGAAAACTTAATATTTTTTTAAAAAATTTTCTAATTTATACCAAATTTTGAATACTGAGGTTCTCGAGGTCGCTGATGATGAATCTGACATCGAATTTGAAAAATTCAAGATGGTGGATCCAAAATGGCCGACATTTTTTTCACACGTCAACCGAATTGGATTCAATTTTGTATATTTACTTTTGAAATAATGGTTGAAGAAATTATTCATTTTTTTCAATGTGGTAAAGGTCAAAACAACTTAAACATATATACTCCTCACATTCATTACAATAATTTTTGGAACTATCTTCCTTGGCTGCTTTCCCAACTATCCTTTTCAGGATAGTTGGCGAGATTTCCAATCTGGCAAAGTGTTTATTTCTCTAACAGTCATTCTCAAGATAGTTAGAGGATATTCACTTTTTTCTTCGGGTGCCTCCCCAGCAGTCCTTTTCAGGATAGTTGGCGATATTTCCAATCTGGTAAAGTGTTTATTTCTCTAACAGTCTTTCTCAAGATAGTTAGTGGATATTCACTTTTTTCTTCGGGTGCCTCCCAGCAGTCCTTTTCAGGATAGTTGGCGAGATTTCCAATCTGGTAAAGTGTTTATTTCTCTAACAGTCTTTCTCAAGATAGTTGGAGGATATCGACTTTATTGGGCTATTTGTAACTATCCTATTCAGGATAGCAGGTTAGTTTTTTTCTCACAGTTAGTCGTTTATTCTTGTAGCAATTTTTCCAAGGTTATCAGATAATTTTTTCATCAGATTGTCATAAATAAGTTTTATAAAACTTTCGCAAATATGTCGAAACGTAAGTCTACAGAGAATGACAGTTTTGATAGAAGTATTAAAGACAATGTTTATGATTATGACAGTGAAGATGAACATACCCATGAAGAAGTTTTATTTGTACCAAACGATGAAAACAGTGACTTAGAGGGTTTTAACAGTGATGACGAAATCGATCAACGTCATACTCTCACTGATGCAACAGTCTCTTCTTACGAAGAAGTTTATCGAAATTTTTCCCTGAAAGATAAAAAGTTAGAAGAGTCACACACTTACACATGGTTAGATAATGAAAAAGTATACAATTCTCAACTTGACTCAGAAATATTTAATTTTGACGCAATAAAACAGAAAGTCCTAGACAAAAGTCCTCGAGAATTATTTTAAATATTTTTTTGTAATGAAATGAATAATCAAATTATTGATGCTACCTATGAAAATGATTTTGATTTGGATTTTGATAATTTCAACCAATTTTTAGGTATAATTATATTTTCTATTTTCAATATTCGTAAGAGTTATAGAGATTATTGGTTAACAGATGAAATGTTGCACTCTGATATTGTTTCAAATACGATGAGTAGAAATTCTTTGGAATAAATCAAGTCTAATTTGAAAACTTCAAAAAATTTGGATAAGCTTGATAGTGACAAAGTTTGGAAAGTACGTGTACTGTTAAATATTTTTAGAAAAAATATAAAACAATTTGGATCCTTTTGCTCGTCATTGTCAATCGATGAAATGATGATTAAATTTTTTGGTCAGACCCTTCTAAAACAATTCATCAAAGACAAACCAATACGTTTTGGAATAAAACTATGGTCCCTCTGCACTTCAAATGAATTTGTTTCAGAATTAGATATTTATTGTGGAAAGAATAATAGTATAAATGATGCAAAATTTTCTAAATGCAGTTTAGGATCAAGGGCAGTTATGAAAATGCTTTACACTTTCCTAATTTCGGTCTCCAAAAGAGATGTTGCAAAATATAATTTATATTTCGATAGATATTTTACATCTCCTGATTTGTTAGTTCATTTGAAAAAACAAAATCTCCGTACAACAGGAACGGTTAGAGATGATCGTGTCTTCACAAATGATATGTTTCCTAAAGTTTTGGAGAATGCAAATAAAAAGTAAAATAAAACGATAAATCCTGAAAATGAAAAATTGATGAACAAACATGAAATGGATAAAAAGAACGGCGTAAGAGGTTCCTATGTAGTAAGTCATGAGGAAAATAGTGGTATAAATTATATTACTGTAATGGACTCAAAACCAGTGTCTATATTCTCTACGGCTCTTGGCGTTACTCCTACAATTTCAATGGAAAGATTTGATAAAACAGCTAATGGTAGAGTACCAATTCAATTTCCTGGACCGTTCAAGACGTATAATAAGTTTATGGGTGGGGTTGACCTTCATGACCAATACTGCAGTGACATGAGAACGAATATTGGTTCAAAAACTTACAAATATTTATTGTAATGAATGTGAGGAGTATATATGTTCAAGTTGTTTCGACCCTTACCACATTGAAAAAAAAGAATAATTTCTTCAACCATTATTTCAAAAGTGAATATACAAAATTGAATCCAATTCAGTTGACGTTTGAAAAAAATGTCGACCATTTTGGATTCGCCATGTTGAATTTTTCAAATCTGATTTTAGATTCGTTATCAGCGACCCTGAAAACCCCCGTTTATCAAATTTGGCCCAAATCAGTTGACTTTTGAAAAGAATGTCCGCCATATTGGATCTGCCATCTTGAATTTTTAAAATTCGATCTCAGATTCATCATCAGCGATCTCGAGAACCTCAGTATTCAAAATTTGGTATAAATTAGAAAATTTTTGAAAACAATATGAAATTTTCGTCTTGGAAAATTTTTCGGGAAAATTTGGAAACATCAAATGTTTGAACAATAATGTCATTTGCAACGTGAATCCATATCAAGATCTTCGTTGAACCCGTTTTATTCTAAACAAGCATGCCAAAATATTAAAATATGTATTTCTGCTTTTTCATCAAATTCAAGCCGCCATTTTGAAATTTTACAAAGGAAATTTCAAAATTGTGAGTTCAGAATCGGAAAGAGCGGACAAATTTACTTCAGAAAAGTGCTATTGGTTATTATTTTTTTTTTCGATAATTTTTTAGACAAAAAAACAATTGACTATAAAATGGCCGCTTGGGAAGAAATGGGTTAAAAGCGTTTATAAAAGCTAGTGTGGTTACAAGTACTACTCCTTTCGAATGTTGATTCTTCTTTTGATCTTTATCGTAAGCTTTTACCACTTTTCGGACAGCATCTGTAGTCGATTTGTTCTACCTAAATCCAAATTGTTTAGACGAGAGGCCTCCGCCCGCTTGTACAGCCTCCTGGAGTCGCGGTGTAATTAGCATTTCGAGTAATTTCCCAGTTGTGTAGGGGTCTCCTTTTCCCTTGTTGATAAGCACGAGTATCTGAATCTTCCGCCTTTTTGGAAAAGTAAAAACGTTTTAAGAAGTTTATGTGACTTTTCATTAAAGTTTTTTCATTACACGAAATACTCCTATTATATATTACAATGTCATTTTAACTATGAGCGATTTGTAACAGTTATATAAATGTTAATACATGGGATCAATTTAAAGCTGGAGAACTACCTTATGGTGAACCTGCACCAGTTTTTTGACAAAATATCGAAAATAATTTAATCACATTTCTGTAATACTTATTACAAAATTAATACTTCAAACACGTTTTTCTCTAAACTCAATTTTCCATTTTCAAAAAGTTCCTCCTGCATTGCATTTGGATCAATTTTTTTGAAATTTTCATGAAATATTGTGTCAAGTATTACGAAAATATGGTAAATTACGCTATTTTAATAGAAATAATACTTAAAAATATTTGAATTATAAAACTCTAGCTGATCTATTTTAATAATGACTCAAATAAAATCCAACAACATTTTCTTTTAATCAGATAAATACGACTGTAACTAACTTATCTATTTTCAGTTACTATCATTGTAAAGTTGTTTAGAAGATACGTAACATGTAGAATCTGGGCATTCACTACTAATTTTTTGAATAACTGCAGTAAAGCTCCTATAAGAAGTAATATGAAGTGCAGATTCTCTATAAGATTAAATAACCAGTTACCTGCTTACTTATTTAATCAAATTATAGTGATTGAGTTCTTTATCTTCGAAAGAATCACTTATGAGAATATTATTTATATATATATATATATATATATATATATATATATATATATATATATATATATATATATATATATATATATATATATATATATATATATATATATATATATATAATAAATATATGATAAAATATCTAATTTAAGTTCCTATAAATGGCCTGATAATAAAAATTAACAACAAAAGATGTACAATCAAAGAGGACTTAACAATCAGGATGCAATATCCATAAGAAGTTCTGATCAACAGAAAAATTTTAGTTTGCAAAAAGAAAAGTTGTCGCAAAATAAATAGATCTTCATATTTTGACAAATTTTTACAAAGAGAATCAGAGTGAATTATATAGTACAATGAGTTTATTTGGAAATCTTGAGCAGATTTTGTATCATTCTACTTCCAAAGTAACTATGATGTTTTCAATTTTCGAATTCAATTCGAATAAAATTAATCTATTAGATCAAAGAATTTCATATTGGAACAATTTATAAATTTTGAGAAAGTTAAGTGGCAATGAATTGGCAGCGGTTTTTTATATGTAACATTTCTATAATTTTTGTAATTATTGGAACATGTTGAGACCTGCTAGATCTACAAATTCGGAGTTTAATAAAGTTATAGTCAGGCCTGTAAAGTCATTTACATCAGACAGCCTACCGGATTGAAACTGTAAACGCGTTTTTCTCAAAAATTTATTTTTCTATTTTCAAAAAAAACTACTTCAGAACTCATTTTAATAGATCTTTTTGAAAAATGCAGGGAAAACCGTATAAGCGTATGTCTTCCAGGGCCATAGATATTTTTAACAAATTTCATAATTGAAAATATACAACGTACATAAAGTTAAAGAAACACTTCACTTTTAATCGTACATATAAATTATTACATAAAATGAAGATTTATTAACAATTTTGAGACTTTAAAATTCTCTAAAAAATCTTATATTGGCGTTTTAAAATATTCATAATTTGTTCCTTGCCTTCTTTAATTATGACAAAACAAGTTACCGAGGTTTTAATGTTTTTGAAGAAAGTGGAAATATGTTTGTTACAATAGTGGTGGACCCGCTTGAGCTTTACATTATAAAAGCATTTTTCCTTCAAGTCTTTAGGTCTAAAGCAGTGGATATAAGATAACAATGAGACAACGAAATTTACATTTTTGCCAATGAATCTCTCATTATTCCAAGAGATTGATAATTTGACCTCTTTTTATATATCACGGTTTAAGAGTGTCCCATAATTAAAAGGCGAGCGCGAAGCGCAAGCATCGTTGGTCGTGCCTTACATGCAAAAGCGTAGCTTCTTGCATGACTTGCATCGCTTGCGATACAAGACGAGGAGGCGTTTCAACGTAGCAAGCCGTACACCGCCTGGCGAGCTAGTTTTTAACCTTACAGTATAAGATATGGAATAATTGATCATGTGTGACATAGTGATGGACTAAAATAGCTATGCGGGTGGGAACCGGAAGTTACTCGAGCATAAACCGAAAATTATTTTTTAATTCGTTGAGAATACCTAACTTGAAACATTAGAAGTCCGTTTCACTCAAAATTGACAGTAACCTTTTTATGGCTCATTTTTAACCTTACAGAATAAAATATAGAATAATTGATCATGTATGACAATGTTGTTGACAGACCAAAAGCTGTGCGAGCGTTAACGGAAATTTATCTAACTTGAAGCATTGAAAATCTGTTTCACTCAAAATTAGCGAAAGCTTTGTGACGATGAAATTTTTTTTATCGTATATTTTAATGAATTTGAATGTATTCAAGCAGCTACAGTCAGAAAAGCATGTTTTAAAAAATGTCTGTATGTATGTATGTAAATCCTGTCCACAATAACTCTTCAATGGAAGCATGTTACGGGCTAAAATTTTGCAGACGTATGCTTTATTGCTTAACGTAGAACTGATTGGATTTTGAAGTTGATAGGATAATAAAAAGAACATTTAATAAAATGTAACAAAAAAAATTTCTAAAATCGAAATTTTTTTTATTTCATACGCTAAGTATGTTGAATATATATACGTTCTCATAAAGAATACGTAATTTCCTTTCGATTGATATATCTAGCCATGAAGACTAGAGTAAAGGAGTAAGAACGCAATGTTTAAGCAATGTTCTATCGCCGGTTTTTCATAAATATAGATATACAAATTGTATACCAATACAATTACGTGTAAATATACAAATATCCAGTATTAAACGAGAAAAATAACATATAAGTAGTTTAACAGAAAATAAATATGTTGACATTAATTTGTAAACATGGACTCAACAATTCGCTGCGAGTTAACCAATTTATTAATTTCGCCTACGTTTCGAATCCCTTTTAATAGATTCCTTATCAAGGCATATCTAAAGAACGGCTAGTTACTGTGTGGCATATTATTAATACTGCTATAAGCAATATAATTGCTGTGAGACAGTAACGAACAGTTACACGTTGCATGTGTGTCTAACCAATAATGTAACAAACACCCGCGAGTGGCATTGGATCGGCAAGCTATGGAAAGCTCGATCTTGGTGTTTCACCACTCGAAGGTGGACCGACTGTCGTGTGTAAATTATAAAAGTAACATTATACTAATAAATATTAAAAAAGGAGTCAAATGTAATATTTTTTTATGCAAGTAAACTTGAACTGTTAACCCATATTTTTCATGAGCGTAGTGTATTAAAAAAAAGTAAACAAATCATTATAACCTAATCTCAGATAACACTACCTACTACAGCGCCGCCTACAGTACATAGTATCAAATGTTTCAATACAATTTTTAATCTTATAAATTTATGGATATTTCTATCTCGTTCGTGCTCCTTTACTTTAGTCTTCATGTATCTAGCAATTATTTTAAACTTTTTTTGTCAAAGAAAAAAAAATATATCAATTTTACAAAATTTGTAAAAATTAAGAAAAATATTTTTCTTCTCTTTATACGTTAAACAGATTGAAAATCTGTATGTTTTCTTCAAATAGACATACTTTTCTTCCAATTTATATATATATATATATATATATATATATATATATATATATATATATATATATATATATATATATATATATATATATATATATATATACAAAAAAAAATTATTTTTCTATTAGATGACGTATGTAAAATGTAGTGACGTCATGGGGCTTAAAATACCGCTATATGCTTGAGAAAATAAAATAATTGCTCAAAAATTACTTAAAAATTAGCCATTTTGAAATTGTGACTGGCGATGAAATACTGATTTTTGGGGGCCTGCGGCGGCTCAGTCGGTAGAGTGTCGGATTCCCACGCCGGTGACCCGGGTTCGAATCCTAGTCTCTGCCGATTGATACAAGCACCTCTGTAAAAATTACATGTGCTTTGTTTACAAACACACCGTAGATCCCCGTCGTCGATTAGCACCACATGGAAGCACAAACATGGCGACGTTAAATAATAATAAAAAAAAAAAAAAAAATACTGATTTTGGTGAAAAGTCCTGAGGTATATATATATATATATATATATATATATATATATATATATATATATATATATATATATATATATGTTCGGAGGTACAAAATGAAGAAAAATTCGTACGGATTTTTTTTAAACTCCAAATAAAAAAAATTGCATCTGTTTGACCTTGAAAACTTTTGTAATTTTTAAAAAGTTTACGTATTTTTCTTGCGTATACAATGAGGAAACTCTATACATAATTTCAAGTTGATCCGTCTAAAGCGTCACTGCCAATCCCACTTAGAATTTGAAAAATATTCGAATTCTTAATTCTGAAATAATCAAGGTTTTATTGAGCAGGAGTAAAAAAATTATATTTACAGGTTTCAATTTTTTTTGACAGTTCAATTTCGATTTACTGTAGTTTCATAACTGTTCTTTAACCTTTTTACGTTCTTCCCCCTTGGGCATCTTATTTTGAATAGGTTGAATGACTGTATTTGCTCTCTAGTGGATATAAGAACTCAACAATATCGATTTTCAACAAAATTTTGTAGTCTGGTACTCAAATTCTCGAATAATTAAGACAGGTTTACGGTGGATTTTTTTGGAAAAATCATTTTTTTTTTTATTTCATTATTCGATAGCAATACTATCTAGAAATATTTAAAAACTCATACAATTAGTTCCTACGGCCGGGAACAGGCAGAAAAGAGGCAGCACCTACCGCGTTTGAGCGCGCGCGCTCGGCTGCTCCTGCACTTTGAACGCGTTTTTCTCGAAACAACGCTTTTCAACTCTATCGACACGATTTAAAAAAAACTACTGCACCGATTCAGTTGAAATTTGAACAGCTTACTCCTGACATATGTTCTTTTTGTATGATCTAGGATTATAGCGATCAATAAATTTTTCAAAAAGTTATAAACAATTTATGTTGCAAAAAAAGAGCCAAAAAATTCAAAAGTCCGCCATTTTGTTTTTTTCCGGTAAAAATGAAATATCCTAGACTGTGCAATAGCCAAAACTATAAGTTTTAAGAATCTTTTTAGTTTTTTGATTTCAGATGATCCGTTGGTGAGATATCGTGTCGACAGTCAAACAAAAGAACAATTTTGAGGCGGCCATTTTGTCAAGAAAAATCCGGAAAAAAAAAATTTTTATATCTTTAAAATGTGTATTTTAATATGTAAAAAGTTTGAACAATAAAGATTATTTTTTGTATGAAATAAAAATCATTGAATAAATAGGGCAAATCCACCGCAAACCTGCCTTAAATGAAAATATTGTAAAAATTGTTTTAATGCAAACTTTTCTTATACGAAAAGTAGCTAAAACCTATAAATGTGAATATCTTTATAGAAATCTTTTATATGTTTGGTTTTTAACATTTATTAAGGTAAGAGATACCTTCTAAAGAATATATAAATATTTTCACCATTCAATAAGCTTAATATTTCTTAAAATGAAGTGATCGGTTGGACCCAACTGATCGGTTTGACCCTGTTCTCTCCTAAACGTTGGAATTTCGCAGATATATCAGGTATATAAAACTGATTATTTTTTTAGCCAATTGCATAGTATTTTTATACGACAAACATATATTGTTAATTTAATTTCCAAAAAATTATTTGATTTTTCACTTTTTATAAAATTTTTAATATGTAGATGGCAATGAACACTGAAATGAATTCGTATTTTACGCTACACTACTATTTTTCTGCATGTACTATAGGTGTAATCAGACATGAATTAATTATTTATTTAAGGAGGTTGTATGCGGAGATATATGTCCTAAAATACAAACATTTTTTGTATTCGCTCTTATTTTTATCACTTGAGAAATGATCCGAGATTCAGACGGGTCTCTCCAGTATTCGTAACCACTGGAGAGCTGGAGAGGTATCGTTACGTTCCTTAGTCGTCTCTTCGCGGGCCTCTCAATTTCCCGACAGGGGCTCCGAAAGAATAGTCTGTATCAGGAGCGCATGCCGTGTGCAGGTGGCTTGGATGGTTTGCTGGTGTGTCTCGTGGGCCGGGGGCTTCCCCGCCGCGATTTGCTGGCTGTTCTCCGTGTCACCTTCTCACGCTTATATTTCTCTGTGGTCTGCTCTGCACTTTCAGAGCCGTTATCCCTTCTCTAATAATAATTATTGGAGTTTTCGGAGGATTGACAGGTCTACGAAGATTCACGTATCTTTTTCGCATATCGGCCTCCGGAGCTACACATGCATAGTATGCATCCTATCGTCGTAGTGAGTCTCAAAATAATTTTTATATTTAATTTTTTTAATTGTGATTAATAATAGTGTTTTAATTATAATAATTCTATTATATCTCTTAAGGGTGCCATTATGTTTTTGGTTGTTGTTGCATCTGTCTCCATGAGACACTAACTGGTTAATGTCATAGGTATGCAAAATATTATTAGTTATTAGTGTAATTTATCTGCGTTTAATGTTTATCAATTTTTGTTAAATTTATGTATGATTTTATAGCTTTTGAAGAGGCGAGTATTGTAAAAAGAGTCCTTACGTTGCACGAGCGTTCGTGATGTCACAGCGGTCATGGGCAAGGATAGCGAAACGCACCAACTAGTGCGTTCACACAACACCGTCCACGCTACCTCACGTTTGTGCAGTCGCGTAGCAAGCGCTTAATGACTCGCCAGGAGTACGTGGCATCTGCTTCGTCGCTGCACGCTGCCTTTTGCGTCCTAACCTTCTCGCGCAGCCAGGACGAAGAAACAACTGCCTAAATTATTATCGAGAATTTTATTTATTGGTAGGCCGGCTAGCGCGTGAACACACACACATATATATATATATAAATATATATATATATATATATATATATATATATATATATATATATATATATATATATATATATATATATATATAAAATGTATCTATCTTACGTCGACAACTTATATATTCTATTAATACTATCATCAAATATTAAGCCGTCTAAATTATGAAATATACTGTATAACAAAGAATATTAGGTATAAAATTCGATAACAATTATAATTATTATATATATAATACTTCTATTACAAAACTCAGCGACAATGCATACATTATATATATATAATGTATACATTGTCGCTGAGTTTTGTAATAGAAGTATTAGATATATAAGAATTATAATTGTTATCGAATTTTATACCTAATATTCTTTGTTATACAGTATATTTCATAATTTAGGCGGCTTAATATTCGATGATAGTATTATAATTATTATATATATATAACAATTATAACATATAAGTGGTGTACAGATCGGGGCCACGCTATGTTTTCACTTTGTATACAATTATATATAGTTATATATAATTAGATATAAATAAAATTTTTACAGGTACTAAGATGCCTATTATATCATTATATATATTAAATGATTTTATATAATCATATATAGCTATAGCGAAGAACCACGTCTGAAAATATTCCAGAAATATTTAAGTAATATTTAATAATATAAATAAAAAATAGTTAATACTAATTTCCAAATTGAAATGGTTTGATTCGAATACAGATTAAATAATATTCAAAATATTATTATATTTACTGTGTCACATTTTTTAAAAGTTAATACTGAACAAATAAATAGAAAATGTCAGATATAGTTAAATTAATGTAATTGCTAATTTATATTAATTTTATTTTACCAAAAAGAATATATCAATATATATTACATTTGATAACGTTTTACTGGAAGTGAGTATAATTTTGGATAAAAACCCAACAGCGTGAAAAAATTATAAAAATGTGGAGCTGGTAATATAGGAATCTGCAAGTAAGTATTTCTGACGAATATAAATGCACATATGGTAATGGGACTTTGAAATACTTAGATAATTTAGAAAATCAATAATAAACATTACGAGCGTAACTACATTTATATTTTTTAACATAGCCAGTTCATAGTATTTTGTGTTAAATATGTTTTCTTAACAATCGTTTAAGATGTGTGGGGCTAATTTAATTCGAGTTATTGGTCCATAATATCATTCAAAGTAGAAAAGTAAAGATTTTTCCGTTATAGCTCATTTGCCGTATTATAAGAGAAATTTTTTATGAATTGTACAACCAAAAATAGAAAAGATAAGACTAAATATACTTTGTACGAGCACTATAGAATTTATAAAATATTGTAAAAAAGCGATATTATAGGCAACATTGGTATTAATAAGTTATTAACCTAAACTTTTGTTTTTGATATTTCCTGCACTTGTTTTTCATATTTCCAGCCCAAACTATGTTTTGGAGATCTCCTTAAAGTTTGAATTCGATTCATAAAATATTGCTTCTGTGATTTATGGTAAATAAACAATAATATTAAGAGCTTTATTTTTCCTTCCTCGAGGATTTTTATTGCATTTAACAAATAAAGATAATAGATGCTATACTTATCTTAACATGTTTGAACAAAATGCTAATTATTAAAAAAAATAGATATATCTATATGAATGAATGAGTGAGGGAAGACTGGGTAGATAAATAAATACACAATTTTTTGCGGGAATATAAGACATCTTGCCTCAACGTAAAAACTCCCACGCAGCAGATAGAAAAGCCGGGGCAAGCGAATAATTTATTTAATAAAGAGGAAACTATACATAACAAAAAGAGATTCTAACATAGGAACAAAAAGAAGGGAGAGAGAAGGTGACAAACGCAAATACCCTAACGCTGTGAGGTACCATTAACGCGCGCAAGAGAGCTCTCTTACCATAAATACTAGACGGGAGAAACGTGGACAGCGCGACGTAATGTCCTGGATGCACGTGGTTGGGATGCACCTCCTTGGTCGCAGGGTGCCTCGACGTCTCGAGGGAACCGTACCTGGACCAGAGGCAGACCCTTTGGTCCTGCCGCGTAGGTGATCGCCGGGTGGAAGTCGGCACGTCGAGGGAGCTCGCACGTGGCCAGACCTTCCCAATCGTCCTTCGCACCGAACACACACACACACACACACACACACACACACACACACAACTCGATTTACGCATACACACACCCGACGCAGACAATTAATGAAAGGAGAAGTCAACCGTCCTGATAAGGACGTACGTGCCTGGCTTCCCGTACAATGTATTCAAAAATCCAGTATCGGGTCCGATGCACTGCTTGGAATCACGCCAGAAAAAGTCGACCATTCTCTGCGGGAGAGAAAACGGAACTGCCGCACACGTGCATAAGGCGCACGAGAACTCCCGCTCTCGCGGCGCTCGCATCAGCTCGGCCGATAAGCGGCGGCGCGCGCAACTACTCGGCCGATTGTAATACGCGGCGGTCGACGCGCTACGGCGCGCAATTCAAATTCCCCCCAAAGGCTTAAATAACCCGAACAATGTTAATAATGCCTTATTTTATGCCAAAAAATTTGAATCGTCAGAAAAAAAGGAAAAGATTTAGTTAAGGGAGTACTATCAGTTTCGAATTAGTGTTCAGAATACTCTGAAATTTTGTATACTAGTACATTTTGACCTCAAACTTTCTCATATAAATTTTTAGAAAGCTTCACCAACCCAGAAGAACGATTAGGATTTTATATTTACGTTTTTAACACGTAACCTGATGATGGGAACTCACTTTTCGTCAGTTGCAATCATGAAATTCATGAAAACTGCTATTCTGATTTCGACGAAATTTTGATAAATATATATTTAATATTCCATAAATATAATGCAAATATCCAAATGTTGAATCATCAATTTTCAGAGCTAATATGCCCTTAATTTCTATAATACGTTTTTCAATACGTTTTAATAGGAAAAACTATTGTAAAACTTCCTCCTGAAGGAAACAAACGTCATATCTAAAATCTAAAGGTATAGCAATTTATCTCCTTACTACATGTTTATTAATTACACCGGCACACAAAAAAAAGTTGCCTGTACACGAAACTAGACTCATCTATCCTTATGTTTTTCGGGTCGTTGAATCCGAATCCGGGGTCAGTTTGGCCCCATCACGTCAGGGTCAAGGTCAGTTCAAGGTCAAACTGAGAAGAAACGGTTTAAACGGATAAAAATGCAATACATTTATGTTTTTTAGGTCGCTGAATCCGAATCCGGGGTCAGTTTGGTCCCATCACGTCAGGGTCAAGGTCAGTTCAAGGTCAAACTGAGAAGAAACGGTTTAAACGGATAAAAATGCGATATATTTATGTTTTTTAGGTCGCTGAATCCGAATCCGCGGTCAGTCTGGCCCCATCACGTCAGGGTCAAGGTCAGTTCAAGGTCAAACTGAAAAGAAACGGTTTAAACGGATAAAAATGCCATATATTTATGTTTTTTAGGTCGCTGAATCCGAATCCGCGGTCAGTCTGGCCCCATCACGTCAGGGTCAAGGTCAGTTCAAGGTCAAACTGAAAAGAAACGGTTTAAACGGATAAAAATGCCATATATTTATGTTTTTTAGGTCGCTGAATCCGAATCCGGGGTCAGTCTGGTCCCATCACGTCAGGGTCAAGGTCAGTTCAAGGTCAAACTGAGAAGAAACGGTTTAAACGGATAAAAATGCGATATATTTATGTTTTTTAGGTCGCTGAATCCGAATCCGCGGTCTGTCTGGCCCCATCACGTTAGGGTCAAGGTCAGTTCAAGGTCAAACTGAGAAGAAACGGTTTAAACGGATAAAAATGCCATATATTTATGTTTTTTAGGTAGCTGAATCCGAATCCGGGGTCAGTCTGGCCCGATCACGTCAGGGTCAGATCAGGGTCAAATTGAGAAGAAAAGGTTGAAACCGATAAAAGGTTCATATAAAAACTTCCCAACAATGGAGAAAGATACCAAAAATTGTAAAAAGTCTTATTCAAGAGATTTGATCACGTAATATCTTCCTTGTGTACAAAGCAAAGTTGTTTTCGTTTATATTTTTTTCTTATTTTTATTTTTTTTTCACTAGTTTAGTAACTGTCGATATCTTTCTTTACTCCTTTTTTCTCTTGTAACGAACTCTTTTTTCTTCAAATGACCTATGCAATGGGTTTCTTTTTCTCTTTTTGTTATTTGTTTTAATGTCTCTCTTCAGCGTCCAGCAAAAATCTGCCATCATGTTGACATTCCATCTTCCTTGGTATCGATTCTCCATTACACTTATATCTTGATGAAACCGTTCTCCCTGTTCTTCACTGACGTCTCCTAGATTAAGAGGAAAGTAATCAAGATGGGAATGTAAGAAATGCATTTAATAACTCATCAAGCAACCCAAATTTTTTAAATTTTCCAACATTTGTGCAACTAGTTCCTGATAGTTCTCACTCTTTTTATTTCCTAAAAAGTTCTCACGAACAGTTTTGAAACTGTGTCGTTCATTTTTGTGATTAATGTTTCGTCTTCAAATAGAGAACGAATTTGAAGACCATGAAATATACCTTCTTTCAATTTAGCATCACTTATTGCTGGAAACTTTTCTCCTAAATACTGGAAACAATCGCCATCTTTATCCAGAGCTTTGACGAACTACTTCATGAGGCCAAGTTTAATATGAAGTGGTGGTAGCAGATAGTTTGATGGGTCAATCAATGGCGTACATATAATGTTCGTCGATCCTGCAGGCACAAGCAATCGGTCTTGCTCTTGTGGAAAATAAATTAGTAAAATACTGAAGGTATATATTTGACAAATAAAAATTTAATTACAGTGAATGCTTTGGTATTGAAGTAGCAAATCAAAATGTAAACTGGATGCACAAAAAGTTTTTAGTAGATGTAATACACTGCTAACACGCTGGGAAAGAGATAAAATAGAAAGAAACTTGAAATTTACTAAACCAATGATATGGTCTTCTCGAACGTGTCAAAATGACTGCTATTTTTGTATGACTAATATCAAAGGTTTTAAGACGGCTACTAAATCTAAAATTGTATACCCAGACATTTCTTCAGTAGTGAAACCTATGAAAATAGAAGTCAGGGATAAAACTGTTACCATCGAACCCATGGATGTGGACCGCTCAGGCGAAGTAGAAGAAATGCAAGTTGAGGAGTCCTGTGACAAAGAAGGTTCCGAGATTGAAGAAGAATCTGTTGAAGAATCCTCAGTCGAAGAATACTTGCCAGCTGGTACAAGAAAAGCTCCAGAAACCTTTAACCAAGAAGAGTTAAGTTACGTTATTCGAAATTTAGGATTACCTAAAGATGGAGCTGAATATCTAGCGTCAGTTCTTAAAAAGAAAAGCCAGTTAGCAAAAGGAACAACAGCTTCTTTATATCGAGATAGAGAAAAAGAATTTAGTAAAATTTTTACAAACGATGAAGAGAATTCGTCGGTATATTGTACAGATGTTAAAGGTTTAGTCGATGCAATAAAACCGAATACGTATAAAGACGATGAATGGAGACTTTTTATTGATTCGTCAAAACCAAGTCTGAAAGCTGTTCTGCTTCATAAAGGAAACAAGTTTGCATCTATTCCCATAGTTCACTCGACTAAGTTGAAAGAAACTTATGAAAATTTAGAAATTGTATTGGAAAAAATAAAGTACTCGGAACATCAATGGAAAATTTGTGGTGATCTTAAAATTCCAACCATGATCTTAGGACAACAATCAGGTTTTACAAAAAACCCTGCTTCTTGTGTTTATGGGATAGTAGAGACAGGGTAAATCACTACGTTAAGAAAGTATGGCCAACTAGAAGACATTTTGAACCAGGATCGACGAACATTATACGTACGCCATTGATTGACCCATCAAACTATCTGCTACCACCACTTCTTATCAAACTTGGC
Organism: Gastracanthus pulcherrimus; assembly: GCA_949152435.1. Lineage (NCBI taxonomy): Eukaryota > Metazoa > Arthropoda > Insecta > Hymenoptera > Pteromalidae > Gastracanthus > Gastracanthus pulcherrimus. The sequence goes on from OX424573.1 coordinate 53,214,182, forward strand.
TTCATGAAGCAGTTCGTCAAAGCTCTGGATAATGATGGCGATTGTTTCCAGTATTTAGGAGAAAAGTTTCCAGCAATAAGTGATGCTAAATTGAAAGAAGGTATATTTGATGGTCCTCAAATTCGTACTCTATTTGAAGACGAAACATTTATCACAAAAATGAACGACACAGAAAAAGCTGCATGGCAAAGTTTCAAAACTGTTCGTGAGAACTTTTTAGGAAATAAAAAGAGTGAGAACTATCAGGAACTAGTTGCACAAATGTTGGAAAATATAAAAAATTTGGGTTGCTTGATGAACTATAAAATGCATTTCTTACATTCCCATCTTGATTACTTTCCTCTTAATCTAGGAGGCGTCAGTGAAGAACAGGGAGAACGGTTTCATCAAGATATAAGTGTAATGGAGAATCGATACCAAGGAAGATGGAATGTCAACATGATGGCAGATTTTTGCTGGACGCTGAAGAGAGACATTAAAACAAATAACAAAAAGAGAAAAAGAAACCCATTGTGTAGGTCATTTGAAGAAAAAAGAGTTCGTTACAAGAGAAAAAAGGAGTAAAGAAAGACATCGACAGTTACTAAACTAGTGAAAAAAAAATGAAAATAAGAAAAAAATATAAACGAAAACAACTTTGCTTTGTACACAAGGAAGATATTACGTAATCAAATCTCTTGAATAAGACTTTTTACAATTTTTGGTATCTTTTTCCATTGTTGGGAAGTTTTTATATGACCCTTTTATCGGTTTCAACCTTTTCTTCTCAATTTGACCTTGATCTGACCCTGACGTGATCGGGCCAGATTGACCCCGGATTCGGATTCAGCGACCTAAAAAACATAAATATATGGCATTTTTATCCGTTTAAACCGTTTCTTCTCAGTTTGACCTTGAACTGACCTTGACCCTGACGTGATGGGGTCAGACTGACTGCGGATTCGGATTCAGCGACCTAAAAAACATAAATATATCGCATTTTTATCCGTTTAAACCGTTTCTTCTCAGTTTGACCTTGAACTGACCTTGACCCTGACGTGATGGGACCAAACTGACCCCGGATTCAGATTCAGCGACCTAAAAAACATAAATGTATTGCATTTTTATCAGTTTAAACCGTTTCTTCTCAGTTTGACCTTGAACTGACCTTGACCCTGACGTGATGGAGCTAAACTGACCCCGGATTCGGATTCAACGACCCGAAAAACATAAGGATAGATGAGTCTAGTTTCTTGTACAGGCAACTTTTTTTTGTGTGCCGGTGTTATTGTTACATAATATAACATATTAGAACAGATTTTTACTCATCGAAGTAGAGATAAAAACGTTAAAAATAAATTAAAATTTTATTTATTATAATGAAAAATATATAATAATTTAAAATTTACGTAATAATTGTTTCGAAATAAAAAAATTAATGTTTATTTAATTTTCTTTTAAATACACCGATTATTTATAAATTATGCAGGATTTATTTACCTTTATAATATCCAAATACTATACAATATAATATAATATACTAGTATAGTAACTATTACTTGTAAAATATAAGTAAACTCTCTTTAAAGCATTTTAAAGTTCCACCGCGGCTGAGTGGTTACAGCGTTAGAGTGTTACGCAGCAGGTCACCGGATCGATTCCCAGTCACATCAGTTTTTTTAATTCTCTTATTTTTTCAGATATTTTAATAAAATATTTTTAATCATACAATATGTCACGTGTTTATAATGTATATTATCTAATAATGTTAAATAATAATAATAAATCAATGTACTACAAATCGAACAAGAAATATTTCTAAACGGTTTTAGAGCTTTCGGGTTGTGTCACCAAAACATTTCCATAATATTTGAAAAATGTTTCATGAAATAATTCATGAAACATTCACGAAATCTTTCAGAAACCTTTCAAATATTTAAAAAGTATTAAATCTGAATAACAAACATTCCAGAAATATTTCACGAAATATTTCAGAAATATTTCATGTTACGTGGGAACCGATTAAGAAATGTTTTGTGTAGCATTTTAAAAGGTTTCACTAGTAACTTTTTGAGAAACATACCCAAAATGTTTCATGAAATATTTTTGCAAGTACTTGAAATGGACATAACAACATTTCGAAAAGCTTTCATTGAAATATTTCTGAAAGGTTGCATGAAACTTTGCTGAAACCTTGCTGTAAGATTGTGTGCTGTGTGGGCCATTTCCATTTATTGATATCAGGATATTTTTCAATATAATAATTATATTTTAATTCGCACATAATTTATTGTTTCAATTTAAAGAAGAAACATAAAATTGTAAAATTGTGAAAAAAAAGTAATAAGAAATAAGAAAGAAGATATAAGTTAAGTCATAACAAATAAGATATAAGTTATAAGAAAGTGTCTTTGGGAAAATATTAGTTTTTATTAATAAATACGTTTTTATTTATAACCCACACATCTATCCATCTAACTATACACTTCAATTCCCCCACCCCTGCATATATCCATCCACCCACGCACGTATCAACCTTTACATTACATACCCTCCACCCATTCAATCATCCATTCACCCAAGCATCCATCTATTCATCTTTATACTTCAACAATATATATATATAATTTATATGGGTGATTGTCAAACAAATGGAGCTTTTGGTGTCTTGTTTTTAACTATTCCTTTAAATGTACTTCAAAACACATGACAGAGCTATAAAATTTGTTGAGTGTTATAATGCTTTATGTAAAATATGTTCCTTTAGATTCGATCGTCTAAATATTCGTTTAAACTGGATAAATCCAGTTTAATGGTCTATTTGTCATTTTCGTGTGATTTACGTTGAAATTTTTGTAACATGCGTAATTTACAAATTTATCGACGATGACAAAATATTTAACTTTCAAAACAAAAGGATTATCTTCTTTTTCATGAAGTACTATTAATGTTACTTTGAAAATCTTATTACACTTTACATACGTAGTGCAATAACCAAATCTGTAATACAAATGATACGAAAATGACAATGTTTAACTGGATAATGTCATTTTCGTGGCATTTGTATTACAGATTTATCATTTGTACTACATATATAATATGTAGCCAGATTTTTACAGTGACCTTACTGAAAGATTGATGAAATAGAAGATATTTCTTTTGTTTCGAAAGTCTAAATATACTATTAACGTTAACAAATGCGTGAATTAGACATGCCACGAAAATGACAATAAAAATTCCACGAAAATAACAAATCGACTAGTAAACTAGATTTATTCAGTTTAACTGAATAGTTAGACTTTCAAAATTAAAGGAATATCTTTTACATTATGTACTATAACACTCGAAATATTTTTTAGCTCTGTCAATGTTCTGAAGTACATTGAAAGGGATAGCTAAAAGCAAGACACCAAAAGCTTCATTTTTTCTGCAATCACCCATATATTTTACACTTTATACTTTACAAATGAGGTCTAAATTTTTCTTACAAATGAGACCTAATTCACATTGACAATATTTTGGAGTCCATCAAATACTATTTAGTGGTTCTATCTCGCTAATTTTTATGGGAGTGAATGAATAGCCATAAAAAGTACGTACATAATTTTTTAAATCTATTTCTTTTATGAGGAACCAAATTGAAACTCGAAAAAGAAAATGAAAAAATCGATTTTATTTTCTTAAATTAGTTGGCCACATTATATCTCGTCAATTCATTCACCATTACAAAACAAATTAAAAATTGCACTTATAGTAACACTTTTACGCAAATTTATTAAGAGGAAAAAATGTCGTTCAGATCTTCACAGTTCTGATACTACCGAAGCTACATTAGAGCTTCGACTCAATAATATTATACAAAATATTAAAATAATATTTTGCATTATAGATCTAAATATATTTTTGATTTTTTTCTAAGCTAACAATCACGGGGAAAATTAATTTAGTTTGCTTAATACAGATTAAGCAGAGGTTAGAATATATAGATTTTAGCATTTAAACACTTGCTCAAAGTTCGCGAAACGTGGGTTTTGTGCAAATATGAAGTAAAATAATAATAATAATATTAAAAAATATTCATTAAATTTAACAGTTTAACAATTTGCAATTACTGAATAATATGTGGAGTAAAAACCTTGACTTACAAGGAGAGTGCACACCATGTGGGAAACGATTTTTTATCTAACTTAAGGAGTTGGTTTCCGATATCTAAAAATGAATCCTAACACCAGTAATATTCTCCAATGGACCCCTGTTCTCGAGATATGAGGTGTTTTTCTTCAAATATGCGTTATTTCAATTGGAAATAATTTTTTTTTAAAAATGTATCTCCTTAAGTCCGTGAGTACACTTCTGAAGAATACTTTAAATCCTTGGTGACCATGAAAAATGCACTGCCTGATTCAAAAACACGTGGTAAGTGGTTAAAATGGCTTAAATTCAATAATGTAGATTATCAAATTTTCAAGGGACTATAAAGACCACTTAGAGTGGTCTAATTCATGGTAAAATCACATATAATATACATATTTAAGATATAAAAACTTGCATCAACTTAGATTGTGTCAAAATGAAAATGAAGATGCCCGGTAAACTCGTAGGGTGGATTTCAACTCAAGGGCGATGAAATAAGGCATTAATACTTAACATGACAACAGGACCCTGTCTGATACCGTTAAACATGGGCTGGGTACCGACATACATTTGTCTAGGATTCGGACACTCGATTTCAGATGTGACATTCGCAGGAGGGAATCTGGTGTGCGTAATCCACAACTGGCACGTTACCGAAAAGTATACTGGAAGTGACCACCAGTATATTAGATTCGAAGTCCAAGACGCGCGGAACGAAAGAGAAAGACAAAACGAGCCAGCTCTGCGCAGGAACGTCAGACGGATGGACATCGAAAGACTGGCATATAGGTAGTGCAAAATGCTGCGTATCCATCTGACGGAATCTCGAGCAAAATGGTCGGACGCGAGAGAGCGGAGATACTCGTCGAATAAATGCCAGAGCTGATCACGATAGCGTGAAATGCCGCTATGTCGCGAATGAGTAGCAGATACTGCGATCGTCGACCTGCCTACTGGGGATGAGTGTAATCGCAGACTTGAGGAAAGGCTGCCATAAAACGAGACGAAGAGCATAACCTTCCCAAAATCGAGCAGACGCAGAGGTGCACTTAATAAAATACAAAGAAGCCCATAAAAGACTGCACACCGCAATCACACAAAGTAAATTCCGCTGCTGGAGGCAGCTATACGAAGACGTGGGCCAGAACCCCCGGAGGGTGGGCTACAACATTATAACGCGGAAACTAGGGAAATAGTGATTAGTGGATTGTTTCCCATTTATCCCCTAAGAGAAAGCGCAAACTACTCGGACGCATAGACAGACGAGATTCCGCTCTTCACGGAGCGCGAACTCATAGGTTCCTGCGCTGAAGGGCAGAAAATCACCAGGACCGGACGATATCCCAGCGAAAGTTATCAAGGTCGTTTTGTGCCCCGAGACCCGAGATATTTCTGGAAATGAACAATGCACGCATACTCTCACACACAAAAATTTCTTGTTAAAGGCACATGGTGTTGCCCCAGAATTCGCCGCCAGGTGAGGGGAGATGAGCCAAGAACCCGCGTGGGATCCAGTATAGGTGCGCTGGAACGCCCTGTGGTGAACCCCATTAGCTTATCTACTGACAGAGATCTGCATATGAGGCGTTGGATACAAAAGCAATTTAACCCGAGTTAAGTTGTTTTTGGTGAAACATACATATCTTATTCTACGACCCTTTATTTATAAATATAGTGAATCAAATAAGTTTTTTAGAACATATATAGTAAATCTCTCGCGACACCCCAGGCCCCCTGCCGTATCTACCTATACTCCGAAGACCGTATCCGATGACTCTCCTGCTGCGCTATATACCGTCCGAAATTCGCGCGCGCGAACCACGCGCAATGTTTACCTCTAATTGTCCGATTCAAGACGAAAGTGCCACTCTTACAATTTCCAACGGAAAATAATCATAGCGGTATGAAAATATTACTTTAATAACAGATAAAAAGGAATATATAAGTTTAAGCTAAAAATTAAATACAAATATACTTATAAATTTAAAATAGTATATTGTGTACCGAGGGCGAGAAATAGGCATGGTGCACACCGTATTTTTTGTGACACATGTATTGATTTTCGCGGTTTTACGTGTCTATCAAGCGCAACCAGATGTGGCCGTTTTTCGACCCAGTGCAACTATCGTCCTGTTCTTTTAAGAAATTATATAGTATATTGTGCAACTAGGGGGGGGGGGGAGGGGATGGACCAGTTCTAGCGAGGGGAGATGAATTTAGCAAGAGTCGGAGTCGAGGACGTCGAGGGCGCCCGAGACAGAGACCACTGCTAAAATTATCACCCGAGCTAGAAATTGCCCTCCCCCCCCCCCCCCCCCCTTGTTACACACCGTATTTCTTTGACAAGTGCATTTAAGGCCTTTTTTATGCATATAGGGCGAATGGGGAGTTGCACATTTTGAGTCGTACGCCATTTACTTACTTAAAATACTAGAAATCTCAAAATTTCAACAATGTCTAAAACTTAAAAATATAGATATTTTCAAAAATTTTCAAGATTTTCCAAATTTTCTAAAATTTTCCAAAAATTTCCAAAATTATCAAAAATTTTCCAAAATTTTTCAATATTTGGACAGTCTTAATTCGGACAATATTTTGACAATTATTAAATTTTTTTGAAAATTTTGAACCTGTGGAGTAATAAATCCATTACTCATCTACAAACAGTGGAGTAACGGATTCATTACTCCACAGTTTTGTCAAACACGCTCGAAATGGGCATCTTGCCATGCATAAAAAAGGGCCATTACATGCTCGTGTTAAGAAAAAGTCTTTATCGTAAGCTGTAACACGCACGAGTGGGCGATAAAGGTTTTTACTGCCCTAGAGCGGTAAAGAACATTTTTGACGCCAGCCGGTAAACGGTCACTTGTTGTCCGCTTGAAATGCACGTAAAAGTGCAAAAATCGTGCGTATTTGACAAAAATCAATTTTTCTTCGAATGCAAAGTCCATACATGCATGGGAGAGTAGAGATGTTATTATTGATACAATTAAGTCTACCAGGACTTTAATTATAACTAAGTATAATATATTTTGACACAAAAAGTTTCTAAGTTTGTCTTAATGAAAAAAAAAAAAATTATTAATGAGCAATATTTCTGCATCTTACAAGTGTCAAAAGTGGCTTGTCCTCTTAAGGTGGCTCTTGCATAATATATGCACACTAAATGATCATGCATGATATTGATCATGATATTGATGTTATGAGTTTTTTGAAATTTCTTTTATCGCTTATATTTCGAGAGCGGCGCGGTTATTTTTTATCAAACAGGGCTAATTTTTTTCGTTTTTAAGGGGTAACACCACTCTAGCGGCCCGAAAAAATGCCTAATTTGTACGATTTTTTACAAGAGTAGGAAAGAAGGGATCAAATTTCTTTTTTGAGGGTTAACTATACATATATTGAGGTACAAAAATATATTTTTTTTTTACATTTAAATACAAAATGGCGGCTATACAGCGAATCTCGTGAGAAGCCTTTTTCAAACTGGGAGAACAGATTACTCGTAAACTATTGCATGGATTGGAGAAAAATCGACTTTTTTTCAGAAGTACGCCATTTCTACAAAAATTGAAATAAAAAGACCCCTGCGTACTTCCAAAGTTAACGTTATGTAGATTAAGAATTTCTGTGGTTTTTTGTTCCAGGTCTCATACTTTCCGAGAAAAGTGTTCTCCCGTTTGGAGGTTTGAGAAAAAGGCTTCTTACGAGATTCGCTGTATAGCCGCCATTTTGTATTTAAATGTAAAAAAGAATATATTTTTGTATCTCAATATATGTATAGTAAACCCTCAAAAAAGAAATTTGATCCCTTCTTTCCTACTCTTGTAAAAAATCGTACAAATTAGTCATTTTTTCGGTGTTTGCCACACAAGCACGATTTTCGCACTTTTACGTGCATTTCAACCGGACAAGAAGTGACCGTTTACCGACTGGCGTAAAAAATGTTCTTTACCGCTCTAGGGCAGTAAAAACCTTTATCGCCCGCTCGTGCGTGTTACAGCTTACGATAAAGACTTTTTCTTAACACGAGCATGTAATGCAAAAAAATCGTACAAATTATGCATTTTTTCGGCCGTTTTTTTGCCGCTAGTGTGGTGTTACCCCTTAAATGAAGATTCAATATTCAGAATAAAATTCAAGATTTATCGATTTGTTTCTGTATTAGAACATTTTTTCGATTTTTCGATTTTTGAGTTATCGATTTTCGAGTTATTTTGTATGTTAGAAATATTATGATGAATTTAGTGGAAATGCATTAAAAAGAGCATAAAAATACCTATCTTTTACAACTGCAAATTTTGGTGAGGCTCTTTCCCTTCTTTTATTATACACAAAAACGTAATTTTTAGTTTATACGATTATATTTCAGAAAGATATAGCAATTTAAAATTAATTTTTAACAACAAATAATTTCACATCGGAGCAATTAATTTAGTTTCAAGAAGCTAAGTGCCAATGAAATGGCAGCGGTTTTTTATTTTTATTCTGATTTTAATTTAGAAGGTGTAGTTTTCTTCCTTGAACAATTTCAAGACTATAAGAAAAAATTGAAAAACAATGTAAACTCAAATAGTTACACAATGTGTGTGTTACACATTTGTTCATAAGTGAATCAATGTGTAAGTATAAACAATTGAGTCTAACTCTTTCGGTTTTGATTATTTTTCAATTTTTCTATGGGTCAGTCCCCATAAAATTATTCAAGGAACAAAATGAGACCTTCCAAATAAAAATGGGATAAGGAATAAAAAATCGCCGTGTGTTTCAAGAACAAAATTGCATTTATAGCAATGCGTGACCTAAGTCCGCACTTATGTCACGCCTATCCGTGACATAAGTAGACCATTAATGAACCGTGCTTATCACCTTCGCTACGCTCGGGCGCTACCAAACGGTGCGACAATGGACTGTTTAGAATACGGATAGGCGTGACAGCGGACTTAGGTAGGCAGTGCTATAAAATAGTATACGATACTCGTGTCATAAGTTGTCCTTCATAGCACGGCGTTTACACGCCGTGCTGTAAAGGACTACTTAGGTCACACGTATCGTAATGTACTATTTTATCATTGGTTAATAATATCTACTCTTGTAATATATCAAATTTTGTGTCGTCATGTGATAAGCCCTTCTATTACATTATACTTCTCTCATGTTAAAATATTTCAGTAATGTGATAAGAAAATGTTATATTACATGATCATTTAGTATACTATATATTATGCAGGAGCTACCTTAAATAGATATTCCCTAATACCAGTAGGATAGAGTGTGGAGAATTGGGATATTAAAGATGGTTTATTTTGAATGAAATCTTCAAAGTAGTTCAATTTTGAGGTTTAGATGACTTTATCAGTAAGAAAAATTTCTAACTTTCTCTATCAACGATTTTTATAAAAAATCATTTTACCTTAAATATATAAATAGACAGATGTAGATTTTATTTTGCGCATGACAAAAACTATACATCAATATATACATAGTTATAAATACAATTAATTAGCATCCATATCACAGATTTATCTTGAGATTTCATCGCATAAGCTATAATAAGATTGCACAGTATATGTCAGTCTCAACTATCACGTCTCACTGTAAAGCTTAAAATTAAATTAAAATACTAGGCGGTTTAACACAGTTAGTTTTCATCACAGTTCACATTAAGTTCATCGCAGCTTTGAAATATGTGCCTGTGCATTGTCGTTTTAAATTTTCTTTGAGATGGTAGATGCTTAATACCGCGAGAGATGCGAATCCCAGAGACGAGCACCTTGGGCCCTGAAGGATTTCAGGCCAACATCAGTACGCGACCCTGCAATTTTAATTTTCTTGGGATTTGTACCTGAGGTTCTAGACTGATCTTGTTAAAAATGGGCCGCAAGGTACGGAGGCTGTCCCATGACAACTGTTTTGTAAAGCATTACCACCGCAAAGTACTGCCTTCTTGCCTCCTCAGTCACCCAGCCTAGTTTCCTCATGTAGGGAGAAATATGCTCATCCTTTCTAAGACCACAGCGGTATCTCATATAAGAATTTTACAATATTTGAAGCCGAGTTTGAAGCTCACCCGAGACGTCAAGGTATACAAGAGAGCAGCAATCCTAGTGCGAGACAAAAAGAGCGCTTGCAAGCTGCATACGCAACACCTCAATTGTCTAGGATCTAAAGGATGTGAGTCCTTATAAGGCTCTATTAACCTTTCGACTAATCGCATCCACCTGCGGTTTCCATGTTAATTTAGAATCCATGACAACACCGAGATTGATAACAGTATCGGCAAAGGAAATGAAAACGTTATGCTGCACCTCAATGCCTAGCAAATGCATGTTCTGCGACCCGTTTATATTATAGTCTGAACCAAAAATAATCGCCTTTGTTTGATTGACATTGAGGCGCAGGGCGTTCTCTAAAGCCCATGCCGACACTGTTCGCGCCTCAGCCGACAAGCGATCTAGACCCTCACGTAGATTATGTCTGGTAACCTGCGCATAGATTTGAAAATCGTCAGCATGTAGAAAATGCTCGACACTATCCGATAATTTGTGCGGGCTTAGCCGCGGGGTTGTCAGGGCACATTGGGAATCGCCCTAGCAGGTGCAGCGCTGCTTGCGCCGAGGACAGGAGCGAGGCGGACGATGGCAGGAGAGACAAAAGGGGTTTTACACAACCTAATTTATTAAAGCACTATATTTAAACTATATTAACTATCGCCTGTCGGCAAGAGCGGGCGCACTTCGTGTGGCGGCAACTCCGAGGGTGCCACAGCCACTCCCCCCCCCCCCCCTAGCGGCTGACGATTGAGGAGGGCACGATGATGATGATGATGGTGGCGCCTGTGGAGGTGGAGAGCTGTGTGGCTCTTGAAAAGTGACGGTGCGGCGAAGCTGTCGCTGAGGGCGCTGGTTCATGGGGACCGAGGGCTCGTCCCCAGCGATGTAAGCTGGCTTGAGGTCGCCGGTGGAGACCGTTTTGGGTACTCCGTCAACGTCGATGACGAAGCGCTGCTGGTCCAAGCGGCGCATGACACGGTGCGGCCCTGTGAAGGGCGGTGTCAAGAGCGGCTTGACGGCGTTGACCCGCCGAAAAACGTGCGTGCTGGTGGCCAAGTCCTTGTGGAAGAAGAACTTGGTCGTGGCGTGGTGGTCAGTCTGCAGCGGCTTCAGCGTTCTGAAGCGATTCTGCAGCTTTCCTACAAAAGAAACTGTATCTGCAGGGCACTCCTGCGTCGTGAAAAAATCACCCGGTATTCGCAGTGAAGTGCCGAACATAAGCTGGGCCGGTGAGGCCTTGAGGTCCTCCTTGTAGGCTGTCCTGAGCCCAAGAAGATCGGTCGGTAAGCGCTCGAGCCATGGCAAGTCGGGATGGCACATGAGCGCGGCCTTCAACGTCCTGTGCCACCTTACCAACATCCCGTTGGACTGTGGATGGTAGGGCGTCGTCCTTATCTTTCCTGCTCCAATCAGCCGGGCGAGGGCAGCGATTAACGCAGACTCAAATTGAGCTCCCTGGTCCGTGGTGATGGTGAGCGGTGTGCCGAAGGTGGCGATCCAGCCACTGTAGAAAGCAGCTGCTATCGTCTCGGCCTGCATGTCCTTCAGCGGAATTGCATGAGGCCACCTGGAGAATCGGTCGATCATCGTTAAACAGTACCTGTAGCCGTTGAGCAGAGGCATGATGACGATGTCCAGGTGTACGTGACTGAAGCGCTGGTCAGGCACGTCGATGTTCGTGGGCGGCACTCTGGTATGCCGATGGATCTTGGCGCGCTGGCAGAGGAGGCACTCGCGCGCCCACTTCAGCACGTGCTTCTTAATCCCGGGCCAAACGAATCTCTCCTTCAGCATGCGGGAGGTGACGCGCCCGCTCGGGTGCGCAGGTGAGTGGACGACGTCGAACGCTGTACTTCGCAACTCCTGGGGGATGTAAGGTCGAACGACCCCTGTGGACGTCTCACACAGGAGCCTATGGCCCTCAATCACCAGGGGCTGGAGATTCAGCGAAGAGCTGGCAAGCTCGTGGTCGGCGTCGACGTCCTCGCGCTGCTGGGCCTCGTGGATGGCTGCGGGGCTCAACGTCGTCGGCATGTCGATAGCTTTCACTCGTGAGAGAGCGTCTGCCACGACGTTGTCTTCTCCGGAGATGTGCTCGATGGTGACGCTGAATTGGCTGATAAAGTCCAGCTGCCTCACCTGACGAGGAGATGCTTTATCTGGTCGTTGGTCGAGGATCTTCGCCAGTGGAAGGTGGTCCGTCCGGATGACGAACTGTCGTCCCTCGAGGAGGTGCTCAAAATGCTTGAGCGCTGCGTATACCCTGAGGAGTTCCCGATCGTACGGGCTGTACTTAGCCTCCGGTGGGGCGAGCTTCCGCGAGAAGAAGCCTAGCGGGCGCCAGGTGTCGCCGTCGAGCTGCTCCAGTGAGGCCCCAAGGGCTGTCGACGAGGCGTTTATGGAGAGGACGAGAGGGGTGCCTGGCACGAAGAAGCTCGACTGCGCCACTGCAGCCAAGCTCTCCTTGCATCTGCTGAATGCATCCGTGCGCTCCGCAGTCCACTCAATCACCCGCTTGTCCTTCTTTTTGGTGCCGCGAAGAAGGTCTGTGAGTGGCGCTTGCACAGCTGCTGCGCGCGATATGAGAGCCCTATAATAGTTGAGCATCCCCAGGAAGCGCCGAAGGTCCATAATGGTGACTGGTCGTGCAAAATCGGCTATGGCCGTAACCTTGGCCGCTGGAGGCTCAAAACCATTGACGTCGAGGTGGTAGCCGAGGAAGTTCACCTCAGCGCAGACGAAACGGCATTTGCCCAGGTTGAGCGTGAGCCTGGCCTTTTCAAGCACCTCGAGGACGGCCTTGATGTGGTGAAGGTGCTCCTCTCTGTTGCGGGAAGCGATGATGAGATCATCTACGTAGACTCGCACAAACGGCATGCCTCTAAAGAGCGTGTCTAAAAACCGTTGAAACGTCTGGGTCGCATTCCTGAGACCTAGAGGTAGGCCCAGGAACTCGAACAGCCCAAACGGCGTGGCGACGGCAGTTTTTGGTACGTCCTCTGGAGCAACCGGAATCTGGAAGAGTCGTAAACAGCTTGCAATCATGGAGGCTGCGTAGCAGGTCCTCTATCCTCGGAAGCGGGTAGCGATCCGGGACAGTGATGGAGTTAAGACGGCGGTAGTCTCCAGTGGTGCGCCAACCTCCACCTGGTTTCTCAACCATGTGCAGCGGGCTGGCCCATTGGCTGCTAGATGGACGGATGACGCCGTGGAATAGTAGCGAGTCGAAGGCCTCTTTGGCAGCTTCGAGCTTCTCGCCTGCCAGCCGTCGTGCTCATGCGAAGATTGGCGGTCCCGTCGTCACGATGTGATGCTGTACCGGGGCCGAGGGGCCTCCGGTGGGTGATGACGTACTCTGGAGGACCTTGTGGTACTCATCGACGAGGGCCTTGATGGCAGCGTCCTCAGTTGGGCTGTCCTGGCTCATCACGTTGACGCCAGTGACAAATGCTCGCTGAGTGGAACCTGGCGCACAGTAGCGCGTGGTCGAGTCCCGCAGATGGCGGCGCTTGAGGTCGACGAGGAGCCCATAGTGCTCCAGGAGGTTGGCGCCGATGATGGTCGTCTTCACGTCCGCCAGGACGAAGTCCCAGGGCAGGCTGCGGCGGATGCCCAGGTCCAAGGGTAGGACCTTGTGTCCGTACGTGGCTATGGACGTCCCATTGGCAGCGGCAGAGTTTCGGCATGGACGTAGCCGTGCTGCCCCTCTTGGGTACGCGAGGCAACAGCGAGACGGATGAGCCCGAGTCGACCAGAAACTTCAGGCCAGTCCTGCGATCATAGACGTGAAGGCGTACCTCTCGGCGAGTCGGCAGGCTTGATGAGCAGGGGCTGTCGCTTGCTGCCTAGACTGAGCGCAGCCCTACGAGTTTCCCTGCTGGTTCGGCTGTGCGCGGCTGTTGAAGCTGCACGGCTGCTTGCAGCGCTGTGCTGCTGTTCCGTAGAGCGCATGATACCAGCAGAATCCGTCTGCTGGGCGTCGTGGTGAGAGCGAGCGAGGACGCGACTGCCATGAGGCACTGCGGGCTCTGTCGCTGCGGCCTCTGTCGCTGCGTCCTCTGTCGCTGCGGTCTCTGTCGTTGGACACCTTCTCCAAGATCTCCCTCGAGACCGAGATAAGCTGAGCAAGCAGATGCTTAATCTCGACGGAGTCTGTGGTGCGCTGAATGGCGTTGACCTCTGCGAACGTAGATGGAATTGTTGTCTTCTTGAGAGGCACCAAATGAGTTCTCTTCGAAGAACCATAAAAGACTTTACAAAACAATGAGGAGTTGAAAATGTTGGCCAAATGGTGGCCTCTAACCAGGAGGGGTTTCGGGATGACACTTTAGGGTATTTCATCCTCCCCCTTCGCTTGTGATGAGAAATGAGTGATGGACAGGACTACGTCCGAGAAAGTAACTTCACGAAACGTGAAGCCGTCATCACTGGCCCTTGATAGAATGTCGTTCAAGTTCACATTGCACTCAGGCTAGAAAACGTATACCCCTGCGAAGTGTGTATTTAACTCATCCGGTGTGAAACCGTGCAGCTCATTTTTAGCTTTTTATTTCTTTTTTTTCTTTTCTTTTTCTTTAGCTTTTGAAAGGAGACCAAGGTTTCGAAGTTCCTTCCAAATGTTTTTCTTATTATCCAGAGCATCAAAAATTCTGCTCTGAATAAAAAACACCCGCATTTCAACTGTGCATTGTTCTGCTTGAGCAGCAAGAGACTGAAACTCCTGCCATAAGCCATTGTTCCGGGTTCGCTTATAACGCCGACGAATTGCATCACGCTGATTACATAAATGTTTAAGTTCGGCGTCTACCCAAGACCAACCACAACTGTCAAGCAGGGATAAAAGCTCCTCCTGTCTAATAGATTTAAAATCTCTATACGAATAGCTGGTAAGAGCAGGAGACTTAGATGTTTGGATGCCAATTGTGACGGCAATTATTTTGTGTTTACTAGGAAAGGTCGCTATCATGTTGTTGGCATCCAGCACTACATCATGGTGATCAGTGAAGATTACATATATCCAAGTGTGAGACTGCCCGACGTGCTGGGTCGCGTCATGAGCAACTAATCTGAGATTTAACTCACATGCTAACTCTTTAACAAAATTCTCATCTTGAATAAGTTACCAGATTCTCAACAAGATCCGAGTCATCAGTGAATTAGATACCTGGCGATCGATAAATAACGACTACGAATATTGGGTGAAGGTTGTCTTGCTGGACTTTACACATCGAATACTCGGGAATACCCGGTTTTCCTTTGTCCAGTTCTGTGTTCGAGGAACACAACAGTCAAGTTTTTCAGGTGTTATGTACATAGAGGACTACCCCCCCCCCCTTGGTTATTGTTGTCTTGCCTAATTGCTGAGTAACCGTCGATCTGAACACCAATATCGTCATTGTGTCCGAAATGTGTCTCAGCCACGCCTAATAGGTGATAGAAGGGACAAGCAGTTTCGAGAAATTGATGGACATCCCAATAAGCTTACTAAGTGAAGTAGCATTAAGAAAACCTGCCCTCAGCCCCCCACCATTTACCACTCTCGTACCTCCGCATAGTCACGCCTGATCTTTAGAGTTTAAGGCCGGAGTATCTAAAGCTACTGGTATCGCTAAGGTAAGATGATGGTTATTCTGTGTTTCCGCCGTGTCAGCGCTGTCGTTTTTAGCGTTATAGGGCGCAGATAGCGCGTGAAGAAGTATTAGTGATGGTAAAAATACTGCCTACTTCCTTTTAAGTTTCGCTATCGTAACCCTACTATCTTCTCTGATGGTGTATACATACATGGATTTATTGATGTTGTCTTCCTCGAAGATATAGTCCTCGTCGTAGGTCTTTTTTCCGTTGCCGGAGATGAGTGCCGACGTCCAGAGGTGGATTAAGAAATATGCCACTTTCCGCCGTCAAGACACTGTCGCCCCTTGTAATTGCAGCGGTTTCCCACAAAGTCAAAATTATAATATAATAGACATTTTTTCAATTTTATTTTTTACTTTGTTAATTAAAATTATGATATACCAAATTATTTTATGATTCGCAAACGTTTGTCGTTAAAAAACAAAAATTCCGCGCTCTTTTTCTGCAAATTTATTGATCATATCATCGAAAACTAAACAAATAGTTAGTTCCCACTCTATGCATGATGTAATCAGAGTCTTGCGTTTGAGTCCTGTAAATAAAAGAAAGTTCGAATAATATAATCATAAACTCGATACCCAGCTAACTTAAGCTGAATAATTTCCCATTAAAAATGTTTAAATAATAACTAATAATAACTATAAACCCTAAACCTTAAGCCTAACTATCTCAAGTTAAGCAATTTGCAATGAAAAAAGTTTAAATAATAAAACCGTAAACCTTAAACACTAAACCCAACTATAAGCCCAAGCTAACCAATTTGCATTAAAAAAAGTTAAAATAATAAAACAGAGGGCGGTCAGTGGCTCAAGTAGTAAACGCGTACCATTTAAGACAACGGCCGCTCAAGGGGCGCGGTTCAAATCCCCGTCAGTTCAACTTTTTTCGAGGACATTTTAAGAAAACGTTTTTCCGGATTTTTCGGTGGCGGAGATCGCCTGCAACCCGCTACCTGGGTTAAGGGCAGTAGTACCCGTACATGTAGTTAAAAAACCGTAAACTCTACACCCTTAAATTTAAACCCAACTAAACGAAGCTAAGCAATTTGCAATAAAAAAAACCGCTACCAATTCATTGGCACTTAGTTTCCTCAAACTAAATAAATTGTTCCAATATGAATTTCATTATTCTGATATATTATTTTAAATAGCTCTATTTCTTCCTTATTAACAGCTCAAAAAGGTGGATGTTTTTATCATTGACTGTTGTCAGAAGATAAAATACAAAAAAAAATAACCTTGTGATCATAGATTGCATTATAGATTTCAAAATATTAAAATAGAAAAATCGATATAAAACAAAACCGAATCGAGGAATCTTTAATTTTTTTTATGATTTCGTATATTTATAAAAATAACAATTAAAAATTGGTTTGTTTAATAGATAATGACTGCGACATATTGGAGATATAAGCAATAAAATTAAAAAAAATATAACCTCAAATATCTTGAAAGATAAGAGACTTTACAGTCTTGGCAAAGAGCTCAGCTAATATGTAGTGGAAAGCTACCTTTTTTAGCTTAATTTATTTTAAACATTCTATTTTCCAACATATGTTTCCAAGATATCGCCATTTAAACAAAAACTGATGTTTCGTGTATAACAAAAGAAGAAAGATAGCTTATAGAAAATTATGCCCCGGGGATGATAGATAATTTTATTTTCTTTCAGATGCGTTACACTGAAGCGATGATATTATTTCTACGTACCAAAATAATATATCTCATTGATTTCAGAATAAAGTAAAATAGAAAAATCGTTGTAAAATAAAAACGAGTCGATGAATTTTAAAATTTATTTTTAATTCCGAATTCACATTGAAAAATTAAAAAAATGAGCCCCAGTTACCAAAAATAACTGCGCTGTTCTCGAGGTATAAGCGATCAAAAAGAAGTTTGAAAGGAAACATAACCTCAAGTATCTTGAAAAATGGAAGTCTTCATGATCTGGGCAAAGAACTTAACCACGAGATAGTTAAAAGCTAACGTTTCGGAAATTTTCAAAAAGAATAATGCCATTTTACTCAAGTTATCGTTCGACATAGAATATCGATTATTTTTTACCAAATGATTTTTTTCTATACTCCTAATCATCTAAATTTTATGCCAAAACTTTTCTTCCTATGCTTCTGAGATATTACCGTTTAAACAAAAATTACGTTTTTGTATCTAACAGAAGAAGGGAATGACCTTATCCAAACTTTCAGGTCGGAAAAGTTAGGTAATTTTATAATCTTTTAAATGCCTTTTCACTGGTTTGATGATATTTTTTCTAAGGCTTTAAAAACCCCGAAAAACTAAAATTTAAAAATCGAGAAACCGCTAGAAGAACAAAAATGCATTAAAAAACAAAAATAAATATTAGTAAAAAGAGACTCCATTGCTCGTGAAAATTTCATATACTAAAATGATTCTATTGGTTTTAACGAGCAAAAAAATTATATTTTAATTTCAGGCAAAGCACTGCATATTTTTCTATTGGAGATCTGTATGCAGGCTTCTTATGTATATATTTTACATTTTTTTATTTACGTCGCCATATTGGTACTCCCATATGGTGCTAATCGACGACGGGGGTTTGCGGTGCATTTATAAAGAAAGCACATGCAATTTTTACGGAGGTGCTTGTATTAACCGACAGAGACTAATAATCGAACTAGAGTCACCAGGGTGGAAATCCGACACTTGACCGACTGAGCCACCGTAGGCCCCTATATATATATATATATATATATATATATATATATATATATATATATATATATATATATATATATATATATATATATATATATATATATATATATATATATATATATATATATATCATATATATCGTTACATATTGCCATTAATAATCATGAATACTCAAATATAGTTGTGTTGCATTTGAACAATTGGAAAATAGTACATAATTTTGTAATATCGTATACAACCATTCATGAATCTATCTGATTATATCACATATTTTTAATCGCAATTAGATAGAGATAAAAGTTGTACGAAATTATATACAATTATATATGATTATATATGACTATACATGATTATGTATAATTATGTATAATTAGATATATAGTGCCACGGATGCGCTTATCGCATCCGTGGCGGCTTGAGTAACCGTAGACTTGCCGTGTGCGAGACGCACGATGAGCATGGAACGCCGGCTTGCCGAGGTTCCCAGGCGGACAAGTGCAAGCCTGCACGTCGCGCCTGGAGACGCTCGTCGCCGTCGCAGCGTGACCAGCGCGCCAGTTGCCCGGCGACACTCACAGCGATAGATGCTCCATTATCCTAATAAAATTACGACTTTACCGATCACCAGACTCCTTGATTCCTGCGCGCCTTTCTTTAGCGGCACAGGAGAAACTCGTCCACCATCTGTCACATTTGGCATCCCTTGTTAGCCTGTGTGGAATCAAGGACCTTTGTTTTCCCCAACTTTTAAATTTAAATAAAAAAATAAAAAAATACGGATGAGCGCGTGTGTAGTGCAGTGTGGCAGTACAACTTTTCAACAACCAAGGACGATGCTTCAAGGTCTTACACACCTGTAGCCGAAATTGTACGCTGCTACATCATCAGCAGGCGCCAACACGTCGCGCAAGCCAGCCATCACAGCGCATCAGTAAGAAAGGTGGTTCTGCAGAGCAAGCCAGCCGCCGGGTCACAAGCAAGCAGCAATCAGAGCGGACCACTGGCAATAAGCCGTAAGCCTACACTAGGTCAACTAAGCTCATTGGGGTCACCTAACCCCACCTGGGCCAACGAGGTTAGTCCAGCAGACACAGCCAGCGACTCCAGAATAGCCACCACGCGCAGAGCAGTCGTCGGTGCGGACCAGCCGCCGATGCGCGCGAGAAAGCTGACAACCTCAAAGCAGTCGCAGCAGCAGTTTTGTATGTCGACTTTTTATCCTAGCGCGCAGCTTTGGGAATTTTTAGAAGTTAATATTTTATTCGAGCGAACAATTTCAAAATATCCTACGGCCTATTCGTTTCATTATCCGACGGGACGGATCCGGCCACGCAATTTGGGAAAAGAGCAGTGAACCGAGATCCACGCGACTCCGAAATTATCGCGTGAAAAGACCGCTAAATAGAAAAAATGTTAAAGCACCTACATAAGTTCGACCTTGCGTCGCGGAGTATGCTAATTCAAGGCAAATCGTCACGCGCATCGCGTAGATTGGGAGACCCGACGAGGAATAAGCAGATACTTAAGCGCGCCGAGAAAGTCCTGGAACATTTAAGCAAGCTCAGCCCCGAAGCACGCGGGGCGCTAATGCGCAGCGAGATCGAGCTGGCATCTCATAGCTCGAGCAGCTCAAGCCAAAGCGAGAATGTGCAAACAAAAGCGCACGAAAGCAGAGATGTGCGCATCGTCGGTGACCGCGATAAAACCGCGGCGAAAACGGTGACGGCGGACCAGCATCAACCAGCCATAGACGCAGAGAGCGCCGAAAAATGAACCATCTGAAATTGGCCGCCAACTAGAGGAGAGACTAGCGCGGCTCCGTGATGTCTCGAAATTTCCGTTGGAGAGCGACTCCGCCGACTCCAGATCGCCCGAAAGCGAGCTCGGCAGATACGTCGAAAATTCGGTATATGGCGACCTAGAGGTCCCAGAGTGTTGGGTCATAACCAATAAGTGCAATGATGCAGTGCAATGATGCAGCAATGATGAATTTACTCGGAATAAAAAATATGGTATGGAAAAACGGAGATCCTGAATTACCGCGCGCATGCCCCACAAAAATAGAAGCACGAAAAAATCGCGATGCGTGCAGCGAACGCGACAGTGTTGAGCACACCACGACACGGGCGACAAAAGGAAACGCTGGCGAAGTCCAAAACCCGAATAAAATGCGTAAAAATCAAAGTGGACATCGCGAGCTTAGTCCAGGAGACCGGAGTGTGCAGAGTGCACGGAGCGCAAGCAGCGCATGCAGCGAAAAAAATACAGAGCGATCCAAGAAAACAGATGGCTCGAAAGTCCGCAGCGAGCGGGAGCACGTAAGTCTCGCTTTACTCGCGTAGGTCAGCCATCAAAATCCCCACACGAGCCGACAAACGCAAAGTAGCGATAGTTCCGCAAGCCACAGCGAGCCTGCATCAATCGCTGATAGCGAGGACGATTGCGCTTTGGTTCGCACCCAGAAATCGCTTAAAATCGTGAATCATCGAGGAGCACAAGTGCGAATCGCACAGATCCACGAGAAATGCGTGAGCAGATACAGAGCGCAACGAGAGGCTCGCAATATACCCATATAGCCGCACAACGCGCCTCGAGAGCGGTGCGATAAGAGCATGCAGCGGCGTAGCGCGTGATTCCAGCCGCGTGCTAAAGGCATGCAAGGGCACAGCGCGGAATGAGCGGCGGGGGCAGTGGCATAGCCAGCGACTTTACAATTGCGTGCGCGAAACCCCCGTCAGCGACAGCTGCGATGGTAGAAGCGATCGGCATGTTCGGCACGAAAGAGAGCAATACCGTCCCAATCGCGACCCGCCGGACGGCAGCAGTAGCGACCGTAGCAGCCATTGGAATCACAAGCGATGTCGCGGATCCAATCGAAAATCATTCTCGTATAATGTCGATTCAAGCAACGATATCGGAAGCGACTCAGAGCGTAGGGACCAAAGTAACGACAGGCACCATCGGCGACAAAGATTCGACGGGAAAGTGTCGTTCGCCCAAGCGGTAAATTTATTGCCAACGTTCGAAGGTAACCCAGATAAATTAAATTTATTTTGCCAGTCGGTCCGACAGCTAGGCGACTCGTTTGGACCCGAATTAGAAAACTTGTTAATAATAGCTTTAATAATAATCAAGCCAGACTAACCAGCTATAAGTCGGTAAGGCAGCTTTAGGCCGACCTCAGAATGCAGTACGGTAATATAGGAATTGCCAATGAGGTGCAAGCCCAGATAAGGATGCTGCAGCAAGAACACGGCGAGCCAGTCGGAGACTACGGCTTAAGAATGCACAAACTCCATAACCGCTTGCTGACGATAGTCGATTCCGCACCGGATCTGTCGAAGCACGACAAGGAAACCCGCAAGCGTTATGCCGGTGAGGACGCCCTGCAGCAATTCATGTTCGGGTTAGAAGCACTGTTTGACCATAAAGTGCGTATTCAAGGGCCAAGGTCACTGAATCAGGCGATAAGATTCGAACTAGAGTTCGAAGGGAAACAAAGCGTGCATCGATCAGGACTAGGTCAATGAACAGGAGGCGCGACGAAGCCGCTCCCTCTTTCCCGCGACGCTACGCATCCGAGCGGTAAGCAGGCAACCACCGACACAGTGCAAGTGCGCCGATTATTAGCTGATAACACTTGCAGCTGCAATCCATCGTCAAGGTCAAGCGCATCAGATAACTTACACACGCAACCAGATCGTTCACCGGCTACAGCGAATAGCGATTATTGTGAACAACCGATGTCTAAAACCAGCGATTGTTGGAAGCTGTAAAAAGATAAACAGAAGTAATAACAGAAGCAATTATAAAAATAATGGCAGCAACACTCAGCGTAATGACGAAAAGGTCAACACTGTTAGTACCAGCAACGGCAACGGCAACAAAGAGCCGCCAAGCAACAAGCCCGTGCCCAACAGCAACGGCGCGCTAGCCAAGCAGCCCAGTAAGCAGCATTTAAACTAACTGCCCGCTCGACGCGATCCTCGAACACCGAGCCTGGAGAGAAATCAAGTTCTTGACTGCGGGTCGTCAACCGCCTAATAGTAAACATCGATTGCCCCCAATTGAAGCAGAGACAAGGGAAGTTCTATGCTGATTCCGGAGCCGACAACTTCGTCGTGGAGATCGGGCATTTAGAGCCCGGCAACCTAATAGTGATTCGACGATCGATCAATTGGCTTGTTTTTTTTTCGCCACACCCAATCAGCTTAGTGGCGAAACATCGTGGTGAAGAACAACTTCCAGTATACATTAACACATGAGCGAACGAGCAATGCCGACGATACTAGCGCCATTCGGAGCTCGGCTATCCATGATTGATCGATCGGAGCGCCACTTGTCGGTGCCACGTCGCAACCAATCAGCTTTCTTGGTGAGCTCAGCGTCCAATGAGCTGAATGGTGGCGCTGAGCGACCGCGGGCTCTGAGCTCCTTGGCAGAGGAACGGGGACCTGACGGCATCAGTATCCGATGTAGACGTGTGGTGGAAACATCCGTTTATGTCCATGCTGTGAGGGCCCACAGGTTGGCGGTAAAATGGTTTTTGGTGAAAAAGTTTCTACGCGATCTGGATTGTATGTGTGACTCGTGGATCGAGCACGTCATTGTAAGCTACGCCGAGTGGCAACCGGGCTGTCCTGATCTCGGTAAGAAAGTTGAATTTTTCGCGAGAGTCTACCACAGAGCAGTCGCGAATACGACGGAACTTTCTGTGTATTGCATCATTCATCGTTACCGTCGTCGTCGTCACTGGCCTACTTTCTTACTCGTGTAAGCAGGAAACCATTTTATTTTGTCACTCGTCCATCGCCTGTAGCTTATTTTTCATGGCAACAGAGTCCCATCAATCCATAAAAGCCGTCAGTTCCTTCCCGCGTTTCGGAGCGCACGGATCACTGCGTGTGTAATGCGCTGCAGTGCTACAGATATTGAGAACGACACCAGCGTCATTTAGATCTTGACAGTCCAGAACTATCTATGTGCTGTTTCACTCATCGTCGTCGTCGCAGTCTCTCTCTCTATCTTTTTCTCTATATCACGCCCTCTCCTACTTTCTTACTCGTACGCGTGCTCGAATAGGTAGCCATTATGATTTTTCACTCCGCTATTGTCTGCAGTTTATTTGGCATGGCAACAAAGTCACACCACTCCATGAACGCTGTTAGTTCATTCTAGCGTTTCGAAGCGCACTGTGTACGTGTGTCGCGCCGTAGTACTACAGACATTGACAACGACACCAGCGCCGTTCAGAACATAACTTTTCCAGAACATTCTGTGCGAACTGCGACAGCCATCGCTGTCACCGTATCTCTCTCTCTCTCTCTCTCTCCATCTCTCTCTCTCTCTCTCTCTCTCTCTCTCTCTCTCTCTCTCCATCTCTCTCTCTCTCTCTCTCTCTCTCTCTCTCCATCTCTCTCTCTCTCTCTCTCTCTCATTCTCTCACTTTCTCTTGCTTCACCCAGCACACACACACACGGTCGCACGCCAAACCCACGAGACTCGCGCGGCAGTAGTCCGGAAAATTCTGCTAGCCTCGCTTCCGGTGTCCAAACACGTGTCCGCTCGCTACCTCACGTACGGTATCCCCTCCCCCCCCCCCCCCCCCCCGCGGTGCTCTCCATATTTCACACCGACGGTGAGGTATGTGCGCAATTAATACGCGATCCCGGCGTGAACATATCACGTATTCAAACGGATCTACGTATTCGTTATAAACTACTCATTGGTGCTTCTACCAAAATGTACACTTTATTTTTATAAATACAGCAACAATTTATCACTCTAAAATTGTTTATTATTTACTGTTAAATAAAAACAAAGTTAATCACCAAATAATAATTTAGTATTTATTATAAAAAAAATATCACTTTAATAAACACGTTTGTTCACTTGCGAGAGATGTTTTTCATAAAAAAAATTTTTTTTTCTTACATACTTCCGTACCTATTAGAATAACTATCTAGCGAAAAAAATTGCCTGTACCGTCGCAATATTGCAAACACGATCTACATTATGCACTTCTCCACTAGTTTTACACTATACCCTACGATTCAATGGGTTTTTCCGGAGGGCGTCAATTATATAACGGGGTTTTTGCCACATAAAGATCCGCGATATATTACTATAATATTAGAGCATACATAATATGGGAATCAGGAATAGTCAAGAATGACACAACGTGTAACAAAAAAGATATATTGTAATATAGAACTCCGATATACTAGCACATGGGCCACTGCACGTGCGCTCTCGCAGGCATGTAACCAAGACGAAAGAATACCGCTTGAGAGAGAGAGAGAGAGAGAGAAAGAGACAGAGAGAGGCTCGATGCCGAAGAAGCACTTACAGTAAGTCGGCGGTTCTGGTACGGTCGCACGCCAGAACTGCTCGGTCTAATCATCCTAGCCTTGGCTAAGCTCGCAGTTGTCGCTCGCAGTCTCCACAGACGTTGCCACTTCGTCAAACGTCACGATCTCCGCGTTATGTCGCTCAATGTCTCACACCGGAAATTCTACACGTGCTCGCGCTAACAGGTATCTGCTTGGTACGTTAGCTAAAGTGTCGCTACTCTCTTGCGCCTCAACTCGTGGCGCTCTAATCGCGGTTTCCGCGACTTTCTCTCACTCTTTCTTTCTCACCTATCATCGGCTTCCTCTCTTTCCTCTGTCGCCGCTGATGATGCCTGTAACAGCTGATAATTTAGTCCATACTTTATATGTGTGTGTGTATGTGAGAGAGAGAGGGCTACCTCTCTCTCACTCTGACTCTCTCTCTCTCTCACACACATATAAAGTATGTACTAAATTATCAGCTGTTACAGGCATCATATATATGCATATGGGCGATTCATTGTGAAATCGAAGACAAAAAGTTTTTTTCTTTCTCTAACCAATTTTAACATGTATATAGGGTTCTTATAAGTGTCTGTGAATTTTTTCAGATTTTTTTTACCAAGCATGTTCGAGTTACAGTGGGTCAAAGACGGTAATTTTAGCATTTTCTGCATTTGCTGTTCTGGGACACATACAGGTATTTTTGTACTAAAAGAAAGCATTTCCATGAATTTCTTTGGTAGTCGACCGGTGATCAAACTTTCGTTTTTCAACTTTTGAGTTTTTAAATTGACTAAATCCATGTAATTAAGGGTCATATGACCTTGAGAATATTATTTTTGAAATATTCAGAAAATTTGCATAAAAAAGTACCAATTCAATTTTTGCGTCTAATGCACTCCTATTGAGCTAGAAATCATTCAAAACAGCTCCAAAATGCAAAAAATGCTAAAACTACCGCCTTTGACCCACTGTAACTTGATCATTCTTGGTCAAAAAAATCTGAAACAATTCACAGACACTTATAAGAACCGTATATACATATTAAAATTCGTTAGAGAAAGAAAAAATTTTTGTCTTCGATTTCACAGAGAATCACCATATATATAGTTGTGTTGTGGCTAACGAACTGATTGGTCGCTTTTATGCTCAATCGCGCTGTCTGCCGGGCGAGCTTGGCACTCACGTTCCCTATAGATTCCGCATAACGCAGGACGTTCGTTCGGGCTCCCGATTGATATCAGATGGACGCGGAAAGCGGAGAATGGAATAGATAGACGGAAAAGTCAGCCAATCTGAGCAATTCCGCCTCCTGACGAGAAGTACGCGCCTACGTCGGCTATGTGTAGGAACAAAAAAGCGTAGAATTTTGTTGTCATGCGCGGATTTTCTAAAGTTAACCTCTACGATCAGTTAACACAATTATAAATAATTAACATCATATTATTTTGAAACCATTATCTTTGAAATTTAGCATGCCCATGGAAGAGAAATTCAGAAATATCCATTAAACAGTAACTTTACATAATTATTAGTTATAAAACATTTTAATTTATATACCGAAGATTGTAAATTTATTATATTTTTATCTCTAGCATTATTGGTGTGGTTACTGTAAGTGGTATTTGCCAAAGAAAATTTTTAATTTTTTTCAGCATGCTTGTTGATTAATGTGAACGTGAAAAAACAAAAATTATGTGCTGATAATAGAGGTTTATTTATATGTATGATTATTTTTATTTTCTTTTCTATACAGAATTGTTATTATAAGTTTAAAAATAATTATTTTATTTGAATTTAGGTGAGAAACTATTAGAAATAGTAACTACAAATCTTGATAAATCTGAGATTTCTATCAGTAAAATTACTCCCAGTGTTACTGGTAATAAGAAGGATTCTACTAATGGCACAAGTATTAGATGTATGTATGTTAATCCTAAGAAAAAACGAAATTCAAGAGGACAAAGCAAACTGAATAATAAATAGAGAGATTTGGATGAACTTCTTATCGAAGCGGTTCGTAAATGGCCAGAGTTGTGGAAACATTTACTGTTAGTAAAACAAAGAGGTTCTTATAATGCCAAAGAATACTGGCTAGTGCACAAAGAAATCAATGGTAATTATTTATTACATAATTATATTTTTAATAATTTATTAATTTCTTATTTATATACTTCATTAATTCTTATTTTTATTATGTTTTGAAATTTTAGTAGAATTTGATATCAATTAAGAGTTATTGGAAATATTTAAGAGATTATTAGATTAAAGATAAAAAGAAGAAATGAAAATATATTTCAAGTTGTTCTGGTACATTATCATCTTCAGAGCAAAATAAAGCAATATAGTGCAATCAAATGTATTTCAATTCGACGATCAGTGCTGCTTTTAGATGACACGTTACACAAGACCGTGAGTATGAGTTCATATATTCATTTTTTGATGTCCTTTTACTAAGAATTTAGCATTTATATTTTTATAACCCGTGTATTGAAAAGGCCGCTTTTCTATGCATGTAAAGTCCATAGATAATTGAGAAATCCGAGCGTCTATGCGCAGCGAAGCTGAAAATGATTGTTAAAACAACCAAAGCACCTGACAGCGCAGAAGATACACTCATTCAACTAGGTGATGTATCAAGAACATTACCACACAGAAACCGAAAAGAGCTAGAATTAAATTATTAAATATTACATTTGAAGACGAGATAGAACTAAGAATAATTTAGAGAACCAAAGGCGAGCACCTTGGGCTCTGAATGAGTTCAGGCCGTTATCAGTGCATTATTATCTCTCCCGTTATCTCTCTCTCTCTGTGTCTCTCGCTCTCTCCTACTTTTTTACTCATGCGCATGCGCGAGCGGGAAGCCATTTTGATATTTTTCACTCTGTCATCCACTTCAGTTTACTTCGCATGACAACAGAGCCCTCATCATCTCCATGAAAGTTAGTTCTATCTCACGTATCGTAGTGCACGGATCACCTCATGTGCGTCACGCCGTAGTGCTACAGACATTGGCAATGACATCAGCGCCGTTCAAAACTTGATAGTCTAAAACTTTCTGTGTGTATTGCAGCAGTCATTGCTGTCGTCGTCGTCAACACCGTTTCTCTCTCACACTCTCGCCATTTCCTACGTTTTTACTCGTGCGCATGCGCGAGCCGGAAGCCATTTTCTTATTTTTCGTTCTGTAATCCTCTTCAGTTTATTTTGCATGACAACAGAGTTCCACATTTCTGTGAAAGCTGTTAGTTACTTCTCGCAATTTGGGGTGAGCGGGTCACTGCGTATGTGTGTCGCGCTGTTGTGCTGTAGTCAATGGCAACGATACCAGCGCCGTTCAAAACTTGATAGTCCAGAACTTTCTGCACACTGCTTTACTCACCGTTGCCATCGTCGTCGACGCCATCTTTCTATCTTTGTCTCTCTCTATCACACCCTCTGCTACTTTCTTACTCATGCGCATGC